>OX235279.1:111825503-111929506 GCA_944472155.2 Trichobilharzia szidati | reverse complement strand
TCTACTATTTGTCATTATATCATACATGACAGTGCATGCATTTTCATGTAAATTTATGTTTATATGAAAGCATACATTATTATTATTTACCATTCTACCAACAGTTGTGGTCTTTTAGACAAGCTAGGGTGGACATATTAATGTGTCTTTCTAGGCTCCGTTTGAACCCATCGGGGTTTTCACAACATCTAATTTCAGATGGTAGTTGTTTCGAAAGAGTGCACGGATACAGCATGGATACAAAAAGCTCATAAGAGACTCACCAAAATGGGTCATCTTCAGCTTAGATGTGATATCCAGCTACCAATCAGAAGTCGTGGGTATTTGAAGGCAGTATTCTATGTCCTGATTTGTAGCTGTGAAAGATATGAAGAGACTAGCCGTCTTTGACCACAGGCACTCGTGTTTTATTTCCCGTGTTAATTGGTGGTGCTTGATATCAAAATTAGGAGTAATTTTGGGTGACTCAAATGCCCGATTCTCATAGAACAACTGCTATGATAACAACCATTGCCTGTAGTCAATTTACAGCCTTTACAACTAGCAAATAACGAAGCTTTAGGGCTCTAAAACGCAAATAATAGCCTTCCTATGCGAATTTTCTTATAAAGGATGACATTTTTTAGTAATAAATCGTCTGGGATATCAAGAAAATTTTACCTACTAATACGAACACAATACAGGAAAATATTACCTATTTTGGCTACAGAAGCCTAAAACTAAACAAATATAATCTATTTTCACAAGACTGAACGATTATGATGACTCTATAGGCGTGACCGCGGTCACCCATAAAGTGTGCGAAAATATATCACGAAAACGTTTATCCTCACCCGTTTCCACGGTATCACCAATATTGTGAGTATTAAACATTGTAAGTGTGTACTATCATTCCAAGTACTCTATAGCTCCTCCTTGTATTTATCTTCTAAATGTACTTCCAATGATGTATTATCCATAATTGCTATTTATACCACTTTTCAGTTTCCCAGGACGTTCACTTCTTCCTGAATTAGCGTTTAATCACGTGGCGGCATAGTACTTACCCAAATATAGACTATCCTCTGGTTGACCATAACTACCAGCGGGAAACAGAACGAAGTCTGGGTTGTCGCTCAACTTCGATGGTGACCTTAGTAAACGGTTTACAATTTAACATTTATAAGAATCCGTTCTGAATGCTTGTACAACAATTGAACGATTTAAACTTTTGAAATTTATAATATCACTGATCGTGCCTGTAAAAAGGCATGCATTTCTTGTAAAATTACCCGTTTATGGGAAATATAAATTATTATTATTTTTATTAGGCACACACGTTAAATTTCCTCGGTTTACTATCAATACAGGGACTATAGAAATGCCAACTGGGAATTCCTACCAAAGCTCCTGAGAAGCTCTGACTGTCACGAATACTTTACCAATAATAACTTAGAAGTAACAACTAATAATAATATATATTTCACATAAATTAAGCATTTACGTGATTAACATACCGTTTGTACAGGCATGATCATATTTTACAAGTGCAATTTGAAATGGAACACTGTCTTTTGACATTAAAAATTGGAAAGATGGAAAATCCTCTGGAGACTTTGTTAGAATAGATTACAATATATTGCTTCAAGTCTAAATTATAATATATAATATACTTATAGTCAGTCAAATTCATGCGGGAATTACGAAACGTTGCGTTAATGGAAGGCAATGTAATGCTATCAAAACTAGCATGATGCCACTAAGTGGGTTTTCTATTTTCTCTTTTTCAGAAAGGAGCGTGGGGCGTGGCCGTGCTAGAGCAAGAAGAAGACCGTATGTCAAACCTTGTTATAAAGAACAACAATTAGCTTGTATCCGGGTGATTCGAACCCTGCGTGCTGGAAAATAAAGACCTTCCTTTCGCATTTTCGTCTTCTTCCTTCACTGGCGGTGCCTGTTGCTTTTAAGTGTTACAGTAAGGAGAGAGGTGATAAACAGGTGCTAGAGTAAGACACACAGGATGCAGAGCTTACGATCATTATCATTTGATCAATTATTAAGGGTTCAAAAATTTATACAACTCCACAGTAGTGCGTTAGTACAGCATTATTTTGGTATTTACAGATACAACAGACCAACTTTGCGATGATAAACAGATTTCAGAATGGAATTTGTTCCGTTGTTCTGAATAACGCTCAAGTAATACAAACGCAGAAAGCAGCATTACTGTTCATTTGCCGTGCATCAATGCGATACCTTCGAGAAGAGAAGAAAGAAGGAAACAGAAAGAGAGATGCAGAGGCAGCCAGCAAATAATAATAATTTGAGCAAACAGTATGCGATAAACGCGAGGTTTATTCCCCTTTTTTGTTACTAATAATTTAGAGTCATTGAGTTTTATAGTGTTACATACTAACAGTTAGTTCAAGTTTGTGGTAGTAAACAACAACAAAAAATATAGAGTAACAAATTAAAAATATATATAAGGGCGAAACGAATAATGATTTTCACACCTATATAGGGTAATGGGAATAGAAATTGGAGGAGTTCAATCCAAACGCCAAATTACATAAAATGTGTAGAAGAAAAAAGTGTGATAATACTTATTTATGCTGTTGTTCTGATTTATACAGTTAGATGTCCTCCTGAAGTAGAGAAATCGTACCATGAGCTTCTTTCCAAAGAGTTTATACACAAGCTTTGTTATATAGGCAGCTATTATTTTATTTTATTATTATTTATTTTTTGTTGAAGTTATTCAAACTCAGGAGCCTTGGCAATAGAGCGCATTTCCACAGATGAGGGTGGTTCTCTTAAGTCCCCACCATCATATCCACTGAATGGCAGTCACCACCCTCCCACCTTTGAATCTGCTAGGCCCTGGCGAAATACTCCTTTTGTTTTTAGGAAAAGAATCTTTTTTTATTGCTAAGTGTCATATAGACAGTTTTTGCCTTCACTAGCTAACTCAACGAAACTCATGGTAAGAACGACTACTTTCAGTCAGCCATTTTGTATGTATCGTCCCTAACAGCATTTTAAAAATATGTATGTACAATGAAAAAGTAAGGTAATCAGAGATTTGCATTCTACCTGCTAGATTTTAGTTATAAACATATGAAACGAAGGGGCAATATGAAATGGTACGAGAAGAGAAAAATACGTAAAGGTACATAGTTATGTTTATATATGCATAAAGAGAGACGGTAGTTAATTATAATAGATGGTTCAGAAGAATGCGACTACAGAGGATTATATTAACAGAACAGTAAAATAAAATCCGTTAATATTTGAGGCCCACAGTGTGGTTAATCTGATATTTTAGACGATCCCGCGTAGGGCTGAAATTTGCGTAGACGTAGATAGTATTTGTTCACAACATTAGCTAGTCGCCAGAGGAGATTTTAGTCCCAGCCATATCCAGGTTGTTTACTACTCAACCTTGAGGTAGAACTCCTACCACACTGAACTGCCCAAAATACAGTTTTGCCAGGGATATTCGCCATAAGATTTGATTACTTTGGCAATCAGCAGCTGGGGTTAAATGGAGTTGAATGACTGAAAAGGTATGACATGAGGTTGAGGGTAGTTCGTGTAGATTCAGTGCAGCTTTCGTAGTGAGTATATCAGCTGTGTATTCCACTCCAGGTTTGTGTGAAAGGACTGTGCATATTTTGTGATGATGCTTGCTAAATAAATAATTGAATCAACTAAAAAAGGAACTGTGAACAGCACTAGCACAACGTTGATTATTTTAAGTATGTCTGATAATACTGACCGTTTCTGTTAATGCTTTAGGTGAACAAGGCTGTTTAGGTACGTAAGTCAAAGGGGAAAGAAACTATATCACTAATTTTCATTATGTGGCAAACTGTGTCAAGACTGTTTTCGGAGAAATATTTATTTATTAGATGGGTGAATCGTTGTATTGTGGAGCTATTTTTTATTTCACTAGGCAAGAAGTTCCATGTTTGCCTATATTTGACTGTAAAGAAGTTGGAATGAGATTTCGTTCGACAAAGAATATGACTTAGAGAAGACCGTTGCTGCGTAGTTCATACGTCAAAGAAGTAAAGTTAAGGTTATTATTGGGGAAGTATACTATTCCTTTGAGGATTTTAAATGGGAGAATGAGGTTAAGTCGGTGACGCCTGAACCACAGGGGTTCGATCTTAAGAGTTGTGCAACGATAGTTGTAGGGAGCTTTCAGACTTGTTCCTAAGATTTTACTTGTAAATCTCCTTTGAACCCTTTCAATCTTTAGTTTGTCCTTAACAGAGGTGCTGTCTAGGATAAATGGACAGTACTCAAGGAGCGGCCGTACGTGTGTTTTACAAAGTAGCGTTTTAGATTCTTGTGTTTGAAAGTTAAGAAATATAAATCCAAGTAATCTTCCGGCTTTAGAAACTTGGTTGGTGACATAGAGAGAGAATTTAAAATCAGCTGAGTAACGGAGCCCGACGTTAAGTACAGAAGGAAAGATTGTGATAGGCTTGTCGTACATAGTTATGTGTGGTTCAATGTAAAGGCAAGCAGAGCATAACAGACCACTATTCTCCACGTTGATCTGCATCATCCACGGCTTACACCATGTCTCAATATCATCAATATCCGATTGGATTTTATGAGACAGATTTGTCACTTCTTGGGTGGTCCTGTGGTAGACCACCTTCAAGTCGTCGGCAAATAAGAAAGGTCTGCCGTGCTTTATAACATCACAGACGTCATTTAGGTATATAAGAAAGAAGAGAGGCCCAAGCACACTACCTTAAAAAGAAAAGTATAGAAAAGTATATAAGAAAAGGTCGTTATTGACTAACCGAGGTCATTTTGACACAAAAAATAGCATTGTATTATTAACTGTATATATTTGTAAAATATTAAAAGGTGTGGTTGCTAATATAGTTGTTTCTAGAAGTACTTATATTAACATAACTTATTGAAGTCTATACAGAAAGGAAAATCAGTAAATTAGTTAAACGTTCGCTGCGTAAGTAGTAGAGTTGAGTTATATATAACTGACTGAGCTGAAGACTGGACCGGCTTTCACTTACTATTTTACCAACATTTGTGGTCTTTTAGACAAGCTAGGGTGGACACGTTAATGTGTCTCTCTAGGCTCCGTTTGAATCCATTGGGGTTGTCACAACATCTAATTTCAGATGGTAGTTGGTTCCAAAGTGTGCAATATTTTATGGTGAAAAGTTTGCCCTAATGGATTTTCTGTAGGTAGCCACCTTGACAAGGTAGTCGTGGTTTCGCAGCTGATATGATTTGATATTTTCTCACGTTATTGATGAGTTACTATAACAGTGTTTTCTTATGACTTTGAATAGTAGAAATAAGTTGCACTTCACTCTCCTTAACCACAGAGGTTCTAAATTCAGACGCATACACCTGTCAACATATTCCACTTGTCGGTCAAACCCTATTATGCATTTCGTGAGAAATCTCTGGACACTTTCGCGAGTTACATTGTTACATTGTCTAACTACGATTCGAACCCTTGAACATGAAATGACCCCGGTAGGACTGCGGTACACCTTCAAAGGCATCAAAACACTCCTATGACCACAATAGACAGATCCACACAAAATCTAGACTGCCTAAAGGTGATTTGGAGTTTCAGGTTGTATCTTAACGTGCACATATCTGACCAGGATCGGTGACCATTTTGCACTCTTCCTTTGTGCTAGTGACAGTAACACCCTGACAGTCTCTAGTTCATCCAGTTTAGCTACATAATTTCCTCAGATGTTTCCCCCTAAAGTTGATACAAAAAAGAATTTGAGCACCCTGTCGGAGTAATGCTCCACCAAAGAACAGGCCGTTACTCATGGCCACATCAGGACAACATGGTTAAGTGTAATCAACTGTCTTCGAAAAGTTTTTCGCGAGAAATGCTGTGTCGCTCTGCAAATTTCAGGCAAAATTGTCTTGTGACGGGGCTTTCTTCCTAAACATCCAAATATTCGACATGCTTAAGTGTGATGCACCCCACTGAGCACTTTGAATCATGATTTCTTATCAGTATTTTCACATACATAATATATTTTTCCTATCAATGTAGGACACACCAGTTGTACAGGCATGGATAAGTATTATTTAAATTACATGAATTTGATTTACAGTGAAATAACATGGTTGCTGTCCTCTCTGACATCAGTTAGTCAGCACATTCTGATAGTTAGTCGTTCAATGGAGCACATAAAGAAATATAGAAATATTGTCTTCGCATTAACAAAAAAAACCAAAGTACGTGTCGGATAAATTACAAATATTTGGGAAAAAATAGAGCTTGAAGTCAATTCCTCCATATAACTTTGTTGTGTGCGGCATCGTATCTTGTTTTATGTTCAAATTGTGTATTAATTTAAAATGAGTGATTAATTTTCATGATTTTGACATCACATTTTTGCAAGTATTTCCAGATGTGAATTCAACTGAATGCAGATTAATATTGGTCATTGTCAAGCAGATTTGTTTTACTGCACTCAAGTCACCCATAGCCCGCCATTTGTCACAGCATGGTTGCTCCGTACGAGTAAGTTGATAAAAACGTACAAAGCTATATAAAAGCCATTTCAGATCGTTGACAGTGCTTGTATAAGATGCTGTACAGCGTCTTGTTATGGTGACAGTGGATTTCATCAAGGATGCTGAGCCAACACAACTGGCGGTACGTTCGATAGCAGCATTAACTACTACCTCACAAAATGGCTTGAGTGCAATTCTCACTCCTGTGATACAGATGAAAGATGTTCTGTTAGAGAACTCTGAGATCTGTAAATTAGACCTCCTTGGGAAAGATATCCAAAGGCAAGTAGATGAACTTCAGAAAAAAGTAGGTCAGTTTGATAGAATGTCACTGCCAATGTCAAATATCACGGAGAGCAGTTCTGATATTGGCCAGGTTAGGTCTTTACTGGATGTAACTCAAAGCAAGCTTTCGGATTTAGACCCAATAGCCTGTCTGTTAAGAAAGCATCCTAAAATGTCTCCAGACACCCTAAATAAGGCCGAAAATCTGATTGACTGCTTGGCTGCGGAGGTGATGAAGCGTATAACCTCTTCTCACCAGGCTATAGTTTACAATGTCCCAGATTCTCTTCCTCTGAAGACTGTTAAACACAAAACCCTGATTTGTTGCGGCATGGCCAGTGTTCCATGTGAATGCAAAAGACTTCGTAAAAAGTCTAACCAGGCTAACTGTCCCATTATTTTTAAGTTCAGTAATACCCTTGATTCTAGTAAGTTTATTAAATGCCAGGATCACCTAAGACTGAACAGTAGTTATAAGTCTATAACCATAGCTCAGGATAAAACACCGTGCCAGCGCAGCATAATGCGTAGTAAAAACCTGGCCACCTCCTCTAGCTTAGAATTACCCAAAAGCGATCGTGCACAGCAACAGTCACCTAATGCTGACATTAGCATTCAGCAAACCACACAACAACCACGCATGGCAATGGAACTAGGAACTGATTTAGATACCAGTACCCCTGTAAATAACGTCTCACCGAAAGATGTTAAAATAGGTAGAACTGCTGCAAGCCGTTCTAAGAAATTCTTACCCAAACGTGGTAACCTCACCACAATGAACAAATTTCGCCGGGTTGAGACTAATGATGGGGAAGAATACTTTGTATTCAGTAAGCTTGCTGAGAGTAAGACTGTCAAAAAACCCTCACCTCTTACGAAAAGTTCCTCTCGAAACACAAGTATATCTGGTGGTTATCAGTATGCTCCACCTTATAGAAAGTCAGGCCCCAAAACTCCCAAAGTCTTGCAACCAAAGCACCTTCCCTCTCAATTTCCTTTAACTTATAAAACCAACACGAAAGTGTGCACCGGTATGACGGATAGCACGTTGATGGGTAGACCATTTGATGCTATGCTTTTTAACCGTCAACCCAGGCCCAACATCTACTATCCTTATATCCAGGAACACATGGTAAATTTTCCAAGTGTCCCGAATCACTGGTACGACCCATGGCACTTAGGACCACCTCACTGCACTCGAACCCCGATGTACAGACACCCAGTCCGACACCCGTATCATTCATAAACTCATGCGTTGCTGACGTACAAACAGAGTTAGGTTATGGTGATATGTTAAGCCAGTTTGTAGTATCCCGTGACTTATTCACGATATTGCTAATTAATGCACGTTCCTTAATCAATAAGATATCTGAACTACGGGCATTATTATTTATCGCCAAGCCTACTGTAGCTCTGATTACTGAATCATGGTGTTCATACTCTGTACTTGATGTGCATATAGGCATAGATGATTACACTGTACACCGTGCAAATAGAGACTGCAAGCGTGGTGGAGGATGTCTCATATATATACATAACTCATTCGTAGCCAGTAAGGTGGAAGATGAAATACTTAACGAGGTACCTGATTCACTCTGGATTGTCTTACAAGGAGATAAGTACAAGCTTCTCACAGGCTGTGTTTATCGAGCACCAAGCTCAACCAAAGAAACTGATGCGTTATTAGCTAAATCATTCGCACACGCCTCATCGTTTAGTACTAATTACAAAATAATCGCAGGGGACTTCAATCTTCCAGAAGTCAATTGGTTAAGTAGTTCCGGCCCCAAACGCTTCGACGAATTACTTGCCACTATCGATTGTTATGGATGGCAGCAACACATCCAGACACCTACTCGTGGTGACAACATGTTGGACCTTGTGTTTTGTCATGACACAATCCCAGTCTCCACCTATGTTGGTAACAGATTTTCCAGTAGTGACCATAGAATGGTGCTCTGCTCTCTGCCTTTCTCACCACTAAATACAGGAAACAAACAGGATTCAGGGAGCTTGATATGTCGTAGTTACAAACGTACAGACTGGGGATTAGTCCAAGAACTCATTCGACTCTGTCACTGGGATGAATATTTTACCACTGACTCCCTGGAGGCTGTAGTGTCCCTATTTTACAGGAATGTTATCCTTTGTCTAGATACTGTTGCTCCTAAGAAGGTAGTGAAATTAAGTAGACACCAAGCTGATTACATTCCGAGGGCATGCCGCAATAAGTTAAGGAAGTTAAAGAAACAGTACTATTCCACTAAGGATATATCACTACTGCACTCAATCCATGAGTCTCTTGAATCTACCAAGCGCCAACGCTCTCAAAAGGACCTCGACGAAGAATTAAGGGCACTTGAAAGCACCTCCAAAGTTTATAACTTAACAACACTTCTTAAAAAACGAATGCAGTCAACGAGGGACATCCCCTATTTACTTCACGACAAAGTTATCTACAATGAGCCTGCCACCATCTGTGAAATATTCAGTGAGTGGTTTGCAAACTTCAGTTTAGAAACGCGCATTCCTGGTGAAACCGGCCCCCTTACTAGCTCTTTCCTCGGAAGCATAGTGTTCACCGACCAATTAATAGAACAAGCAGTTAAAAGCCTGAAACCTTCCACTAGCACGGAACCAGATGGCCTTGCTTCTATAATTCTCAAAAACAGTGGGTGTGATATACCCCTATTACTTCTTAAATTCTTCTCGATATCTATGGACACTGGCACTTACCCTAGTGAGTGGAAAACTAGCTTCATAATTCCACACTATAAATCCGGTGATAAGGCAAACGTCCGCAATTACAGACCTATAAATATAACCCCAGTTGTCTCGCGAGTCATGGAGAAAGTTTTCAAAGATCAACTGTCAGACTATCTACTTAGGGAAGATATTGTTACAAGGTCTCAACACGGATTTCTCAAAAATAGGTCTTGCGTTACTTGCCACTTCGACTTTTTCAACTGCATCACTAGTAGTCGCGAAGCACGTAAGCTAGTTGTTGTTCTCTACTTCGACATATCTAGGGCATTTGACATGGTATCTCACTGTATTCTCTTTGAGAAGCTGTATTCACGTGGGATTCGCAATCCATTACTGAACTGGTTAAAATCGTTTCTAAGCAACAGGGTACAAATAACCAAGGTTGGATCTGTATTGTCTCATCCTAGGAAGATCACAAGTGGGGTTGTGCAAGGTAGTGTCCTAGGTCCACTTTTATTTACAGTCTACATTAACAGCATTTGCAACTGCTTCACCTCAGGTAAATCATTCCTATATGCTGACGACCTCAAAGTCGTTTACTCCTGCTATGCTCATGAACTGAGCGATATGGTAAATAAAATACATCTTGAACTAAGTGGTCTCGCAACATGGTGTGCTAAATCCTGTCTAAAGTTCAACATTGACAAATGCGGCTGGATTTGTATCGGCAACAGTAACCTTGACCTGAATCTTGAAATAAATGGGCGTAAACTAGCCAAGCTCAACTCAGTCGTAGATCTCGGTATCAGATACTCTAGTAACTTAACGTTCTCTGAACAAACTGATTATGCCAGACGTAAAACACGAAGGCTCCTAGGATGCATAACTCGCAATTTCTTTTGTTGTGAAACTAGGGTTTTATTATATAAAGTATGTGTCCGACCTATTTTGGAATACTGCCCGTTTATTCTTAGCGGACTCAGACAAATTGACAAGCTTAAGTTAGAAGGAGTGCAACGGCAATTCACCTTAAGAATTCTTGGTTTAGAAAGTGGTCTCCAATACTATGAACGTTGCGACAGACTAAGTTTAGAACCACTCTGGAAAAGACGTCTTAAGCTAAACCTGATTTTTTACTACAAGCTAACTAATCTGCTCGTGCACTCCTCCGAGCCAATAATTAAACCTACCGCTGTCATCAGTTACAATCTTAGAAATCACCACAACCTAGCTGCTATAGAGCATTGTCAGACTTTCATACGGTATAATTTCTTCTTAAATAAGTTTTCAGTCATTTGGAATAGACTACCAGCTGATGTGCGCGATGCAAACACACTCGCAATGTTCATCTCCTCAGTCACCAGACTGCTCAAAGATGACAGTGCACTTCTGCGTCTGAATCCTACACCCTCTTTTTCACCCTACATAGATATTTTAAGTTCATTAAACGTGTAGTTACAACAAACTACAATCATAAAATTTTATATTATTGGAAGTAAATGATAGACATTTTTACACAGGACAATAATATTAGTTCACACAATATAAAAGTTAGCATCACGGGACTGGTTAGTTAGTGCACCAAAATAACTATAATTACTAAACAGAATATAAATGTATATATATACACATTAATCACCCCCTGAGTACTCCACTTGCCTGCTTTTGCGTTGTTGTTGATTGTCTTCTTTTGTCTCTCACCATTTCAGCTTCCATTTGACTTTTTGAATGAGAATGAAGAATGTAGATATTTGCCCATTTACAATGACAAATGATCTGCAAACATTATTGGTCCCATAACTTACAATTCCCTCGTGAATTGCGCATTGCCTTCACCAACGACGCACTCTGGATTACAGTTGTGAAATATATCTTTGTACCAATAAAAAAGTATTGATTTATAATACTTCACGATTGTAACTTACAACATAACTGATCTTGTCTGCAATAATAGCTTGCATTTCTTGAAAACACCCGTTTATAAGAAAATATAAACTGGCATTATTATTAGTCTACATTAAGTACTATTCACTTGTGATGTTACGATGAAAATGCTGAAAAAAGTATACAAGTGTATTACTTATTTTAAATTATTATCAAATTTGGATATAAATCAAGAATAAGACTCGATGCCGTACACACCAAAGTTATATGGAGGAATTACTTCAGGCTTTATTTTTTCCCAAGTATTTGTAATCCATCCAAAACATACTTGGGATTGTTTTGTTAATGCGAAGATAATATTTCTATATTTCTTGATGTGCTCCATTGAATGACTAGTTATCATATTGTTCCCATAGACAAATGAATGCAACCTTATAATTTTACCATGAACCAAATTTATGTAATTTAAATAATACTTATCCATGCCTGTACAATTGGTGTGTCCTACACAGGTAGGAAAAAATGTATTTTAATAAATTACTATTATTAAATATGTTCACTAATCGTATATGTAATTTATCATATTGATGATGCCTGTAAACTGGCGTCCCTCATGTACAAAATGAGAATATACTATTATTTATTTATTTATTTATTTAAATGATTTTAATCTATTCCGACAAGACCGTGTTTGTTCCAAGAAAAAATGCGGCGGAGGTGTAGCTACATTTATTCACTCAAAATGGTCTATTTCTAACAGAGTTTGTTTCAAATTCTCGAATGACTACATTGATTGCATCACTGTCAGATGTCGCCCGAGACACTTGTCAAAATACAAGTTCATTTATATTTCTAATGTTTATGTCTCTCCTGGCTGTACCATATCGGATTTATCTACGTTCGCAGATGGATTCACCGCTTTTGCTTCAGCTTGCCTCGAGAACTCTTTATCAATAGTGACTGGCGATTTTAACCCATGTGATCATTCCTTTCTTATATCACTTGGCCATGACAATATTGTTAACTTTGCTACCCGTCTCGAAAAAACACAAGATCTAGTATTCATCAATTATGTTGGTACATATGAAGCTCGCAAACGTGCTCCTGTACTGAACTCCGACCACTGCATCGTACGTGTACTGCCTAAAATATATTCCAAATCACACAAACGTATTTTCTTTCACCTCTACAGTAAATTTCAACGGAGATGCTGCTCACAAGACAATCTAAGCAAACTCAGATGCATGTTGATAGATACTAACTGGGACCTATTTACAGAACAAACATTAAATAACACAATCACAAACACTATAGATTATCTTAAATTCTGTTTCGAAATATGTTGTCCTAAAGAAACATTATTCACTCGATTTGACCGTTTCTCTTCTCCATATCTCAAAAAGCTACGTAGAGATAAAGAACTGTTGTTCAGAACAAATGATAAGTCAGGTGTAAAAAAGCTAAATACTCTGATAAAACTCGAAATGTTTTATAAAACCAAAGACTCTTGTCATGTAAAACCCTTTCTAGTTTGTGGAAACTTTTTAAAGAAATAACTAGCGGTAAGCGGTGTACTCCTGTCCAATCTCTTAATGTTGATAATCTTAATAAGTCTTCCATACGCTCCTCTGTCGATATCCTTCCTAATGATACAAATCACATAGACAATAATTTTAGTGGTTTTAATACCCTTGTGTTACCCTCTTACTAATATTTTTAATGCTTCCTTTTCCAGTAATGTTCTACCTTCTGCATGGAAAAACATTAAAATTATCCCTATACCAAAACAATCTTCTGGTACCGATATTAAATTTAGGCCTATTGCAATTACTTCTCCTTATTTAAAATTGATGGAAAAACTACTTTTACTTCGTCTTGAACCTTCATTGAAAGCTTTTAATGATCCTAGGCAATTTGCATATAAACATGGTAGAAGTACCTTGGATGCTGCGGTTGTCTTATATCATAATGTTGTTTCTTGTTTAAACAAAGGTGCCAAATATGTTCGGGGTGCTTTCCCAGACTACACATCTGCGTTTGACTCTGTACCTAGGCGCCTTTTATTAAATAAGCTCTCCTTGACGCACACAGCATCCTGGGCTAAGAGTTGGTTGCATTCTTATTTCTCTGATAGAATGCAGTGTACTGCATATAATGGCAAATCTTCTGCTTTGCTTACAAAAGCCGCTGTTCCTCAAGGTGCCATCCTCTCTCCTTTTCTTTTTTCTTTCTTCCTACACGACCTGCCACATTTAAACGAAACTAACTTTGTCAAATATGCTGATGATCTGACTGTATCACTGCCTATCACTTCCGAGTCTGACTGCTCCAAACTTAATAGCTTTCTGTTGGACATCAGCAAGTGGTCTAAGTCAAATGGTCTTATGTTAAATCCTTCCAAATGTCAGGCAGTTAACTTTACTTTCAAGCATCGACGTGACATACATGAACTAGTTAGTTCCCATGATGCGTGTAGCATAGATGGCACAGAAATTGAAACCAAGTCAAGCATTAAATACCTTGGATTAGTTCTTTCCTCTGACCTTTCATGGTCATCCCACATCCTATTGATCTCTAGGAAAATGTTTCGTCTTACCTTCTACATTAAAAAGTTAAGACAATCAGGTGTCAACCAACCTTTAGTTCTGCAATTTTTAAACTCCTGTATTTCACCTATTGTACTCTATTGTTCTCCATTAATCTTTCCTGGGCTTCTTAAAAAAGACTGTGTCATATTACGAAAGGTATTAAATGCTGTGAGTAGGGCTTGTGGTTTGCCACTGCGTGAGCTCGCCAATACTATAGTCGAGAGACACGTAAATTCTTGTACAAATTGTGCAAAGGCCGTACTGTCAGACCCTCTGCACCCTCTTTATTCACAACTATCCCCTTGTATCTCATCAGGTAAACGAGAAGTCAATATAAGAAATTATATGCTCGTACCACTAAGTAAAAAAATTCTACAATACCGTATTTAGCCCGTATTTTATGTGATGAAGACTCTGTTAGACGTGAAACATAAGTTACTATGTAATTAGCATAGTGAAACAAACCTTTCATTGTTCATCTTTCTGTAATTTTATGGTGTCAACCTTTCTGTCGTTTAATCATAACTTTGCTATTTTCATTTTAGTTGTTATTACTATTATTACTATAATTTTATACTTTATGCGTATTTTTCTCCTCATCGTATACTGTAGTTGCTACATATCTGCTATAAAAATGATTTGTTATCATTATATGTAATGATTATTTCGTTTATTTATTTTTTGTTGTCGTTTTCGAGTAAATTAGATGCAATATTGTACTGAATGCTGAAAATTCCTTGCTGAATCATTAGTACTGTTTTTGGAATAGAGCAAATTATTACTATTTAGTGTCATAATATAAAGTAATGAGTTTAGCCGTTATAGTGTTCTAATAACCGATGCGTTTTAGAAATAGGTGGCGCGGTCTGGTCGACATAGTCATTGGGATGAAACAGTTTATATGGCAAGCGTTTGAAGGTTATAATAGAGTGGTAGGTCCCTATTTCTAGGGGTAAACTGTTCCCGATCTTAGAATACATGAATATGAAGAAGCTTGCACTGATTGCTGTTTTATAGCTTGTACCAGATACTATGCACGTTTGGTTATGCAGGTTGCAGGAGCCTTCCGGTGAGAACTGTATCTCCTCTTCATGGTTGTTTACTCGAAATCAACTCCATATTTTGGCAGGAGTCATCGATACTGCAGATACTTCAGAAGTAAGCACAATGGAAATCTTAATAAAATTATACAATACAACAAAATATGAAAACAACAAGTAAGCACAGCGAATCCAAAAACACCAACTGATATGACACACCATGCATATATACAAGCAGTACACATAACCTCGCAGACCATGTCTTGATGTAATTCCTCTGAAGAATCGCAGGACTTACACCAGTACGCCTGCAACCCCTCTCAGGTTGACGATTCCAAGTAGGAAACTCGTCAAGTGGTCCATCCTCTGACTCTCGACTCTCAGCACCTTCCAGCAGACACAGTTTCCTAATATTTCTCACCAACATGTCACAACGTGTTCTCACCTCAACCGTCCTCACCAACCCATCACCACTACAGAGTACCCTTTCAACCACTCCCAAAGGCCATCTACCTGTGGCACATTTATCTGCTACTAAGACAATATCACCGACCTTTAAGTTTCTGCACAACTTTTTCCACTTGTCTCTTGTTTGCAGTCTTAGGACATGCTCTTTTAACCATCTTTTCCAAGATATATCTTTCATGGACCTGACATGTTTCCATCTTTTAATCGTAGGTATTCGTTCCACACTCAAGTACCCTATGCCACGGTTACCTCGCAATAACAATAATTTATTTGGAGTCAACACATCGAAATCCTTGTCGTCGTCCATCACAGGTAATAGAGGCCGGTCATTTGGTATTCGTTCAGCTTCACATAAAAATGTCTCCAACGTTTCGTCATTCAAACTTTGGTTTTTAATTATGGAGCTTAAAATAGGCCTAATAATTCCTATAAGTCTTTCCCATAGCCCATCTATGTGGCTGGCATGTGGTGGGTTGAAGTGCCACTCAATGTTTCTTTTCAATAACTCTTCATGAACTCTCGTCTGAGGACCTTCGAAATACTCTTCAAGCTCAGCGTGACAGCCAACAAAATTAGTCCCCTGTCACTGAACATCATCTTCGGTGTATCTCGATGATTTATAAATCTACGTAACGCCAGAACGAATGAACCAGTAGTTAACGTACGAACCATGTCAAAATGCACAGCTCTCATTTTCAAACAGGTGAATAAACAGCCATATCTTTTGCATAGAGTTCTGCCTCTCTTCACTACAAAAGGTCTGATTAAATCCACTCCGACATACTCGAATGGATAATTCCCTTCAGAAACTTGCCACGCTGGGAGTGGTGCCATCATCTGCTGTACTGAACGAGCATTCCTCAGTTCACATTCCATGCACTTATCAATTATTTTACAGACAGTAGTACCTCATTTCACTATCCAAAACTTGCATCGAGTGCTTGATAGTACTTGTGAAGAACCCAAATGACCTTCAAGAACATGGTGGTGTCTTATAATGAGATCAGTGACTGGATGGTAGCAAGGTAATAAGGCTGGGTGATGGGTCTCATATGACGATCCTAACGGTTGTAGACGTCCACCAACTCTAGCGATCCCTTCGGAAAATATCGGAGATAATCTGTCTAACCGCACCTTGAAATCTGCGAAATCGGGACTATCCTCTTTGGCTATCTCACCCCACGCTTCCCACTGAACAGCCCTCGAAATCGCTAACTCTGCATTTTTAATATCTTCGACTCTCAAAGGTGCCACATTCATATTATCGTATCCTGCAATATGCATGACCTTTAAATACGTAACATATCGTGTCAACCACACAACAGCCATCAGTAATTTGTACCAAGAAGAAGAATATTTAAATATATACTTCCTATCTATGTAGGACACGCCAGTTGTACAGGCATGGATAAGTATTATTTAATTTACATGAATTTGATTTACAGTGAAATTACATGGTTGCTGTCCTCTCTGACATCAGTTAGTCAGCACATTCTGATAGTTAGTCGTTCAATGGAGCACACAAAGAAATATAGAAATATTGTCTTCGCATTGACAAAAAACCCAAGTTTGTGTCGGATGAGTTACAAATATTTGGGAAAAAAATAGAGCTTGAAGTCAATTCCTCCATAAAACATTGTTGCGTGCGGCATCTGAGAGAAAAAGGCAACTGGTATCCATGAAGTATGTACCTGTTGCTGTAGAACAGCTCCAATGGCTGTGTTAGATGCATCAACTGAGATGCTAAGCGGAAGATGGACGTCTAGGTGAACTAGCATGGTGGCGTCTGCAATCGCCGACTTAATATTCTGGAACGCTTCTCGAGCCTCTGGTATCATGCTGAACGTTTTGCTATTACTCTTTAGTAGGTCTGTCAGTGCCTGTAAAATATGTGCACATTGAGGAACAAATCGTCGGTAATAACACACCATGCCTAGAAATGTGCGCAAAGATTTTGTTGACGTAGGTTCCGGGAAGTCGCGTATTGCCTGCACCTTCTCAGGTAGCGGGCGAATTCCATGTTCATTAATGACATGTCCCAGGAAGGTCAACGAACGGACGCCAATCTGGCATTTAAACATGTTAAGTGTCAAACCATGGGTTGTTAACCGATCAAAAACTATCTGTAAATGCGTACGGTGGGTAGCTTCATCTGGGCTAGCCACGAGAATATCGTCGAGGTAAGCATATGCGCAATCTAATCCGCGCAAAACATCGTGAATGAATCGCTGGAATGTTTGTGCGGCGTTGCGGAGGTGGAACGGCATTCGAAGGAATCCGAAAAGACCAAAAGGGGTGATCACTGCCGTTTTAGGAATATCGTCGGGATGAACTGGAATCTGATGATAGGCTCTTGTTAAGTCCAGTTTGCTGAATACCGTGGCACCTTTCAGTGAAGATGTAAGGTCATGTATATGTGGCACAGGGTAGCGATCTGGCACGGTCTGTACATTAAGTCTGCGGTAGTCACCACAAGGCCGCCAGTCTATCCCGTTATTCTTAGGCACCACATAATAATAATATATATTTCGTATAAACGGGTAAGTTTACATGAAATGCATGCCATTTTTACAGGCACGATCAATTATGTTACGAATAACAATTGTTAATTAGCATACATCATCACTTTTTCAAAAAGTTCATATTGTTGAGTTATAGTACAAGCAATCAGAACAGATTCTTACAAATGTTAATTTGTAAATATTTCACGAATGTCACCATCGAAGTTGAGCGACAACCCGAAATTCGTTCCATTTCCTGATGATAGTTATGACCAATCGATAAACAACATATATTTGTGTGAGTGCTATGCCTTCAAATGCTTGAACGCTATTTTAGGAACTGAAGAAAATCTGGCGCAGCTGCAAAATGATATAGAATGCAATTATGAATAATACATTATTAAAAGTATATTTACAAGATAAATACAAGAAGCTATGTAGTACTTGAAATGATAATACACATTTGCAATGTATGATGCTAACCATATTGGTCTTACCATGGACAACTATGACGCTTTCTATGAAAATATATTTATTCTCAAACATGAGTGTTGTTTTTTATCATCAGAGCAACCGAACTTTACGCGAGAAAAGGGTGTAAATGAGAAGAGGGAAAAAATAAATTTCAGCTTTATTAAAGTCCTAGGAAGTTGAGATAAAATAGAGTATAATAGTAATAAGGTAGAAGGATTATTGTGAAGTACATAAGTAACATTTCAGAGAGAAGTGGCTAGAAGGATTAGAACCTGTTGAATATGGTGACCTGTAGGATGTTTGGCGAACTTGTGTATGGCCCATGGGATAGCATCTTGACAAGAAACTGAGCAGGCTTGTAGATGTTAGTAGCGAAAGCATTGTTATTTTTTCACAAGCTAAAACTGTACAGTCATTATTGTTTTATTTTTTTCAATTAATTTTTTTTAAGTCTACTTTTTTATACATTTAGTATCTAAACTCATGTTTAGTTCTCGAGCTGCCAAAATAATGCATGTTGCTGTCCTACAGATCGGAGCGATTCACATTTGTGACCACTACCAAATCTGCTGATCAGCATGCGCCACCCTCCCTCCTTTTTTGACATTAAGCTCTGAGAACTTTTACAATGACTGCAGTTGTAATATTGGATTGCTTTGACTCCGTCCCAATCATACAGTATCCTGCACATTAACAGCTTTCATGACAAGTGCTTCCCATTAGGTCACATGGCACAATAATACCAGAGGACATCGTTAGCAATATTATCATCATACTAGTGAACAAGTGGGTTACTACAAAAGACTAAGAAATTAGGTTTCCCTTAAGAGCTATGAAGTATAAAAATAGCTAATATTAGAACAACTAAGTTATATTCTATTTATCAGAGTGATATGAGTAGTGGAACAATTAGTGATAAAGTTATGTAAAGTGGTCCTGAGTAAGGTGGGAGGGTGGTGATTGCTAGTCAGCGGATATGATGGTGGGGACATATGAGAACCACCCTTATCTGTGGGACAGCACTCTATTGCTAAGGCTCCTGAGTTCGAATGGCTTCTGCAGAATAAGAGAATAAATAAAATTTAAAAAAAGACAACAGAAGTTGAAAATTTGCCTAAAGCTGAAGTTTAAATAACAAACTCCTCAAATGCAAGTACATGGTATGAGTCCCCTACTTCAGAAGGACACCTAAATGTATACTTCAGAAAAACAGTAGTTATTATTAAGCCCTCGCTTTTCTTCTACATAGTTCACGCACTTTGACTTTTGTGTTTAACTCATATTCAACCTATATAAGTAGGTAAAATTATCATCTTTTTTCACTTAAACTTTTTTTTCTTTTCGCAAGAAAGACTAGAATTCCATCACTAGAAAATCTCAGGTGGAAATAGTATTTTTTAAATGAGGAAAAAACAAAAAATGATGAACCCATGTTTTTTACATGTTTTGAATTATTAACACCTATTATACACTTCTGCACCTCTCTGTCGGTTTCCTTGTGTCTTCTTCTCTTTTCAAAGGTACTGCCTTAAACGAAGGTACTGAAACAGTGCCGCTATCCTCGGAATATTGCTAGCCCACCTGGTGAATAACGGAACCACCTCCATCATGAAATCTGCCGACAAGTTCAAAGTTGGTCTCATATACAACTGGAAATGTCACAATTACGGTGTACTTACCGGTGAATTTGAATTTTTATGGACTTTCAAACACTCTATGAATCTTTTACTTACAATTACTGTTCATTCCGCATCTCTTATATTTCACGTCAGCACCTGTACAAAAATGCTACTTACCTTCCACAATTAACGTAATCGTTTATAATTCCCGCGTGAAATTGACATACCGTATTTTTTTTTCAATTACAGTTTTGATTTGATGCTATTTCTCATGAATTATTCAGTTGAAAGCATATCTCGAAAATTACCTATTGCCTTATTTGTACATTTCTTTTTAAATATTTCTCTCAAATTTACCAGTATTCAATCTATTTCTAGATTAACAAATCATATATATTCTATAAGTTCTAATTAGTGTACATTTGTTCATCCCTGTAAAAATGGCTGGTTTCTGTTCCAGAAATAAAAATTATTATTATTATTATTAAGGCAACTGGTTAGCAGAACTTGTTATGCTAAATTTTCACGACCGATTTTATATGGTGTGCGTTACACATTGCGAAGTGACTCATCAATTATATAATGGAGAAATACTACATAATTTCAACATTATGAATTTTTTAGAAAATTATATGAATATGGGTATGTGTTGACTGAAGATAGTCATTTCAACTCAAAAATAGTGCTAATAATATAAGCATATATGTAAAATATTAAAAGATGGTTGCTAATGTAATTGTTTATGGAAATAATTATACTGACGAAGTTATTGAAGATTATACTGAAGAGAAAGTCAGTGAGTTAGTTAAACGGTTACTGCGCAGTTAGTAGTTAGAACATCTTTAAAAGTAATAGGTAGAAGAGTTTTCAGTACTGGGGCAAATTAAGA
Source organism: Trichobilharzia szidati (assembly GCA_944472155.2). NCBI lineage: Eukaryota > Metazoa > Platyhelminthes > Trematoda > Strigeidida > Schistosomatidae > Trichobilharzia > Trichobilharzia szidati. Next base: position 111,908,536 of record OX235279.1, on the reverse strand, counting down.
CATAATCTACGGATTAGAGTGTAGTGGATAGTGGTACGATTAAAGATAAGGTTAGGTTAAATGAGCTTGGGGAAAATGGTTGGTTGGCTGAGATTGTTATTGCTAAGTTTTCCTGGCCACTTTTCATATGGCATGCTTTAGACATTACAAAGTACCAGTTTGCTTATATTATGGAAGAACTATCACAACTAATTTGGGATTATACGTCCAGGATAATTATAGTCTTATGAGTTTATAAACCCGATTGATGAAATATTGATAAGATCTCCAATAAGCTGAATAACCAAACCTTAGATCAAGGCATGTGGGAGAAATTGGGCTGGTTTTATCACGTTTTAGGTGCGGTACTGTTGCTGGGGCAAATGAGTTTCCTCAAATTCGGGGTATTGCACTGGGGCCTGTAGTACCAAAGTTAGATGAACAGCCCATATGGGTAAAGTATGGATAAGTAGACCGAAGCTCTTTTGTTGGCAAGAACTCGTTAAGGAGACGCTGGAATTCAGCGGGAGATCCATGAGTATAGCGGTACGTCCAACGTTTGCGTTACATTTTTGCGTGATTCGTTACATAAAATTTATCTTGTTGTAATCCTTGCACAAGTCCTCTACTACTTCCATACCTATAACTATTAACTCTCATATCAAATAGTTATGGTTAACCAAAGTAAAAAGCAGCGAACTCAATCCCCTGTAAAACTGATGACTAATTTTAAGCCGTTGATTGCTACATCAAGCAACACACTCCCTACAAATGGTTATAGTGAGCCACAAAACTCACTTGTATGTCGTAAGCGTCGAGCTGAAACTGAGGATAAAACTGCACTGACAGCTAGTATTAGCACTACTCGCAAAAATTCAGTACCCTCTGCTCATGCAGAAACCCTCCCTACACCTTATGTGCTTATCGAAAAGCTCCAGCCTTCAAGCTCTGTTTCAGTACTATCTTCAGAAATAGAACTTCTAAAGTTGTCTATAGGAGAACTTAAGGCCGAGTTAAGGGACTTAAAAAACAATAAGTCAGTAGATCCTGGAATTTCCGATACCAATACCAAAATCTCCAATTTATCAGGTCAGATCAGTGATATCAGACTGCAGGTCTGTGAACTGACACCTTTAACTATTCTCATGAAAACTGTAGACCTTAACAAACTTGACAGTGAATCGATATCTAAGGTGGATAACCTAATTAACTTTGTTACTACAGAAGTAACAAAACGACTAGATGCTAAATTAAATGCTATTGTCTACAACGTTCCGGATAATGAGGCACTAAAAAAGGTACAGCGCATCCTACTTAGTGAGGCGGAAATGCCCAACTCCAACACTAAGTGCTACAGGCTGAAGAAGAGTCAACATGAAAAGTGTTGTCCTATTCGTTTTCAGTTCGAAACACCTGCTGAGGCCAGAAAATTTATCCACTCCCAACACACCCCACTGCAAGCCAGAAATTATAAACTAGTAAAGGTTGCGGTGGACAAGACCGTCATAGAAAGGCGCGTATATAATTATCACACTGAGTCTAACTGTGGAATAAACAATAGGACATTGCAAGCAGCAATTATACCCAACCCTTTGAGAGATACCGTAGAATCCACCGCACCACCCCTCTCTAACCATACAGAATTATCTTCTCAGAGAGCGACACCAACCAAAAGGCCGCTAAATTGTAATCAAATAGCCAATAAAACTATACCACCTACCACCGTAGATTTAGACATGTCACTAAATAATCCAAGAAAAAAAGTCAAAATCCCCCGAAAGTTGACCCTTTCCTCTCCTAGCCATAAGTCCATTGGTAAAAAAGAGAAGAATATGACCCCAAATCATGCCAACAACAACAATGGCAGTATAAGTAAGCCCACATTCCCCACGGTCAATAGTATTGGCACCCACAACGTGCGAAATAGCACCACGGCCCACACTGATAACCAACGCCCAAACAATGCCACCCTCAAGAGTACAAGTGACAATAGTCAGAACTCGACCACCAACAACTCAGGGCATTCACAGTATGGCACGCTAATAAATTTTGATCGGATATACGGTACAAGTCTGCTGGGAACTAACCCACAAAGCAGTACATTCGAAACCCTTACAAGGACACCACTAGTACCTAACAATAGGTGGAATAATAGACCATGGTCTTCACAAGGTCCCAATCATTTTTTATCCCCTGCGTCCCTGTCAGCGTTGAAAAAACAGCTGGTAGGGATGCTAACACTCCTAAACCACTAGTGCTGGCTCCCCCTTTGCATAAATGTAGGAACAGTCTAGCTCACCCGCATCCACTAAGCACACTTGGTACATGCGCAAGTTTAGGTCAAATTAAGATCCCTACCCCCGTTTCTAGCTTTACTAAAAATAAAAATGCCTTAGCCTATAGCACATCCAGTACTCCAACGCTCAATTCTTCACCGAAAACAGCACACACCAACTCGATAGACATAGGTGAACATGATGCTGAAACTCCTCTCAACATAGGGTCGTCATGTCAAACAGTACTACTGGGTGCTGAACCACATTCGGGGCTGATTGACGAACTTAAGTACTTCAAATGCTATTTCAAATCTCATCTTTACCTAATCCTCATAAATGCTAGATCCGTTCTAAATAAACTACCGATGCTCAGAGCACTCACAGTAATATACAAACCCCCTATAATTGTCATCACTGAATCCTGGTGTAACTCGAACATACTGGATGAAGAGATAAGCTTAGATAACTATACACACTTTCGGTGTGACAGGGAAGGTGGTAAGGGAGGGGGTTGTCTTATGTACTTTCTGAATGCACTTACTGTATCACAGCTAGAAAGTAGTACACTTAACATGCCTGAGACTTTATGGGTTAACTTACACTTAAATAACGCAATAGTATTAATTGGATACACCTACAGAGCACCTGGCACCTTTAGTAATTACGAGACCCAACTTATTAATACTCTAGAACAATTATCCACCCTCCACTACGATCATAAGATCCTATGTGGAGACTTTAACTTACCAGAAATCAACTGGGAAATACCCACAGGTCCAACTAAACTTGATAAGTTCTTAGGCACACTGGATATACTTGGCTGGAAGCAGACCGTCACAACCCCTACAAGAGGTAATAACGTACTAGACTTAATCTTCTGCCACAATATAAGTCCCCTTTCTACCCTAGTAGGTTCTGAGTTTTCAGGGAGTGACCACAAAACAGTGCTGTGTGCACTGCCACTTCCGTCAAGTAGCAATGCAACCCATACCCCCACTTCACAACAAATAACTTACAGGAACTACAGTAAGGCAGACTGGACTCTAGTAAAATCAATGCTAAGATCCTCAGAATGGAGTGAGTACTTCTATACTGATAGCCTCTCGAAAGCTCTAGACATCTTTTACTATAACTCCAACACATGCTTAGATGCTGTCATCCCATTTCAAACACTAAAGTTTTCCCCACATAGAAAGACATTCATAAAGCCAAAGGATCGTAGGAAACTGAAAAGACTGTCAACAAGTTACTTCAGGCGACACGACTTTAGTACACTAGGGTCAATACTTAGTACTCTTAGCTCCATCTCGCAAGCTCATAACTTGCGTATGAGAAATGAAGAATGCACGGCACTAGCCAGCACCACCAGAGTAGGTGCTCTCACAGAAATACTAAAGAAACGAATGAATCGCCAAAGCCATAAAATTTCTCTCCTTATAAACAAGGGCAAACTATACAGCAAACATGCAGACATGTGTGAACTGTTTAATGAGACGTTTGCAGCTAACTACCTTAAGCCTACAAGTCCACTTCTCGGTTTACAATCTAAAATAGAACTCCCTTCATCTTCAACGCTGAAAAAAATCACTACAGTTCATTTCACTTACTCTAATATTAACCAAGCCGTTAATACTCTTAAAAACTCTAGTAGTGCCGGTTTTGACGGTATACCATCGTATCGATATAAACACGGTGGTTCTGACATTTCCGTTTTATTACTTAAGATTTTTACAATGTCCCTAGAAAGCGAAACCTATCCAGATAAATGGAAAACGACATTTATAGTACCTAAACACAAATCCGGATCAAAAACTGAAGTCAACAACTATAGGCCAATCAATATTACACCCATAGTATCTAGAATCATTGAACGAATAGTTAAAGATGATATCCTCAAACATATGCTCAGCTGCAATATTCTAAGTCCAAACCAACATGGATTCCTAAAATCCAGACCATGCATGACATGTCACGTTGACTTCTTTAACTACATAACTAGCAGCCGCGACAAACAACAACTAGTACTTGTCATCTACTTCGACATATCCAAAGCCTTTGACCGCGTTGACCACTTGCTTCTAATAAATAAGCTAAACTCCTTAGGAATAAGTAACCCATTATTAGGATGGATTGAATCATTCCTTAACAATAGGTCCCAAGTAGTTAGACTGGGTTCTGTAAACTCTAAACCTAGTCCAGTCACTTCTGGAGTAGTTCAAGGTAGCGTCTTAGGCCCCCTCCTATTCACTCTATATGTCAACGACATATGCAGCTGTTTCTCACTAGGCAAACCATTCATCTTTGCAGATGATCTTAAAGTAGCTTACACATTCCACTGTGATGACTTAGGGTACTTTCAGAAAGCTGTTCAGGAAGAACTAGATCGAGTAACTGCATGGTCCTCCACATGGAACCCAAAATTCAACCTTAAAAAATGTGGTTGGATATGCTTCGGTGCACCCTCAATAAACATTAAACTGGTACTTGAATCCATCGACTTGCCTAAACTCCAAAGTGTTGTTGACCTAGGACTCAGGTACTCTAGTGACTTGACATTTTCCGAGCAAGTGGCGACACAGACGCGTAAATCGAGGATGCTTCTAGGATGCATACTCAGGAATTTCCACAACTACGAAGCGAAGCTATTATTATATAAAACTTGTGTCAGACCACTACTTGAATATTGTCCATTTATTCTCAGCAGCACTCGCGTAAGTGACAAACTTAAAATAGAAAGTGTCCAACGATACTTCACGTCTAAACTACTAGGATTTGACTGCGAAAAGGACTACACATCAAGGTGTATAACTCTAGGTATCGACCCACTCTGGATGAGACGACTGAGCATTAACCTAACATTCTTCTTTAAAATATTGCATAAAATATCATTCTCAGACAGCAAAGAGATACAGTTCTCACCGGAAGGCTCTTACAACCTTCGTAACCAAACGTGCAAAGTATCTAGGAAAAACTGTAAAACAGCACTCCGTGCAAACTTCTTCATAGTCATGTACTCTAAGATCTGGAACAGTTTACCCCAAGAAATAAGGACCTGTCACTCTATCATAACCTTCAAACGCTTGCTATATAAACTGTTTCATCCCAGTGACTATGCCAATTAGACCGCACCACTTATTTCCATAACGCATGAGCTATTAGAACACTATAACGCCTAGACTCATTACTAAATATTACGACACTAAATAAACTCTAAGACTTCGCAAAATTACATAAAAAACAACAAGATTATGGGTAGTGTTTACTATACAATGATATACATTTATAAACATTTATATGTACATAAAATAATAAAGTTCTTTTCATATTTACATACTTTATCTCCCTGCTGAGCGTAAACTTCTATATACCTCCTGGTTGAGGTCGAACAACCCAACATCCAAACTGAAATGACCATTTATGTAAATTCAAACTCAAATTCCATGAACGATCCGATGCAACCACTTGAAAACGCTGGCTAACATTCTGTACAAGGAGTATTCTTGATCTGAAATAAAGAAGCAACTGGTTTTCAAACAGTTATCAATGTATTACTCAACTTACATGTACAGTCTGCCATGCTGACGCAAATGGCGCAAATGGATAGTTCTAGAATTGACCCCATTCGATGCAGTAAAACAATCTAACACTACCTTATCTAACTTTCGTATCAAAGATCAAATTTCTTTCCTATTATAAAACTACGATAAGACTGCTGACAAAAATGGAATAAATACATTATTGAATCAAAATAATACATCAATAAACTTTATCTCACGGATGCTGTTCACAACAAAGTTTTATAGGAGAATTGACTTCAAGCTTTATTTTTCCCAGATATTTGTATCACACTCATCTGAAGTCTGGGTTTTTTGTTAATGCGAAGACAATATTTCTATATCTCTTTATGTGTTACACAGACAGACTATTTTGCAGACTGTTCTGACTGACTCTAATGTTAGATTGAACAAACAAACTGTAATTTATATAATAACTTATCCATGCCTGTACAATTGGTATGTTCCTGCATAAACAGGAATAAATATATATATATATACATTAAGTGGAAGTTCGTTCCATAATGCACTGCACTGTATTTTGAAGAAACGTGATCGCAGTTTTGTCCGGTACTGGCTTATGGATAGAGTATTTTCATGATTTCTAAGAGTATATATGGTTAAATTATTGAAAGCTATTGGATTACTGCTTTTGAGGTAGCCGTGTAAAAGGCGAAAAAGGAATGTAAGGTTGAGTTTCAGGCGCCTTAACCAAAGTGGCTGAAGTCCATACATTTTGCACCTATCCGCGTAAGTCAGTCCTTCATGTTTGTGTAATAGGCGTCGTGTAAAACTTCGCTGAATATTTTCAATACGAACCCTGTCATACCCATTCATGAAACCGAAGACAATTGTGCAGTATTCAATTACTGGGCCAACCATGACTTTGTACAAAAGGACTTTAGCCTCAGTTGTGTACATTTTTCGATGTAACAAGCCTGTGAGTCTTCGGCATTTAGAAACAAGTGCTTTTGCATACTGACTAAATGTTAAGTTCTGTGAGTAGGTAACTCCCAGGTCTTTTATGGAATTGAGGGTTTGGAGAGAGGAGTCACCTAGGTGTAACCTGAAATACGGGTGGGAGTTATTGAAATATAAGGCACCACATTTATCAGAATTGAATGGCAGTTGCCAATCAGTGCTCCAGTTATGTAATCTATCCAGATCATCTTGAATATGTGTGAATCCCTCGTTCAGTGTAGAATGGGGGAAGCTGTATACAATCTCTAAGTCATCAGCAAAGAGGTATGGGGTACCATGCTTGATTACGCTGCAGTTATCGTTAATGTAGATTACGAAAAGCAATGGACCTAGTACACTACCCTGAATTACTCCACTTCGTATGGGTCTGGGTGACGAGTAATTATTTGCAAATTTCACAACTTGGGAACGATCTTCCAAGAAAGAAATGAGCCAGGATAACAAGGGGTCCTGGAACCCGTACGACTTTAGCTTAAGGATTAGTCTCTTGTGTGGGACTTTATCAAAGGCTTTTATGAAGTCAAAGAAGAGGGTTGTGACAAGCAAACCATGATCTCGCTTAGCGGTAACATCATCAAAGTAGTCAAGTAGGCAGGTGGAGCATGATCGACTTTTCAAGAAGCCTTGTTGTGCTGGAGTAAACAATTTGTGAAGGTGGAGGTATGAAGCAATATCTTGCCCTATAACTTTTTCCAGAACCCTAGAAACTACTGACGTGATATTGATCGGTCGGTAGTTTTCGATATTAGAAGTTGGTCCTAGTTTGTGCCTAGGGGTTATAAACGACAGTTTCCAGCACTCTGGGTAACTGCCGTTATTTAAGGACAGATTGAAAAACCTTAGGAGGATAATGGGTATGTCCTCACCACCTCTTTTCAACAAGATAGATGGAATTCCATCAGGTCCAGCTTTATATGATGTCCGGAGGGATGCTATAGCGGAGGAAATCTTTTGTTGGGTAAATGTTATATTACCCAAAAAGTGATATGGTATTATCGGAACATCAAGACTACCTACTGTTTCTTCGTTAGTAAAGTAGCTAGAAAAGTGGGAGCTGAATAACTCGCATATCTCCTGTGGGTCTTCGTATAGTTTTTCTCCATCTAGTAATAAGTTGGGGATACTTATTCTGTTGTTGTTAATTCGTGACTTGATTAGTTTTACCAATGTCTCTGTATTATCGGGCCGTGAAAGGTGGATGCGTTCTAGTTTGATGGACTCAGGTAACTGATTAGATTTGTATGAATCATAACTTTGCTTGAGTGTAATGAGTGATGAAAAGTCACTACATCTGTAGAATTGCCTAGCATGCTTACGCAGTCGGTTTCGAATCTTTACGGGGATGAAGTCAGGCTGTTTAGACCTCGTTTTCACAAGTCTTGCTGGAGCGATGAAGTCATGTGTAAATCCTAGGTTCTCGTAGAGTAAGTTGTTTGCCTCTATAGCCGAGCTGCATGTAAAGTATGGTCCCCAGTCTAGGGTGCGTAGGTATGGTTTCAGGTCATCCCACTGAGCGTGTCTGTAACCCCTGAGTAATACTTTGTCGGCACTTATTGTCGCACTCATGCTAGTGCAAATATTGAATGTACCTAACACTACTCTGCGGTCGCTACCAGGAAACTCTTTACCTACTCGAAGGGTAGTGGGGATGATACCATTAGTGAAAACTAAATCTAAAATCTTAGATAGCCTGGTAGGATGCTGTACGTGTTATATATATATATTTCACATAAATTAAGCATTTACATGATTAACATACCGTTTGTACAGGCATGATCATATTCGACAAGTGCAATTTGAAATGGAACACTTCTTTGACATTAAAAATTGGAAAGATGTAAAAAAACTTCTAGAAACTTTGTTAGAATAGATTACAATATATTGGTTAAAGGTCTAATTTATAGTCTACAATATACTTATAGTCAGTCAGATCCATGCGGGAATTACGAAATGTTGCGTTAATGGAAGGTAAGAAGAGAGGTGATAAACATGTGCTAGAGTAAGACATACAGGATACAGGCTTTGTGATCATTATCATTTTGTCAACTAATAAATGTTCAAAAATTTATAAAACTGCACAGTAGCGGGTGAGTCAACAATATTTTGGTATTAACAGATACAAGGGACCAACTTTGCGATGATAAACAGAATTCAGAATGGAATTTGTTCCGCGGTTCGTCGTGTGTGCCAACAATATTCTGAATAACGCTCAAGTAAAGTAGAAAGCAGCATTACTGTTCATTTGCAGTGCTTCAATGCAATACCTTCGAGAAGAGAAGGAAGAAGAAAACAGAAAGAGAGATGCAGAGGCAGCCAGCAAATAATAATAATTTAAGCAAACAATATGCGATAAACGCAGGGTTTATTCCCTTATTTTGTTACTAATAATTTAGAGTCATTGAGTTTTATAGTGTTACATACTAACAGTTAGTTCAAGTTTGTGGTAGTAAACAACAACAACAACAAAAAATAGAATAACAAAAATTTTTTAAAAAACAAGGGCAAAACGAATAACAATTTTTAAACCTATATAGGATAATGGGAATAGAAATTGGAGGAGTTCAATCCAAACGCCAAATTACATAAAATGTGTAGAAGAAAAAAGTATGATAATACTTATTTATGCTGTTGTTCTGATTTATACAGTTAGATGTCCTCCTGAAGTAGAGAAATCATACCATGAGCTTCTTTTCAAAGAGTTTATACACAAGCTTTGTTATATAGGCAGCTATTATTTTATTTTATTATTATTTATTTTTTGTTGAAGTTATTCAAACTCAGGAGCCTTGGCAATAGAGCGCATTTCCACAGATGAGGGTGGTTCTCTTAAGTCCCCACCATCATATCCACTGAATGGCAGTCACCACCCTCCCACCTTTGAATCTGCTAGACCCTGGCGAAATACTCCTTTTGTTTTTAGGAAAAGAATCTTTTTTTATTGCTAAGTGTCATATAGACAGTTTTTGCCTTCACTAGCTAACTCAACGAAACTCATGGTAAGAACGACTACTTTCAGTCAGCCATTTTGTATGTATCGTCCCTAACAGCATTTTAAAAATATGTATGTACAATGAAAAAGTAAGGAAATCAGAGATTGCCAGTCTTTTGTTTCTATTATGTTAAAAAGTTCATGATGCCGTTTTGGTGAGGAAAGTGGTTGCCAGACTACTTCAGGCATATTAAAGTCCCCACATATAATTTTATCCGTGTGAGGTAGTGAAGTGGCGTAAGCGAAAGTGCTAGCAAGTTTCATATCACCTTCAACAGCTGAACATGGGGGATGATAGATGCAACCTATAAGATAGGAAATGGAGTGAGACAGCCTTAGAATAGCCCAGACTGAGTCATTATCTGTGATGAGCTCTGGGTAGAAGCACTGTGTGGCCTTAATATCAGACCTGATATACATAGCGCATCCTCCTCCTCTGCCATGGTTTCTGTCACCTCTGAATACGTAATAGTTATCAATAGAAATATCTTTATCGCATATCTGAGGAGTGCACCATGTTTCAGTAATCATTATAAGAGACGGGTTGCATATTAAGGATAATGTCGTGAAGTCAAACATTTTGTTAAGTAAGGAGCGAGCATTGATGAGACAGAATGAGAGAGAGTTAGGGGTGACGATGAAATCGCATATATCTTTAAAAAAGTCTTCCTCAAGGTTTGTAGCATCTAGAGCAGATTGTTTGATGGGAGCTAACTCATATGGTGGCAACGTACTGGCAGTGCTGGAAAAGTGCACTACACCAGTATCAGCACAGAGAGATGTGCTATCGTTGGTTACCCCGGCGGGTGAGAGGTGTTCATAATAACGTGACTGAAATGCATCGCCCTCCCCTCCGGTGATAAGTGGCTTGACAGTGTGTGTGCTATTTGCGTCAATATTGAGGCTGAAATTTCGTGTTGGCTGAGAAAATTTAGATTGGATGAAGCGGAGGTAGGTATTTCTTGTGGATAGTATGCTGGAGTAAAGTTACGCGCACCGCAGTTATGATTAATATTTTGTGTGCTCAAGTTATTTTCGTAAATATTAGTCCATCGATTATCTTGGGTGGACTGTATCCGGTGGTTGTGAGGGATGTGGCGAGTCAGAAGGCCGCTTTTAGGAAAGAAGCCTAACCCACTTGTTCCTTGTTGTAGGGGTCTCTGGATCAAACTTTTGTCTACATTAGCCATAGATAGGAGAGTTGTGTCGGGGTAGGTGCATGCCTGCCCGTAGGGTTTCAACTTATTTTTAGGGTGCCCAGACATATAGCGTCTGTTTTGTCTAACGGATGAAGATTTGCTCGCTGTTGGATGAATTGGCGGGTTACCTCTCCTTTCATTGACGTTATATTTATGGTGGTATGAAGACTTATTCAGCTTCCCTGGGTTAATGGTGGGACTGGAGTCACTTAAGTTAGTGTTATTTGGTTTGCTGCTGAGTAACCTATCTGTGACGGGTTTGAGTGAAGCTATTCTGGATGGCAGGGTTATATTACTCCGTTTTGTGTGGGCACTACTGTGAGTGCTACTCGGGGAGGTTATATTGAATGCTACATTCTCAAGCTTAGCCTTTTGCATAGTGGTATTAGCAGCTGATGGTGATGTGTCTAGCGAGCATAACTCTAAAGATGCATCTAAGTCTATGGCCATATTTGCTTCACTGTTGAGTTTACTAGGTAAAGCTTTATTATTTAAGGGTATTTCTTTTTCACGCGTGTCTGTAACATTAGGTTTACTTAAATCTAAGGCGAGAGAGTCTTTTGTAGGACATTCTGCAGTTACTTTTTTTTCGACATTTGATACACTTGCGCGGCTACGTCTTTGACATGGAGTTAGGTCATGAGTAAGTTTAACGTTGCCATAAGGTGTAGATGAACTAATTAGTTGTTAGACGACTGGAATTTCCTAGCATCATTAGGACTACTGAATTTAAACAGCACAGGACAAGTATACTTTCCTGATTTTTTCCTGAGTCTGATTAGGTGGCAATCCGCTGATGGCATACCGCACGCTTGGAGACATGTCACTTTAATTTTGTCGAGAGGCGTCCGATCAGGTAGATTGTAAGCAATAACATTGTACGAAGACAAGATTCGTTTAGTCACTTCATTGGCTATAAAGTCTAACATACGCTCAGCCTTCAGCAGACTTTCTGGAATACTACCATGAGTTGGGTTACATAGAAGCAGTAACGGCTTAATGGTGTTTATATTATCATTTAATTCCTTCACAGAGTTTCCTAGAGAAATAAGGTCCAACTTATTTTGTTTAGCGGTTGCGTATACCTCTGATAACAAATCGGACACAATGACTTCGGGGACGTTGTTGAGGCTAGGTGGAACGTGTAGGGATGTACGTATCTTCTTAGCTGAGTGACCTAAACTATTCTTACGTATAGAAAGTACTCGTTTATTACGTTGAGTCATTGTTGAAAACGGATCAGTATGGTTTGAAGTAGAAGCTGAGCTAAATCGAAAACAAGTATAAGGACAAATAATATATCGAGTGGATATATAGACTAAGAACTACTATAGGCACGGTATGGATCTTATTGCTTATAGATAAACAATAAATCGACAAAATTATTAAACCGTAAAATACAGATTATATAGAAACCAGTTGTCCAAAAAATTGATCCGGATTTATAAACCAAAAAATAATGAACTTCTCTATAGTTTTCTTTAGTGTGACCTTGTTCTTAGATTATAAAAAGGAGGATGAGCACTGCGAAAGAGTGGATCCAAACTTGATAACTGGCGGTGATATAACTGCGTATTTGGAAGCTAAGGTAGCAGCCAATATAAGTTGAAGTTGATGAGTGGTATAATATCCACTACAATATTCCAGAAATCAGTAAAAATATATCCACGATATGGAGAGAGATTGTGACGTCCGATCAGAGTCGCGCGCCGAACAACTATTAAGGGGAAGACCACGGGCTGCTGGATGGACGGATTATCCCCATGTCTGACATATGTTTGAACTCGGCCTTTACGGTTTGTAGTTTTTCTGGGGACAATCGCCGTGGCTTTGCAAATACCAGTGGTCACGATATGATGAGTGACAGTAGAAGTCACACAAGGAAGTTTGGAAACCGGTTTGAACAGGTTGGCAAAGGACTGGAGAACATCAGCGTAAGGGCCGTCAGAGGCAGGGGTTGAATATACTGGACTTAATGAAGGTGTGTGCGTCACAACACCGGAGATCGAGAGGTTTGTAGCTGAATCGATCAATTTGTGTTTGCCAGTATCTACCGGTAGCTGATAATGTTGTAAGAGATCCATGCCAATAATACCGGTGGTTACATCTGCCACTAAGAAAAGACCCAACGAAATGATCTACGTAAGCTTATGTTAAGATCTAAGAACTTTTACCGTACGTTGTGATTGGCGAACCGTTTGCGGCGCGAAGCTGTAAGGAAAGTGGCTTCTGGCGCTCTTCAGATAATAACAACAGTATATTCTCATTTTGTACATGAGGGACGCCAGTTTACAGGCATCATCAATATGATAAATTACATATACGATTAGTGAACATATTTAATAATAGTAATTTATTAAAATACATTTTTTCCTACCTGTGTAGGACACACCAATTGTACAGGCATGGATAAGTATTATTTAAATTACATAAATTTGGTTCATGGTAAAATTATAAGGTTGCAGTCATTTTGTCTGTGGGAACAATACGATAACTAGTCATTCAATGGAGCACATCAAGAAATATAGAAATATTATCTTCGCATTAACAAAACAATCCCAAGTATGTTTTGGATGGATTACAAATACTTGGGAAAAAATAAAGCCTGAAGTAATTCCTCCATATAACTTTGGTGTGTACGGCATCGAGTCTTATTCTTGATTTATATCCAAATTTGATAATAATTTAAAATAAGTAATACACTTGTATACTTTTTTCAGCATTTTCATCGTAACATCACAAGTGAATAGTACTTAATGTAGACTAATAATAATGCCAGTTTATATTTTCTTATAAACGGGTGTTTTCAAGAAATGCAAGCTATTATTGCAGACAAGATCAGTTATGTTGTAAGTTACAATCGTGAAGTATTATAAATCAATACTTTTTTATTGGTACAAAGATATATTTCACAACTGTAATCCAGAGTGCGTCGTTGGTGAAGGCAATGCGCAATTCACGAGGGAATTGTAAGTTATGGGACCAATAATGTTTGCAGATCATTTGTCATTGTAAATGGGCAAATATCTACATTCTTCATTCTCATTCAAAAAGTCAAATGGAAGCTGAAATGGTGAGAGACAAAAGAAGACAATCAACAACAACGCAAAAGCAGGCAAGTGGAGTACTTAGGGGGTGATTAATGTGTATATATATACATTTATATTCTGTTTAGTAATTATAGTTATTTTGGTGCACTAACTAACCAGTCCCGTGATGCTAACTTTTATATTGTGTGAACTAATATTATTGTCCTGTGTAAAAATGTCTATCATGTACTTCCAATAATGTAAAATTTTATGATTGTAGTTTGTTGTAACTACACGTTTAATGAACTTAAAATATCTATGTAGGGTGAAAAAGAGGGTGTAGGATTCAGACGCAGAAGTGCATTGTCATCTTTGAGCAGTCTGGTGACTGAGGAGATGAACACTGCGAGTGTGTTTGCATCGCGCACATCAGCTGGTAGCCTATTCAAAATGACCGAAAACTTATTTAAGAAGAAATTATACCGCATGTAAGTCTGACAATGCTCTATAGCAGCTAGGTTGTGGTGATTTCAAAGATTGTAACTGATGACAGCGGTAGGTTTAATTATTGGCTCGGAGGAGTGCACGAGCAGATTAGTTAGCTTGTAGTAAAAAATCAGGTTTAGCTTAAGACGTCTTTTCCAGAGTGGTTCTAAACTTAGTCTGTCGCAACGTTCATAGTATTGGAGACCACTTTCTAAACCAAGAGTTCTTAAGGTGAATTGCCGTTGCACTCCTTCTAACTTAAGCTTGTCAATTTGTCTGAGTCCGCTAAGAATAAACGGGCAGTATTCTAAAATAGGTCGGACACATACTTTATATAATAAAACCCTAGTTTCACAACAAAAGAAATTGCGAGTTATGCATCCCAGGAGCCTTCGTGTTTTACGTCTGGCATAATCAGTTTGTTCAGAGAACGTTAGGTTACTAGAGTATCTGATACCGAGATCTACGACTGAGTTGAGCTTGGCTAGATTATAAAAGGCAGGATGAGCACTGCGAAAGAGTGGATCCAAACTTGATAACTGGCGGTGATATAACTGCGTATTTGGAAGCTAAGGTAGCAGTCAATATAAGTTGAAGTTGATGAGTGGTATAATATCCACTACAATATTCCAGAAATCAGTAAAAATATATCCACGATATGGAGAGAGATTGTGACGTCCGATCAGAGTCGCGCGCCGAACAACTATTAAGGGGAAGACCACGGGCTGCTGGATGGACGGATTATCCCCATGTCTGACATATGTTTGAACTCGGCCTTTACGGTTTGTAGTTTTTCTGGGGACAATCGCCGTGGCTTTGCAAATACCAGTGGTCACGATATGATGAGTGACAGTAGAAGTCACACAAGGAAGTTTGGAAACCGGTTTGAACAGGTTGGCAAAGGACTGGAGAACATCAGCGTAAGGGCCGTCAGAGGCAGGGGTTGAATATACTGGACTTAATGAAGGTGTGTGCGTCACAACACCGGAGATCGAGAGGTTTGTAGCTGAATCGATCAATTTGTGTTTGCCAGTATCTACCGGTAGCTGATAATGTTGTAAGAGATCCATGCCAATAATACCGGTGGTTACATCTGCCACTAGGAAGACCCAACGAAATGATCTACGTAAGCTTATGTTAAGATCTAAGAACTTTTACCGTACGTTGTGATTGGCGAACCGTTTGCGGCGCGAAGCTGTAAGGAAAGTGGCTTCTGGCGCTCTTCAGATGTCGGTGGAATCACGCTAACTTCCGCCCCAGTGTCAACCAGGAAGCGTGTCCCAGTGGTACGGTCGGTAACATAGAAGAGGCGACATGGAGTTTGTTCGCCAGTGACGTTAGTCGCCAATACGTGCTGGCTTACTGGTTTCCCGATTGCTGGAAATCGGAGGTGCACGGGCGAGTACACCTTTGGGCTTTGTCACCATAACTCCGGTGATACCAGCAGACTCTATTTAGGGAATTATGAGACCTACGACGCCTGCTGCAAGCTCGTGAAGATCTACTACGAGTCGAGTTGGTGCGGCTATTCGAGCGACCTCTAGGTGTCATCTCCTGACTTAACTTATCTATCTCCTCATAAAGCTTAGTTATGTAGGCCGCCACATCTAATTTTGATGACCCGTCGGCAGAGGAGTCCTTAGTCTGAATGGGACTAGCGGTTACGGCCATCCCGCGAACAAGACGATATATAAATAGAATGATAACTACAAATATGATAACAAAAAATATGAGTAAAAACAAGGCAAGTAAATTTTATAACTGTGTGAAAAACAAATTGCCAATATGAAAAAGGACTATTCACACATTAAGCTACTATGGAGGCAAACGGTGAAAACTCGGGCTCACCACTTGTAACAGTTACACTTGGGTTAACTTAGACCTAAATTAGCCACTCTTACAAAAACTTATTCACCGCTTTATGACCTTAATTGTACCCTGCCTAATGTGCAAATACTAACGAACTGAATCCAGGTAAAAAGACTTGAGATGACTGGAACAGAGTTATATTTATACAAAAGCAATATGAGATTTGATAGAATAAGAGGGTATACACTTATCTGCAGTCGAGACGGTGGTAAGCCTGGAGAGTGTGCTAGATGAAAGCACAGCGAGAGAGCGGAACCGAAACCGTACAGGAGATTCACGAATCCAAAGAGGAAGTGGGGTTAAAGGTCAGGTGAGTTCGTTCAAACAAAAGTTCGGAGGTTCAATGTACACTTCACTTCCAAAAGCTATCAGAAACTGTCAATGTCAAGGTCTAGCTACCCTGGACTTAACGCTGTTCTTAGAAAACTTTCAGAAACTATTGTCAATAACCAACGCGATAAACCAGAACACAAATTGGCCATTCAAGAATCCTATATTCTTGCGCCAATACGGAACCAACCACAAGGTTATTGTACACAAAGTCTAAAGATAAATGTTATAACAATTAATCACAATAATACTTCTGATAGCTTTTCTTTGTCTGCTAACAAACAGCGAACGATAGAACGATGGCTGCAGTATCGATGACTCCCGCCAAAATATGGAGTGGGGTTTGAGCAAACAACCATGAATTGATCGTTCGTTCTTCAACTACTTTGACAAGTGTTATCGATCAGTTACAATCAGATGGTAAATAAGACGAGTGTTAATATTACTGTGTACTGCATATGTATACTGTACAGTTAGTATTACTGCATAACACTGTGTGATTTATAAAAATAAAATCTTATCCATAATGAAGTCGAGTTGCACTGATTTTGTGATTTCTCCGAAACACATTACGATGCTGCATTCCACTTATGGATCAAGGCAAAACACAGGCTTTCGTGCAGATGTTTTCTCTGTTCCTAAGCTGAAGTGGCACTCAAAAAGTCAGCAGCTGTACCCACATTAGGATTTGGCGCAGCATTACTGAATGCCCAAATGGGCGAAGTTTCAAAGAAGAATATTCCAGATTGTCCGGTACTGTGTTAAAAACAAAGAGGACCAGAGGACATCAAAAGAGATATATCACCGTTTCACGAGTCCCCGAGAGTCCACATATTGGAAAACTGCAGCAGTGTGGCTATATGTTATTGAAAAGATGACTTAGACCTATCTAATAAAGTTCAGGTGACAGCTTCACGCACAACTTCCGATATATCTGATTTACCAAATGAGAAGTGACCAAAGTGACCGGATATATTCCCGTCGTGCATTAGAGCATTTGAGGACATAATTAGAGTGTAAAGCATCTCAATGAAAGACAGTGGGCCTAATCTTTTCGCTATGCACTTCCCACTATGTATAAACAATCCAAAGAGTACAGGAAGTGAATGAAAATACCATGGAAGAACTGTTTTGTTCGACAGGACAAGCAAATGAATTTCAGGAGCAGCTGTCATGAAGAGTCAAGGTTTGTGCCATTATTTAGAGTTTTTAACTCGGGAAATAGAGAAATATGAGCTTACTATGAAAACATTGATGTTTATTATTTACGTTTTAGAGCTCGAATGTGAATGCTCATTCCAAAATAATTCCACTTATTATTATGGGATTCGTAAAATTTTTAAATTTTTTATGTGCTTTTTCCCTAGCTTTGACAACATAATCTTGTGGTGGAACTTAATTTTTCACATTTCAATCTTGTTATTGAATATTGAATGACATAACTTCACTTTTCTTTAAACACATCAGTCGTTATCGTTAAGTGATTAGAGGCGTGTTTTCTTCCGTGGAATTCTCTCCGAAGGTAACTAAGTTATTGGCAGTTATTCAGTTATTTGCTGGTGATAACCCATTTAGTACAGATGATTAAATCCCGTCAGGAGATATTAGATTACATAGTCTTATTTTGTTTTGATATATTTTAAAAAGGATATCCACATGGTCGTCTACTCTTATCGGAAATGCGCTGAATTTCATTAGAAAATGTAGTGAATAAGCTTTGATTGAGTAAAAACTTGTTACAGTGATGGCTCTAACAGGTGAAGCCAAAATTTAATTTTTCTCCGGCACACAAAAGGCATCAGCAAACATGTTTCCCATTTTTTCCGTACACGATAAAATTTGTTTATAATAGTGACAAAGACGCACATGACATGTAGTTACGAGTCTTTACTGAGATGGCACTATATAGTCGAAATATTTATGTTCTTATTATTTCTGACTCCGAACGTTAGTCTCTTAATCTGCATGCTTGTAAGTCCTGTTGAAAGATAAGAAGACAACCATGACATTACTTTGGATTTCTATGGTAACTGGGTCTGTGCCTACACATCTATAGTTAAAATGAATAATTCCCTACTGGGTCATCTCGTTATTCTTATAGTTTTAATTTCATCAGAAGCATAAATAACACGAAATTCTTAGTGTACGTCCGTGTGTAGAATTGCACAGTATTTGCATATATCTATAATCGTTTTCTAATTTACTCTAACTGAAAATGATACATCTTCATTTTAGAAATATTTTAAAATCTTGAATATCTCTGTCGAATGGATTTCCGAGAAGTGATTGCTGCTGATATAAATACTTTGCAATCAAGGTTGACCGACCTCTTCAACATTTCTAGAAATGGAGTGCCTTTAGCATTTCTGCAAGAGTTGTGCGATGTTGTAAGTTTCCTTAACTTTCAACATTTCTTTCATATGCTATTTTTGAATCAGAATAAATTTTACAAGCAGATGTTCTTAATATGTTTCAAAATCTTATCTGTATTATTTCCGGTCAACGTGATTATTTTGATAAAGGATATTGAGCTGTAAAATGCGTTTAAACCCTAGCAAAATAGCTCAATTTCGCATAGTAGTTCTGAATTCCAATTAAATTTAATTACACTGGCGGAGAAGTAGATTCTTAAAACCCTTCTATTGCTCGAAAATCGAAGGGATAATAGTTAACCCCACTTTTTAAGTATCCTTGCTGGTGTCTTACGGCAAAATCAAGTTCGAGGAAGGGATTTGAAAGCAGTTTATACTCTTTTTTGGATGATCAGCTGCCTTATCCCCACTGTTCATGAAGTGTTAGAATAAATCGATTAAAGAGGTAACATTTCCCAACTTGCTCCACTTAAGTTTTCCGCCTGTTATAAAGTATTTTTTCCCTGAATGACTACTAATGCTGTCACATTTGCCTGACATATCAAATAGACATAGAAGTAGCAACTGTCCCCGTGTTTCCAACTGCTTATTGCATATCTGCTTAACTCTTTTACTATTTCATTCTTCATCACCTTTTTTACTGCTAGTACTTTTCCCCATGCAGTTGCCTATATTTTTTGAAACTCTGATATCCTTACCAACAATCCCATTAAACTAAGCACTGTTTATACTATCTTAAAGCCAAATCACCAACTGCACACCGGTGATTTGAACATTCAGCCGTTGTGCTTAACTGGATAAAGAGTTCTGTAAACCTAAAATCCAGCATTTCGTGCTATAGATGCTTCTTACATTTTTGAGGTGTACTTGTGGCTTGCAGATTTCAACTCTTCATTTCCGGCTACTGGAACCCTCCACAACCCTTACGGAGGCTTTTGCAGCGAAGTGGTGTAATTAACCTTCCCAATACACGTTACTCAAAGCAGGTTGCGTGTAAATACAAGGCCTAGTTATGTTTATTTACTTAACTCAGCTTAGCCAAGCTTCTACACTTAATGGATACTAGAGTAAATATAACACTAAGCCGTACATACAAGAAACTTACTTCTCATTCCGATCGTACTTGTGTAAATATGCTTTTGTTGGCTGGTAAAACGACTACTTATATCGAGGAAGTTATTGTTACAGTCCCTGTGTATTCTTACTCTGTAGGCGTTCTGTATTTTTACTATGAATGTACTCTATTGTTTTAGCTTAATTCATTCCAACATGAATACCGGTCAGCATTAAAACAATTCAAATTGAGAACAATAAACTTATTGGTCGTCAGAAATGTGTACAAAAGTTCATGCGATACGAAAATTGGTTTATGGATTGAAGAACTAAATGATTTTATCTATAAATTTGAAGTAAGAGTATATCAGTTTCTACTATTTTGTACGTTATTAACATTTTACTATTCACATTTACTATCTCTTTCATGTCACCCACAGGTATAAAGCTCGCGTTTTCAATCCGAGTTCCACCTGAGCAATGGCATGGCGCGAGATGTCACTCATTGGCCTCCTCAGCATGTGTCTGATGCATCTCCATTCCCTTTGGCATATTTGTTGAACAATAGGTTCTTGATAGCATTATTTGAAGACGGAGATTATCTGAAAAATGTGATGTATTTGCGCTATACATTTCGAACAATCTGATCACACATTTACTTGTCAATTCAATATATATCAAAATTTATATAAGGGACTAACTGTTTTAAATAGGTTCTTGGTTGGTTCATTCCAAGAGTTCGTTGTTGCTGATCCTCGCCAGACACCTGAATATAAGTATAAAGAGAAGGCAGTTGTTGATAAAGGTTTGCAGCAGGTTGTTGGAAATGTTTTCCATGACGCGCATATTTAGTCTCTGGACCACATAAAAGTATTGACTTAACACTGACGTTGAAAATCTGAATTTTGCTCTCTATGCTGAGTGCAGCAAATTTATAAATTGGTTTTAGAGTAGTGGCTTTGGAATCTTCATCCATGCTGTCACCTGTAGTTCAGTCAATGTTACCTAGATAAGTTAAGTAGGTCACTTCCTTCTAATTTTTCCGTTGAAGGTGAGTAGTACTTGTCGTCGCTGGTCAGGTGTCTTCATCATCTCGGTCTTCTCTATGTTTACTTTAATTCCTGTTTTCGATGACTGTATCTCCTGAAAATTTGTTGGTTTTCGCCTACAGATCTTCGAGTTTGTGTGACACTAGACATATATCATTCGTGGAGTCTGGAACTCTTTTTCAGAAGATTAGTGTTCACTGACTGTTCTTTGGATGTTGGTGGTACTTCTGGGAAAGTTGCAGGTGGCGATCCATTCAAGAGTCCTTTGAAGTAGTCCTCCTGGCATTTTCTTCTCTCTTCCTTTTTGGTTTTTAGGTTCCCTTCACAACTCTTCAATGATTTCAGTGTGCTGATTTCTTCCTCGATAACTACCTGTTTATCTGGTATAGTAATGTGAGGTCCCTCTTACCTGTATTCTGTTCCGCTCCAGTTGCCAGTGTGCGTAGAGTTAGTTGTCTTCTATTTTTCCTAGCACTCTTCTTTACTTCTTTATATAGTGAGATGTACGCTGAACCGAACTTCTTCTTCTATTGTCCATCTTTGCATTGGTTCATCTTCTGTTCCACCATCCTTTATCTTCTATTAGCTTCCAAGTGTCCGTTTAGAGCCTTTCCTTGTCTTTCCTCTTCTTCCTTACTAAGACAGCTGTACAGGCTTCCTCCAATATCGCTTTCAAAGAGTTCTAGTATTCGTCTATACTGGTATTCTGAGTGATGCTACCAAATATTATAATGTTTTCTGGTAATTACTACGGTCTATTAAGCGGCAGTTTGTCAAATTTAAAGGGGAAAAGGTTACTCGATGTTCGAAAAATATAGCAGCTGTTCTGTATCACAAATCACGAGAAGTGGTTAACCATTGGGAATTGGATTCTAACCTACTGACTTAAAGGTTATTTTTGTTGTCTTGGCGTAACCTAACGGTTCTGACTTCTGTTCGCATTGATGTCGAGAATGCACACTGGCAAAGAGTTCTTAACTGGGATGAAATGATGGCGAAGTGGTGTTTGGTTTTCCATAGTTCTTGGATGATTTGGATATGTCATGGAATCTAGAGTCATCTTAGTCAATCTCTCATAAACCCAATGTCTGGGGATTACAGCGCTAGACAGAGAGGATAGGTAAGAGAACAAATAAACACGATTGCGACCTCATTTATTTCCGGCTGGTAGCCCACAAATCTTAACACTATTGGAACTGGTTGCTAGGCTCCTTACCAATTTGTCAGTTGATTCCCTACACTGATGAAGCTTTTATAATGCACTAGAGGGGTGTTCAAGCTATTTAATACATACGCTGTTCATCTTTACCTATGCAGTTTAATTTTTGGGGAATATATTCTATCGTCTGTAAAAAGCGACTCACATATAGATGAAAACAGCCTTCAAACGTATTAACTGTCTATTCATGTGTTAGTTGCTTCTTTACACATATTATCCACTTGTCTAGTTATGATCCATTTCATGTGTAGACAGTATTTAAACTTATTCATTCATTTGTTTTACTTTATTTTGACATCTACAGGACTTGAAAAGGTCTCTAACTATTCTACAAAGTATTATTGAACCGTCATGCGAGCTTGTATATCGTCTGAACAATGATAATCGTTTTTCATTTGGATACGCTCAAGACGAACAACTGATGTATCTATTAGACAAATTGAAAAGCCTGACAGGATGATTAAATCTGGTAGCTGCAGAGAAAGATGTAGGTCACATGACTCACTGTATAATATTATTGTATCGTTACTCTAAAATATCATTTCGCTGAGTAATATACTTTTAGTTTACTATTCTATCGATCTACTTAACACCTTAGGCTTATTATTATCATTTAATTTCTTTCCGTTCTCGGTGCAACATAGGGCTTCAAGCTAGAAGCTTTAATTTTCGGTAACAGTGGTGTTTATTTTTACAGGATCGGGTTGCTAGCCCCATGCCCAACCTTCCCTCTTCACTGGCTTAGCGAGGTAAAGGAGTACGTTGGTGGCCGGGGATCGAACCCCTATCCGCCTGCGTGGTTGGCGAGCATTCTACCGCTGTGCTAACGACTTCAGCAGTATGCACTCGCCGCGGTTCCAACCCATGACTCTCTGGTTACAAGGCGAGCTAGCTCTTAGACTATTAAGTCACTGGGACCCTTAGGCTTATAAGCAGTCATTAAAATTCTTGTGATCTTTGTCCAGTGTCTCTTGCCACTTGAGAACTGAGTGTCTCTGAAACGTTTAGGATATTACCTACGCTCTCCTTCTGGGATTATTTGTTCTGGAACTACATTATCCATCTTCTTTCGTCCCAATACATGTAAAA
The DNA here is from genome assembly GCA_944472155.2 of Trichobilharzia szidati. Classification (NCBI taxonomy): domain Eukaryota; kingdom Metazoa; phylum Platyhelminthes; class Trematoda; order Strigeidida; family Schistosomatidae; genus Trichobilharzia; species Trichobilharzia szidati. The sequence continues at coordinate 111,885,062 of OX235279.1, read as the reverse complement.
TCTTTGACTGTTGCATAATTTCATACTTGCAAATTAATACATATTTATAAATTTACAGATGAGAGAAGAGGTTGCTTGGCAGGCACTTGACTGATTTCAAATTTGATCACTGTTCGATCTCTAGTTGGGTTGTGAGCACATACTGTGAAGAATCTCAAACAAAGACTAAACAGTTAGTTGTCCAGTACTGCCTGGTTCTCAGTGGTTCACCAAATGAAGTCAGTTCGTTATCTAACTTGGACCCTGTATTAGATCCTTTCTTTCTTATGAATCACTGAACTGATGAGAAGGACCTATTTTATGTCACGTAAGATTTTCAAGGCTGTAAGCAGAGTTAACAGTGTGAGCGAATGTTTATCTGTGTAAGCTTTAACTTCTTCAGCAGAATTATTCAGATTTTAATAAATATTAAGATTTATGGTGAAATGGTCAGAGGGGGTACTTATGGTGTATAAACGCTACTGGGATAAGCTAAAATCTAGTAGCTGAAGCAATAAACTACACTTCCATTAACGTTTCTTCTTAAAAACCCTGGGCATTGTTGTTAAAATAGGTTTCTAATCAGAGAAGTATTTTGATAGAGTATTTGTGGCTTTGTTTTATTAGTCCAGAAAATCAATAATCCTACACAGGATAAAATACTAACTCTTGACCCAATCACTGAACACACATAACTTTATGTGTACTACATCAGGAACTGACAAAAATTAAATATCATGAGCCATTGGATCCCATCTAAAGCATTTAGAATAAAACATTCTCCCCCATAAGGCATGACTGTCTTCGACTAAATCTCTGACGTCTTCTTTTAGATATGTGTTGCGAAAGAGTTTTGGATTAGAATGGAACAATTATTCAGCATTTCCTAATATTCAATGTTAATTTTTTCAGGTTTGTTCATGAGTTGACATCAGTTAAAGTGAGAACCTTTGAAAAACCAGCACTGGAGTTCTCTAACTGATATCAATTTGTGTTCAAACCTGTAGCCAATTAAATCAGCTTCTGTTTGACTCACTGAGAACGGATATTCACTGACACCTATGAAGTGTCATATACGCCTAAAACAAATGTGATTTTATGCAGAATAAATTAAATCTTGTCAGCTCTACAACCTTTTTTTAAATTATTTATTTATTTATTTGACAGACCATTGTTTATTAGAAGTATTGACCTATTATATTTACTACCAGTAGAAGTATGGCTACAAAGTTCACTAGCATATATATGCATATTTATGTGTATATATAGACTCATACGTACACACAAGCATTTGGGTTATATAACAGACTTAACTAGCAAAATAGCAGGATGATGAATATCTGCCTATATGCCAAATAAATAAAATGACAGTAATTCGAATTCAGGATGCTCATTTCATCTTAATTCACACTCGTCACCTGGATGTACCTGAATTCCCTGGCGAGTGATGGTGTTCCTATTGAGGCTGGAACCTAGTACCCTTCGTTTCAAATGCCATGGAGTCATCCACTAGACCACTCGGACTTCACCTGAGGTAGCCTGGCACAACATACAGTTACCTGTGGACACAGCTGTAAAAGCTGTTAATAACCTAAAACCTAAAGTTAGTAAGAGCCATCGGATTTCTACCGCCTCATCCGAACTGATTGACGCGAGAAGACTGGTCCCACGAGCTCCGACTATGACGAGGAGCGAAAGCTACTCAAACGCAAACTAGCAAGAAGTCTTCTCAACGACCGTGAACAGTGGTGGGCGACAAAAGTGAAAGAGATGGAAAAGACATCGGCGATTGGCAACACAAGACAACTATTTAGGCTTATCTGGAAAACAGGTAGTGAAGGGGAAATGATAAGTGAAATAATCTCTGAGAAAAATGGTACCATAATTAGCTCTCAGAATAGACGACTGGAACTCTGGAAAGAACACTATGAGGAGCAGTTTAATTGGCCTACAGCCACGCTCAACCTGCCGAACATCCAACGCCTCCTTGAATGAAACATAGACACAGGTCCTCCGTCCCTAACTGAGGTTACTAAGACGGCCACTAGTCTGAAACGAGGCGAAGCAGCAGGACCTGATGGAATGACTCCGGAAGTATTTAAGTAGGGTGGAGACAGTTTACTGTCTGCATTAGCCGAGGTACTAGGCAGCGTCTGGGGATCGGAGGAAGCACCATCGGGTTGGCGTAAGACACTGATTATCCATCCCCATATACAAGGAGGGAGACAAGTCTTCCTGTGATAATCACAGGTGTATTTGCTTGACTAATATAGTATCTAAAGTCCTAGGCTCAATAATCATGCGTAGACTAAGTGGTGCTCGGGAGGCACAAACACGAGAGAACCATGCAGGCTTTAGACCAGGAAGAGGGTGTATTGGTCATATCTGCACCCTTCGACAGATTCTAGAACACAGGCATATTCACCACCGGCGTCCAAAAATCATTATATTTCATGATCTAAAGGCGGCATTCAATTCTGTCGACCGAGAGGTACTCTGGCGAAGTTAGGTTGTGAAGGGAATGCCGAGAAATACATTGTACTGATCAAGGCAATCTACTCGAATTCATGTAGCCAGGTGAGAGCTTATGGCGAGTTGTCATCTGAAATGGTGACAACTAGTTGTGTCCGACGGGGATGCCCACTATCTCCGTTTCTATTTAATTTCATCATAGATGTACTAATGGACTTAATCCTAACCGCTGACTTCAGAGACTCAGGGATTGAATGGCTTGTTACCAGGGAATAATCTCGTTGACTTAGAATATGCAGATGATATAGTCCTTCTAGGCGAGGACGCTGAAAAATGCAGAGTCTTCTGTACACCTTGAGCTGCAATCTACGAATGTTTGGCATGTGATTCGCTCCCACCAAATCTAAGATGATGCTATAGGACTGGACTGGACTTCATTGACTCCTAGTTTAGAAATAGGGAGTGAAGTGGTAGAGCACGTTGATCGCTTCACTTATTTAGGAAGTACCATCAGCCCCAACAGGTTCATCGCTGACGAAATCTCAGCACGAATACAGAGGGCTAGTTTCGCATTTGCCAGTTTACGCCGTGTCTGGCGTAGACGTGATATCCGGCTAGCTATCGATCAAAGGACGTGTGTACTGCTCAGCAGTCCGCTCCGTCCTTCTTTATGGCTGTGAGACCTGGCCATTGAGAGCGGAAGACATGAAAAGACTATCTGTCTTTGATCATAGGTGTCTGCGTTGTATCTCCCGTGTGAAGTGGTATATTACGATGAGCAATACTGAGATTAGGCGTCGGTCGAGTATTAGGTGAGTTGGTAGGGAAATCAATCGACTAGGCTGTGAAGCTACATCGACTGAGGTGGTCAGGACATGTGTTACGTATGCCTAGCCTTCCTCGACGGGCAATGTTAGCTGATATAGGGTCAGGCTAGAGAAGAGCTAGCGGTGATCAAACCAAAACATGGCATCAGTCAATGAAATCCACGGCAGTTAGTTGAAGCCAGCCACGTAGACTTCCTGGTTGGAGTCCCCATAACGGTAAAAACCAATGGAGGCTGGAGACAATTGGTGATATGGCTCAAAATCGTTCTCATTGGCGCAGATGCATCCACTCCTTGTGACTTATGATTTCCAATGAAACTATATTGTTCTTTATTATTACTATTCCTTTGTCTCTCACCTCTGTTTACTGTCTATATTATGTATTTCTTCTACTTTCTTCTCTTGCTTTGTGTGCTACATGGAGTGTGGCGACTTGAACTGCCACACATCGGTGCAAAGTTCTATGTCGAATACAGACAGACAGACAGACGGACATGAGAGTCACCTCTTATGCAACACGTGTCAGTTATTACTCATTTTCAATTCAGTTTTGGTTTTCCCTTTGATTGAATAACCCGAAGTGTTCGGCCTCAGGTACGTACAGGTGACAAGTTCGAAATAGGACGAAATTCTCATCCTGGATACCACTGCTAGTCACCGTTTATCACATTACTTCAAAGAAAATGATTATTTTAAGGCTGATTTCCTCACGTATCGACAGGTTAAGGACTTCAGATGGCTGTATTTGTCTGACCATGCCTGTCCATGATTTGTTGCCTATGTGTAGTGAAATCACGGAGTAAAAGACTATCAGACTTAGAATGAATGGAATTCAGCTATCAGAGTTATGAAGTCGCCTGAGCCAGAATAATAGGAGGTATTTTTTCTCCTAGTTAAACCACACGTGCATCCTAGATTTAACTGCAAGCCACTATCAATCGAGTAACTTCAGAAATTAACTTATGAAAATTAATCTGATTTTCGCTGCCAGTGACAGTCTACAGGATGAAGTTGCTTGGAGTTCCACTGAGAAGTTGTGACCGGTGGGGTCCATCCGATCGATTGTGAGGACAAATGCTCACCGATGTCATTGACTTGTGCTATTCGCGTTAAATATGTCACAAAATGGCAGAAGTTAGAATTCATGGGCTGGCGATTGGGTCGTTTCCCAGTGACCGAATGGTCTACTAGCTCACCTTGTGACTAGACGATCCTGGATTTGTACTGCCGATGAGTCCCGAACTAGGACGAGGCAACAGGCTGTCCAGTACTCCAATGATGGTTTTCCCAAGGTTCTCTAACTGTTATCGATCAGTGTTCAAACTTGAAACAAATCAAATCCCTACAAACTAACTCATGAAAATTCCAGATTACCCATGGTTTAAATCTTCGCTCACGATTTCTATGGGATATTGATTCCACAGTGTTCAATCTCTGAGGAATAAGCAAATGTCATAATCTGTGATTATTTACCATTCTTTTTATTTCAGAATTCTAAGCGGACCGGAGCCAACTCACACGATGCTGAATATCGTTTTCAGTATTCAACTTCAATAGAAGCCTCAGATTTACATCGTGATTGTTATCAATCCTCCTACTGTTCAATGCCAATTAATGAAAAGTGTGTGTCAATACAGAATTTACAATATGTTTATTACATTGATAAGTAAGTATAATACATGGTTGAATATGGTTTTATTTATTTCGCTATGAATATAGTCTACGTTTAAAACAAACAATTCACTACTGGCGTGATTAAATGCTCCTGTGTCAACCAACTAGTCCCAAAATTAATTTTAAGTTTCCTATCAGGAACCCTAAAATATCAGACCAATGAGACATAATGCAAATATGACTGTGGCAGTTTCGAATCCTGCTTAGCCATCATGGCCCCACCATCTACATCATCTTTGCTAACCGGGTAGTTAGTATCCATCGTCAGATATCACACAATGAGTGTAACATTGTGGTCTTGTACGCGAGAAATCTTCTCTAAGTAATCTAGTTCCCAGTGATTATTATTCTGAGAAGGTACATATTCACTCAGACTGTTTCTTATTGCTAGTGTAATAAAGAATATATTTTTTTTGTAGCCTCTTTTCAATGCTATACAGTTATATAGCGCTGTAAAATGCCATGGAAATGCCTATATATTATTATAAAAATTATTGTTCCCTTGGGTTCCAAGTGGAACAAAAGGCTTCAGCAGCACATCTTCAGCTCGTTCTACTCTCTGCAGTTCCCTTTTGCTGACCTTACGGTTGTTCATCCTATTCTGACAATCTCCCCCATGTCAACTGCGGACTAAAACCAAATTATTCGTTCACCACTCAGTGATTTGCCTGTCGTGGAATGTCATTCGATGGTCTCCTCGTCGTGTGTCTGATCCATCTCCACTTTCTCCTGCTTATTTGTTGAACAATGAGATCTTGGTTGGTTCGTTCCCAGAATTTGTTGTTGCTAATTGTTTCCAGTCAACCATTTGATCTTCAGTTTGGAGTCAGAGAAGACTGGTGTTGACAAAAGTCTGCAGCAGCCTTTTGGAAATACCTCTCGTGACACACTGGCAGTGTTTCTGATCCATATAAGAGAAATGACTGACTGACTTAACATTGGTGTTGAAAATCTGAAAGTTTTTGTTTATGCCTTGGACGAGTACAGAAGATTTTTATAAAGATTTCAAAGTGATGAAGGTCTGTCTTCTCCTTCTGATCCTGGCTGGTTTCGACATCCTCATCTGTGCTGTCATGTGTAGTTGAAACGATGCTGCCTGGCCAGATAAGTGAAGAAAATGACCTGATTCAAATTCCTCCAGTTGACAGTTACTGGAGCCGGTTGTTTTTACGTTGTTGGTTGGTTTTCTTCATCATATCCATCATTTGCTTATTCAATTGAAGTCCTAACATCGCTGACTGCTTCTTCCTCCAGCTGGAAGGTTTCCGCCTCTAAGTTCAATTCACTAGTTCTCTGGTTTTCCAGTTGATCCTGGACCCTGGAAAAGAGAAAGAGATGGGCTTGAAGTTACCGACCCTACCCCAGGAAATCGATCCAATCTCTACAGAAACTGTAAAGCCTTTATACCAGTCAGTCATGAATGTCAGGTTACAAGAAAAACGTGTCATTAGGAATGCATTAATTGCATTAGTTAGTTATGTGTCTTACACTTACAACGGTCTCAATTATGCATGACTCATTTTTGCAAGATCAGACTATTTATCATTTGTCCATTAATGAAAATATATTTCAGATGTAATAGTAAAATAGTGGTGGCTGACTAAGCTCTGGTTACAATTTTTACGTAAATATGTGATGAATATTCACCTTGCTCTCGCTTTTGTTTTTTCTTTTTTAAATACGATTTTGACTGATATTACATTTGTCTTTCCGATTAGGTGAAGATATGCTTAAGTGCATTATCGATTAATTGTTTGATGATGACATGTTGGTAGTTTATTACTTTCAGTCGGTAGAGTATGGAGAGTTAAACAGTTCCGTATTACGTAATATAGCGCACTGATCTGAAAATAGGATCAGTCTGTCTCACTGGCATGAGTCATATTCAACCCTTCCATTTTGGTATGGATGATTACGTAATGACTAGGTAACCTGAATTTATTGAACTGCTGGCTTATCGTAAATTAATGCATTTTTTTGTAGTATGTCGCGAAATGTTAACCATTCGTGACTTGACCTCTGTCCTTTAATGCATACATGTATTTTAGAAGTAATAGTAATATTGACTGACTCATCCCTGATTACAGCTCAAAAGGAAAAGAAGACTATGTGATGAATATTCAATTTGTCTTTGTTTTTGACATGATTTTGCATGAAATGAAGTCAAGATATGTCCGAGTATAACTCTGATTGACCGAAAATATATTAGGAGTTTATTAGGATTAGTCATTGGTGTATGATGAGTAATTCTGTAGGACAAAACATTTTGATCCGAAATACTACTGATAATGTCATATGAGTAATCAAGGCGCATTCGCTTCAAAAAATAATGCTTTCTACCTACATCGAAATGATCTCAACACTGGGCTGTGGTTTTGCTCGCTTTAGGTCCAGTTCATCCGCTCAGAGAGCTGAATCACACCAAACGATCCTAATTCCGGCCAGCTACTTCAGCTAATTGGGAATACAAAGAATGTAATTCGTCATTTGCAAACTACGATGTGTTGCTTTGCAAGTATTTGATTCGTTACATGATTAATCACGTGTTGACATCCGATTACTAGGGAAGGTCGTAGACCATTCAGTCACTGACTCCCTACCCAATGGTCTTAAATTTCGACTTCTACGAATTATATATATATATATATATATATGTATATGGCGCTACTGCCAGTTGATGTTGCAGGCGAGTAGCTGTCCTCTTGCTTGAATTGTGTCTGATTTCTGTGGCTGAACGGTCTACGAGCTCGCCTCGTAACCAGAAGGTTCTGAGCTCGAATCGCAGTGTGTGCGTACTGATGAAGATTCCTAAACCAGAACGAAACAAATGTTCAGTCCTCCCAGGTTTTTCAATGGTTGTCTAAATGATTCGGAAATCAATCAATTCGAGGTGAGAAATTACTACGGTCTCCAAGATATTCAGGCCTCAAGGGATGATTTGCCAGATAGCATAAGTGGTAATCAAGAAAGCAAACGAAAAGCATGACGGTTCACAAAGCCGATTGTTATGCGTAGCTGGAAACCATGTACGTCGAACAGTAATGCCTGTTAATCAGATGCAAGTTACTGAAATTGATTTGGAATTCGAAGCTGAGTGTCAGTTGGAAAAAGCACTGATGAATTCAGGCTCAAATGAGCGAAATGTCTGCCTAGTGTTTAGGACATTTCAATTTGACTAGTAAGCACTGCTTATTGGAAAGAGTAGTTTCTAACTACTCAAATCAATGAATCAGTAGTATATAGAGTAGTGTTTCATAGTATCGTGCTGTTTCGCTTGTTTTCTTGCTTTCTGTCCATCGTACTAAGTAGATCAAAGATTGAGTTCTGAGTATTTTTGGTTTTTAAGATGGGTTTTTCACCTCGAACTGTGTGATTTGCAAATGAAGAAATTAAATCGAAAACTGTAGTCTAGCCACTAAGTGATTCAAAAGTTCAGCAAAATATTCTTGCTAAAATTCGTAGTTGTTTGACCTCAGGTGGTCATGTACAAAGCATGTAACAACGAAAGCCCAGGTCTTGACCGACGTAAAATTTAGTAAAACTAATGATTTTCAGGAGGAGGTTGTTAATTGAAATCTTTCTTCCTAATTGGCTTCTTGACACAGATTCAATTTACTGAAGGCAGTTTCTGCGTTCATCAAGCACTCTTGTGAGACCTTCAGTGATGTCTTCAAGCATTATGGCTTATCAGTCTGAGAATCCCTGTCCTTTCATATTCTGCTTTCCTGCCTCGGTGATTTTCGGTAAAATGTTTGTACTTAACCGGACATCAGCAATAGTGGTACATACATTTAGGTCAACAACAGAAATGGAGTTATGGTAGGCATAGTTGAAGATAAACGTAACTCTGAGCTAGATAATTCTACTATCAATTTTTAGTTCTCGTTCTAGACACAAACACAACAACAGAAATTTTATGAAGAAGTGAACCGCTGTAGGATTTCTCAGATTATGAAGCAAACACAAATAAGTAAATATACACATCTGATCATATTTTTGATTGGACACTAGTCAGTAACTAGTGTAATGTTTCTAGTCCTTTGTGTGGTGCAGACTGAATTCTATCAGTCAGTCAAGTTTACAATGTAGCCACCAATAGACTATGTGGTTTGCCATAACGGTGCACTGTGATTTGTTGTTAATAGGTGATTGGAGGCAATCTACAGGAAGCCTTGGACCTGGGTGTCGTGCTAGTTTGCACTCACTAGTGAGCAAGGCGTATCTGCAATCACCTTGAAGGAACTCATGTCCGTTCTGAGATTTAGACTGCAGCGCTGAATGATGAGTGTTCGAGTGTCAGAAGTGACATGAGTTGCTTCAAGTCGTTTTTATTTACGCCTGGCTGATGTGTACAAAGTAGCACTAATCCCATTTCCAGTGCTTCCTTCCGATTGCCTCCTTCCATCTAATACATCTGATGATAGACAGAATTAAAAAGCTGGTTACAGAGAAGAAAGGCTTTCTTTTCTACAGTGTCATGAACTAGATATCTGTACATCGCTATATATATATATATATATATAAAGCCGTACGAAAGTTTTTGAGCTATTCCCAGTCATGGGTCAAATTAAAACGAATAATGAGATGACAAATAGAGATTAGAAATGTAATAATAACAAAATAAACAGGAAGTTCGTATTAAAGAACCTAGTAGGATAATAATTATGGAGAAAGTTGATTGTTTATAATGGCCATGGTAAGGGAAAAGATTGGACGTACTTCTCTTGCATACTCGTACAGGTGGCTTTAATTTATGGTTACCTAATGCTTCAGCTATGTCTAGATGTCTTGATCTCAATCCATTTAAGAGGTTTGATCAGATCTTGTATAGGATTTTGAAAGACTTTTCAAGTAGAGTTAAGTGTCTTGAGTTCATCAGATGTTCTTTTATCGAACTATAGACATATCTACCTTCTTCTTTCGCTAACCAGGCTGGATTGTGTTAAACATCTGAAAACTGACATCCTTAAATGGAGTGGGTAGAAAGAATGAGTGAAGAATACAATCTACTATAAGCAAATTTGCAATTCCGCGGGAAACTTCTCCGCGTTTTCCTCCAATAACCGAGAATATTCAGATGACAATAAACGACCCATTCGACATATTCAAATAATGATCAAGCAAATAAGCGAAATAGCATGATAGTATAACTTAGTGATTTATATGAGTAGTGTCTTCCATATAAAATCTATCAGTCAGCAGTATTATGCTGAGTACTACTTATAATTAGATATAAGTAGTATATCAGTAAGCGAATTCAGAAAAGTAACAGTATGTTTTGGGGCACTGGAAAAAGCAGTCGAATATGCGATCTGTGAAAAAAATCCCATTGGAGTAAATTTCTGTGAAACTATATACTACTGAATGATTGAGGTGAGTAGTTTTATACCATTCACACCATCAACCAGTAGTGCTTGTTAGTAAGCTGGATCGAAGTAACCTAAACACCGGGCTGCCGTTTCACTAGTTTGGGGGCAAGCTCATCAGCACTGTATCGAGTTTGACTCAGCTGAAAGGAGAGCCGAATCAGTTCAAACCACCCGATTTCTGGTGAACTGGTGATACAATAAATCAAATTCACTTTACCAAACATAAGGTGGTCTCAGATGATTTGGCTCTCCTTTGAGCTGAGTTAAATTGAGTGGTGATGATGAGCTCGGCTGTGAATGAGTGAAACAGTCTCCAAATGTTCAGATTTGTCTAACAAGCACTACTAGTTGATGGTGTGAGTGGTATCAAACTACTCATCTCAATCATTCAGTAGTATGCAGTTTTATGCAAATATGCTTGCTTTCTTGATTACCATTTATAAAGCAGACCATATATTGGTAGAAGTAGAACTTTTCCGTGTTTTCACTGTTCTTTATAGATATTATAGCAGTTAATCTTCCATTCATCTTGAAATTTAGTCGTATAGTTTTAGAAATATAAGTATTTAACTACAATCATAGCAAGTGAGATCCACTTTCAAATTGATGTAAGGCGGCTGTAGACTCTTTCTTGACTATCATCAAATAACATAAATCCAAAGTGCATCAAGATGGCTAGTCAGCTGGCCTGCTGATGACTTTCACTAGATGACTGACTGACTATTCTCAACATAGAACTTTGCACCGATGTGCAGCGATTCGAGTTGCCACACTTCACTCAGCACATAAAGCCAGAGAAGAAAGTAGAAGAAATGCATAATAGAGACAGAAAGTTGAGGTGTGAGACAAAGGAGTAGTAAAGAAGAAAAATATAGTTTTCTTGGAAATTTTAAGTCACAAGGAGTGGATGCATCTGCGCCATTGAGAACGACTTTCACTAAGCACCAGCATTAGGAAGTAGATGTATAACACTGGTTACACTCTAGTGATCAATCGAGGTCTAGTTTTTATTAACAAAACTATTTTTATTTTTCTGAATTAACAATTGTATATGTCTTTTAACTTTTGAAAACAGGATAAATCAAAATATACAAAGAACATGGAGTTCACTATATGATTGTTATTGGTTGGTATTAACATCCACATTATCCGAATTGAATGCTTATTTACCAAGTATCAACAGTGAATGGATCGAAAAGGATGCTGTAAGTGTATGATTTTTTCTGATTTTTTTTTGAGAAATTTTATTTCCCAGGGTACCTTATCATGATTACTAATTGCATTTGAACAGACATATGATCTGTTTTTGTATTAAACAGAACAAAGTTAGGAGATGAAAATCAACAAGTTGACAGAAGAAACTGGCGACTAAGACACGATTCCAAGTATAAATAGGGAAGACGGAGATGATGAAGATAACTAACTAACCAACAGCAACAACAACAGCCAACCGAATAAATTTGGAAGAAGCCACACCCTTTATTTCAACTTTGAGAGACGCAGATGAGGATGTCAAAACTAGTCTGAATCAAAAAGGAAAGGTAAACTTTCATCAATCTGAAGTCATTTTGGAAATCTGCTGCACTCCAGAGCATAAAGAACAAGATTTCCAACACCACTGTTTAGTCAGTCCTTCTATATGGGTCGCTGGCTCCATATTGAATATCAGATGGCCGGCAAGAAAGGAGTGGTAGCAATAAACCCTGAGAACAAACCAATCGAGAACATATTGCTCAAGAAATATTCCGAAGAAAATGGAAATGGGTCGGACACACACTGTGGAGATCTTCAGGTGATATTGCTCTCCAGGCCATCAATCGAGTGCCTGTTGAATGGGAGACGACTAGTTGGGCGTATATTCAATGGGAGACATGAAGGAGGGAGATCGCGTAAGGAGGAGACGGGAACATGTGGACAGTCATGGGGCTAGTCGAAGTAGACTGCAAAAACAGGACAAAATGGGGATTTGCTAGTGACTTCCTATGTTCCACTCAGAAAGCAAGGGGATAATAATAATAGAAGGATATATCAAGCAAAAGTATGATACGAATTAGCACTGCTTAATGCTACGACAATGTATGGTTGTGGATCTATTGCTGAGGAAGTATATGTTTCTAGTTGTGATACTCATGCAGCCGTGTGGGAGTTGGTAGAGTTTACGAAGTGACGAGAAGCAGTTCTGTTTACCAGGGATCCCAAATATCATTTCACTTTAGCTGATATTAGTGTCTGAAGAAAACTAAATAGAGCTGAGGTCAAGAAATATTTGACTTTATCATGTCATATTAACTTGCGCTTCACATTCATCTAAAACAGCTTTATTCTCGACTAACTGTTTGTACAATATGCAGAATTCTCAACGAAGATCTTTGCAAAATATTTTCTCCTAATCCAAAATAGAAATCTATGGTATGTCATGTGATACATTGAGATTTCATTTGAAGCTTAAACTAATCTCTCATGATGTTTTTGCTTCATCACCAAGAAATACACACCATTAGTTTAAAAGACAATCAGAAATGTTCTTGAATACTTCGTGTAACTCACAAAGATGAATGAATGATAAGAATAATGAGAATTAAAGAGAAAATGATGCACATGGTTTAGATGAAGATTCAGATTATACAGACGTCGACTTAACCCGTTCGTTGTGTTTTGTGTCACACTAACAGTGACTTGTCGAGCAAGTTTAAGTCATGACACTACTAACTTACTGCAAAACATTAAGGAAACATGTATATATATATATATATATATATATATAAGGGAATATACACATTGCAACACTGGAATTATTAGAAAGACGGTTAAAGCGAAGAAAATTTACTTTTCGACAAAGTCATCAACTAGACTGTACATTCGTGTATTTATAGTAAATAGGTGAGAAATTTCCAGAACTATTTCCGGTCAAAGGTCAAATCAGTAAAATTGCAAAGTATAATAAAGATATAATATGATCATAATTACTGAAAAACTTGACCGTTTGTGTAAATTATGGATTCAGGACCTAGTAATAAGAAAATGGGCAGGAAGTTCGGATGAAAAACATAGTAGCGCAAATAGGACTTAAAAACCGTCAAAATAACAGAAATAAACGGGAAGATTGGATAAGAGAGGTAGTAGAATAATCAGTATTAGTGGGACTGGCTTTTCATGATGACTACGGTAGGGACGACAGTTGGACGTATTTCTTTTGAATACAAAGCGTGGGCTTCAATTCTTGGATCTCCAGTGTCTCAGCTATTCCTAGATGCCTTGATTCCACTCCCTTTTGATAGGTTTGATTGGATCTTGTATATAACTTTGAAAGACTTTTCAAATGGAGCTGAATGCTGTAGTCTTAGATGCCTTCGTCGAAAAGAAATTTTTTTCGCTATAACCGTCTTTTTAATATATATATATATATATATATATATAATATAAGTAGTAAATTAGGTGCAATATTGTATTGCATGCTGAAAATTCCACATTATATGGAACATACTGTTTGGAGTAAGGATATTATTATTGTTATTAATAAACGGTTGGTGTGGAGTGGACTTGTACAAATAGTGTGTGCAATATAAAGCCCAGACATAATTAAATATATCGCATTCTTATAAATCTAAGAGTTATTGTAAACGAACTTCCTAAAGATATTGAGATAAATAATTCCAACGTTACATTCGGTGAAACTGTTGTGAAATCCTTCAGAGAAATATGCAAATGGACGGTGATATATTGTATTTAGGCTAAATGTCCAACCATGTTTGAGTTGTAAATATTTATGGTCTTTCAATGTTTTGAACAGCACATTCAGGCGAACACTGGTATTGTGGTTTTAATTAAATCTCATCAGGATTAACTCTAATGTACCTAAGTAACTTTACAAATAAATATTTAGATATATAAACCAATCACGATTACTTATCAATAGGATGATGAGATCGTGCATATCAATTGTGCAACTAGTCATAGTGATCATAATGATTGTATCAGTAAAAAAAGATGAAAAAGTGAGGCGATCTGTGATAACAAGAGTAATGAAAAAACGTACGATCACGTTGGAAAAGAGCTAGTGGTAGTCAAACCAAAATATGGCTTCATCAGTCAATGAAATCCATAACAGTTAGTTTGAGCCAGTCACGTGGAGAGGTGTCGACTTTAGGATCTTTGGGACCATAAGGGCCAATGGCTAGAGACAATTGGTGATATAGCTAAAAATTGTTCTGCATAGGGATGGGGAGGTGCATTCACTCCTTATGATTTGTCATATCTACCCAATAAAACACTGTTGTTCTTCCATAATTTATTCAGAACAAACATAGTTATAGCGAACAATTGTCGTTTTCAATAAATTCTTCTTCAGGCTCTACAACTATAAATCCATTAATTTAAGCAAACAATAGCTAGTCACTAAAGGCAAATTAGAATCATATCAGAATTGTGTATTGTGGAACAAGTATAAGATGAGATGGAACAATAGTCATTTCGTTTTTGAATATGTATGGTCAATGAGAACATGAGATAAACTGAGATGAAATAATTTAGTGATGTATAAAGTTAAAATCCCCATAGTGTAATCAGAACAAGATAATTTTGAGCGAACAATTGTTTTTGATAAGTTCTTCTTCTTGCTCTACACAGTTATAAATCCATGAATATTATATTCGTGGGAAAATATATTTTCTATAGTTTGGTTTATTAGGGTTGGTTATGTTTTTACGAGTTGACCACGGACTGGTATCAGTTAGAGAACCATTGAAAACCAGGGAGTACTGGACAGCTGTTTCATCCTAGTTTGGGAATCATCGGTGGTGGTATTTGTATAAAATGATTGATTTTATACCAGGAGTTGTAAATCGCTCACGTCAACCAGTAATGCTTGGCGTAGCCGTAGTGATGAAGCGTTTTAAACACGGGACATCCGTTTCACTCATTTCCGACCGAACTCATCAGCAGTAGGGATATTCGGTTTGTCTCAACTGGAAGAGCTGAGTCATCAGGTGAAAATCCACCCTAGTCGCCTTTTGGCAAACACTAATCAGGAGTGAATTCCAATTACTGGTGTCATTTTTTTATTTGATTCTATTTTCGATTACAGCTTGATTCCACACCGTATTTTTGGTGCAGGTATGAAATTTTCAGCATGTGATATCGGTAGCCCAAATTTTGCAGGCCGACCATAGATATCAGGTGTGCGTCGGCAGGCGATCGAGCCCCGGACCATGTGCATGGTCGGCGAGAGTCCTAACCACTGTGCCACCGACGCACAGATCGCATATGGAGTGATGTGAGTACTTTTTATTTTCAAAAGCAACTGTAGTGAATGTTCTCCTCCTCAAACTCTGTGTGTGTAATTTGC
The DNA here is from genome assembly GCA_944472155.2 of Trichobilharzia szidati. Taxonomy (NCBI): domain Eukaryota; kingdom Metazoa; phylum Platyhelminthes; class Trematoda; order Strigeidida; family Schistosomatidae; genus Trichobilharzia; species Trichobilharzia szidati. The sequence continues at coordinate 111,869,397 of OX235279.1, read as the reverse complement.
CACTGGCGAATCAGTTTCTTTTTAGCCCTACTTAATTTTGTTTTGTTTCTATGGATTGCTTATAAAAAGTGTTTTGGAGGAAAAATTATCAGTAATGCTTTATATTTATGATGATGATTCAACGTTCTTCATTGAGAAGAAAAATATTCATTTCATTTGCATTATTTGTGTTCAGTGCGTTGACTTTAACTATTTGCAACCACTTGAGCAAAGACTGCGTCATGTGGTGATGAGCAGACAGTCGCCTTGCCGTACAGTTTGTTTGCTTACTTATAAAAAATACACTCGGAAATAGATATACATGCATAGTTGGAAGTATTGAGGATTGGCGCTCTGATCCTTTCCCAGATTGTTGAAGCACCCAGGTTTTTGGTAGTGTAAAAGAATACAAGCTTTGGATCCTAATAAGTTCTGATACCCTTATCAAGTCTTCGTTCAACTATTATTTAGTATATCATCTTAACATGGTAATCCGATCTGTGAAGCTTTCTCTAGAATACCTTTCGATGTACATTTAAGGATAACCATTCTTAGATAAAATATTCTTCAGGGTCTGACGAAATCAACTTTGTTAAGTATGCCGATGATCTAACTATTTCAATGTCTGTTAACTCCCAGCTAGACTGTACTAAGATGAACAGCTTCATATCAGGAATTAGCAGATGGTCTTCGTCTAACGGCCTTAAACTAATTCCTTCCAAATGTCAGACTGTTAATTTCAGTTTCCGATGTGAACGGTAGTTAAATGAAGCCGTTGGTTCCTATGACCCTTGAAAAATTGATGATACTGATATAGAAACCGAGTCTGAAGTTAAGTATCTTGGATTATTCAAATGTTGGTTTGTAGGGATTTGACTGGTTACAGGATTTTCATCATGAGCTGACATTAGTTGGAGAACCATTGGAAAACCTGGGAGTACTGGACGGCTGTTTCGTCCTAGTTTGGGACTCTTCAGCGGTACGCACCCACCGGGATTCTTGGATTAATTCTTTCTTCTGACCTATCCTGGTCTTCCCATGTCTTAGCGATTTCTAAAAGAATATTTCGTCTGACTTTTTACATTGAGAAGTTAGAGCACTCAGGCATAACCCAACCACTCCTCTTACAGTTTGTCAACTCGTGTATTTTACCTATTCTTCTTTACTGTTCATCCTTATTCTTCCCTGGATTGCTTAAAAACGACTATGCCATACTTCGTAGAACTCTAAAGACTGTCAGTAGAACGAGTGGTATCCCATTGGTATCGTTGACATTGTCACCGATAGGCACTTGATGTCATGCAACATATCTGCTAAAGGAATTTTGTCAGACTGTGAGCACCCACTCTACCCGCAGCTCCAACCTTGTGTCTCCTCAGGTAAAACAAGAAATTTTTTCAGAAGACTTTATGCACGTACGTCTAAGTATAAAAATTCCAGTATACCATATTTAGCACGAACTTTATGTGATGAAAATAGTGTCAGGCATGAACTAACTAACGTTCTTTGCACCACTAAATAAACCATTTCCTCCACCCTTACAGCATCAAGCTCTATTGTTATTGTATTTCTTATGTTTATAATCCTCTCAATATTTTTGTTTTTGTTTATTTTTTTAATAAGTGTGAACATCATTTAAGCTGTGTTATAACTATTAATTTTGTACTTCCCCTCACCATACTGCTATATCAACAAAACATAATAATAATAATAATTTGCTTTATTCCAGAAACAGTACTAGTGGTACAGTGTGGAATTTTCAGCACATATCTACAATATTTGCATCTAATTTTACAAACATTTAAAAGGAGTATTTAACAAAAAAAAATAAATCTGAAGACACCAACAGCAGAAAAAAACAAAAAAACAGAATAACATTAGACTCAATAAAATGCTAAAATTTCCAAACTGAATCGACAATACTGTCTGAAACAAACTCACTGTTATTATTAATATTATTATTACTCTTAAATTTATCCTATATTTAACATTTTCAATTCGTGCTTCGAATATTTTTGACTTTATATCGTAAATGTGGACAAATTCCTCTGGTTAATTTTGTTTTAATTTTATTTATATTTTATGTAAATCAGATGCAATATTGTGACAAATGCTGAGAATTCCATTCCGTATTATAAGTACTGCTACTAGAATAAAGTAGATTATTATCATTGTTCTGTACTCAATTGTACTGTCAAAACAAATTTTCCATACTCGATTGAACAGTATTCCGACTAAGTTCTTTTTATACTGGGGGTGGGGTGGGGAACAAAACTCTTAAAATGTCTATATACTGTCCCTTCCATAAAGACTTTCTATTTGTTCCTATCAATCCTTTTCACTACGTAGTATCATTTCCGTCGTGTTTTATTGTGAGGTTAAAATTAGGATAGCATGGGGTGGATTCCACCAATAAATTTTGATTTTGTGATTTTTACAGTCACAGATAATTCAATTATCCACATATCTTAGATATTAGAAATCCGTCGGTTGTGTGTATATGTTGTCAGATAATAGTCAGCTTCTAGGCGTGACAAGAACGTGTTTGTAAAGAGTTTTCCATTGCACCATCATTAACTTAACGGCCGTCCAATTGTAGTTAGATATCTTTAGTATGTAGAAGTAGCAGTTATCTTAGTTTTATTGTTAGGATTCTCCACTCGCATGATGAAGGATTTGCCTAAGTGGTTGAAAATAAGACTGAAATTATCATATCAAAAGGTTCCGTAACAAATCACTTTATCAAATCGACTATGGATATGGTGTTATTGACACTGTGAAGTTATTCACTGTTGTGGGCAAACAAATGAAATAGGAAATTGCTTGCATTCGCGTAGGTTTGTGCAATTAAGGTTTATGCACACGGTCTCTGTGCAATATTTCTTCTAGTGATGTCATGTACACTGGACTTACTCACATGTGGGGTGGTAACTTGTGTTTTTGGCTATACTGTATGTATTAAAATGCTAACTCTTAGTATTTCTTTTTAATTTTTACAATTGATAACCAACAAATGTCAGCATACATTTATCCATCTATGAGTAGTTGATTCTTTATTTTATAAGGAAAGCTCCTTTGGACTCGCTTTTCTTGATATAAATTAACCAACAGAAGAGATCTAGCCCAAATATGACATTATTATTATTATTATTATTACTCATTGTTGTTGTTTAGGTGAGAAGACTTCAAGAGCATGATCGTCGTCTACAGCGTGAAATGTCACGAATGGTATCAGCTCATGAACGTCAACAAGCTGTATTGAAGCGTCGTATTGAAGTCGCAGCAGCTGCTGAACGTCGACTCAAGGAATTGTTGTTACGCCGGAAAGACGTGAAACAGGAATGTATTAAACGATTATTTTATTATTTATTATTATTTTTACAGGATTGGGTTGCTAGCCTCATGCCCAACCTTCACTCCTTACCAGTCTTATTACTGGCTTAGCGAGGTATACGAGTGAGTTGGCTGGGGGTCGATGCCGTGATCATATGAATGCCAGTGACTCACTCCTTCATGTTGTGGTCATCTGGTATAATTGCACGAATAAAACAATAAGAAATACAGGATATTTTAAACACTTTCACGGTTGGAAATTCTGGTAGCTCAGTGAGTAAAGCAGGCCTCCTTGAGTCTGCTTTTAACTCACAGCCCTATTACTGTCGAGATATCTAGTTAAGTATTCATCAGAGTTCATATAAATTTATTAAATATTTGCTTCAAATGTTATTCAGAGGGCTTCCATCTGTTTTATTTTTGTCATTGCGGATAAAGTTTCTTTCATTTGTTTGACTTCATCATCAACACCATCTTCACTACAAATTCTCCAGACTCGTGTTGAGAGAGAACGGATTAGATTTCTTTTTCTATCTATGGGAATACTAACCACGCAGCATCTGACACATTATTTGATATAGTCTACAAAGTCCCATTAAGTTTGCCGAAAGGGACATGAGCACATTTGCTTTGTATAGTAAAGGTTTTGCCAATACATAAAATAAAACCAGAACTTTGTGTACAAAAACAATTTGAACGATCTCTATCGTCACCATGTTCTTGATTGTACTATGTAATTCACATAACAACTTTGTTATGCTTCTTTATTCCATGTTCCACTTTTGTTTTATTTCATTTCACTTTGTGTTATCATATTCTAACATTTTATCTAGTTTCATGTTTTGACAACATTTCACTCATTTTATGTCTCCATCATATTTTTTTCATATATTCACATTTCTGAATGTGCTTTTTATATATCTAATCAATTGCTACTCATAATCCCATACACCAATATTATTGCTGCACTTTAAATTATTTCCACTCACTATCATACTTTAACACACACCCACACACAAGAAAACTGATTGTTATTGTCCATTATAATTCATATATATATATATATATATATACGATTGTACAGCTATGAAAATGAATTCATCGAGAAGAGAATTCTCTTCTTGTGACCAGTAAGGTGCAGCAGTTCGAGTATGAGGACAAATACTCTCCGAAGACATTGGCTAGCGGTCGCACTATGTCGTGAATCGGCAGAAGTTAGAATTCATGGGCCTTCGAATTAGGTCCCAGTGGCCTAATAGTCTGCGATCTAGCTCGTCTTGTAACCGAAGGGTCTTGGATTAGAACCCCGAAGGGTGCGTACTGTTGAAGAGTCCCACGCTAAGACGAATCAGCTGTTCAGTACTCCCTGCAAGTTTTCCAATGGTTCCCTAAGTGATGTCAGCTCATGATGAAATCCTGTAACCAATCATTGGGGTTTATTAATTTAATGAGCCAATAGTAATGTATCATTCATGGATTTATCCATTCATATTACACCTGGGCACTGCCAGTGTTGACTGCAGAGAAATAATTGCATCTTTGATATTCTTAAGTCTATCAACTAAGTTGATAACTCATCGAAATATTAATATAGAGGTGGCTTTTCGACATCTGCAGTGACCCTAGAATTTCATTGCGTCTTCAATGATCAAACGCAACTGAAGGATATTTTAGCTAAGAATAAATATCCTCAGAAGTTCATGAATAAATACTTGAAGGAAATGAGCCTCCGTAAAACTATCCAAACAGTTCTGAAGAAATCCGTCCATATCAATTTGCCATTTAAAGGCAATGATGTAAAAGAGGTAATCAAACGAAGCCTAAATAAAGCTATCAAGAGAACTTATTGTGCTGCAAAACTCATCTTCATTGAAACCACTACTGCCACTAAGTGAGTGCTTCAGCCAACTCCATCGTATCGCTTACCCAATGCAATTTAACTCGACGATCTGTCTTCTTAGTGTGTAATTCATATTCTCTTTATTTCTGTATTAATATATATTGCCAGAGATGATGAAAATTGTCATGCTTTTGTTGTTGTTTTTCAACTAATTCTTCACCTTTATTTTGTTTTGTTTTCCAGAATGAATTACTAAATTCTCGACAGCCTGGTACACCAATACCTCGACAAAGCCATAATCATAATATTAATGATTCATTCATTTTATCATCAAGTAATACTAATGATGATAAAAATACTAATGGACACTTAACAAATAATAACCATAATATATCACCTGATTTTATTAATAAACGTTCACATATCAATTGTAATGCTACTGATTCAGATGAACCTGAAAGTAAAGTTATAAAATCTGAAAGTGAATGGAATCCTCGTTTCAAAGGAGACAAAGAAAACACTAATGTAAGTAGTATATGTATGTGTTAACACACACAAGTTTCTCTTAGACTTGTATTTTACTTGATCGTTATTTAATACAGTTTGTTTAACCGCTTAAGCAGGATTTTAACTAAATTCACTTTCAGCTAGACGTGAAAAGACTGGCTAGTTGTCTTTAAGATCATAGTGTCTGGGTTCGATCTCTCGTGTGAAGTGGTATAATAGGGTGGGCAATATTGAGGTTAGGCTACGGCCGAGTGTTAGGTGAGTTGGAAGGGAAATCAAACGACGAGGTTGTCAAGCGACATCGAATGAGATAGTTGTGACATGTGTTGCGCATGCCTAGCCATCGCCTTCCTCCACGGGCATTGTTAACTGACATAGGATCGATGAGGTTGGAAAAGAGCTAGTAGTGGTTAAACCAAAAGAGGGCTTCATCAGTCAATGAAATCCGTGACAGTTAAAGCCAGCCAGCCAAGCACGCAGGGATGTGTAGACTGGCTGTCTGCCTGATTGGGGTGGTCGGGATGGTAAGAATCAATGAAGACTGGAGAAAATTGGTGATATGGCTGAAAATCGTTCTCGGTGATGGCTGGCGCAGATGCATTCACCCTTTGTGATTTGTCGTATCCAGTAAAACTATCGTTTCCCTTACTCACACTTGTGTTTATTGTCTCTGTTTTGAATCTCTCTCTACTCTTTTCTTTGGCTTTATGTGCTACACGGAGACAGTGTCGATCGCGAGGTGATTTGGCATGAAAGATAGGAAGGACTTCAGGTAAACATAGACAAAACAGAGGTGATGAAGATTCTTGGCCAACAGCCACAGCAGCAGCAACAGACAACAATCAGCCAGCATAAATGGTATAAATCTGAAAGAAGCAACCTCCTTCACCCACTTACTTGGGAAGCATCGTTTCAGCTACGGGAGGACAGAACTGGTAAGGAAATCAAGGCGAGGATCATCGGAAAAGCAAGGCAAATTTCCATTTCTCTCTAATCTGTGTGGAGGCCAACAACACTCAGCATGAAAAATAAGATCCGGATTTTCAACTCCAATGTGAAGTCAGTGCTACTTACTATACGGATCAGAGACTTGTACTGCGCGTCACGAAGGGCGCTTCGAACAAACTACAGACCTTCATCAACAACTATCTTCTCCCAATACTCAAGATTACATGGCCGACCAGAAAAGATCAGCAACAGGGATCTCTGGGAGCGAACCAACCCGGCAAGAATAGATTGTGCAACAAATATGCAAGAATAAGTGGAGGTGGATTGGATTGGCCATACTCTGAGAAAGGAAACCGTCAAGTGAGTGACATCACACGCCGGGCCATCGCTCGAGTGGAACCTGAATGGGAAGTGGCGAGTTGGTCGTCAGTGTGAGGGTGACATGGAGGAGGTCATGTGTAGGGGAGATGAAAGCATGTAAGCAGACGTGGAGCCAGGCAAAGACGTTGTTAGAGAAGCGAACGCACTGGAGACGCACGGCTGAAGCCCTATGTTCCTCTAGGAACTAAAGGAAGCAATAATAATAAGTTTAAAATATGGCCACCATTCTAGATGGCTCACCATCACGACGCACTGCACTGTGAATTGTTTATGTATTAGATGGTTGGAGGCTAAAGGCGGGAAGCTTTGTCTGACCTAGGTTTCGGGTTAGTTGTCACTCACCAGTCAGCAAGGCGTATCTGCACTTTTGAGGGGACTCAACTCCCCTCTGAGATTCGAACCGATGTTACCCAGTGTGCCGCAGTCAGAGACGTTACTAGCCACGATTCACCTCCTGTAGGACGATGTCGGATACTTTTGATTGGACACTAGTTAGTAACCAGTGTAATGTGTCCAGCCGTTTGCTTAGTCATGGATAGACTTATCCATCTATGAGTAGTTGGTTCTTTATTTTATAAGGAAAGCGCCTTTGGACTCGCTTTTCTTGATATAAATTAACCAACAGAGGAGATCTAGCCCAAATATGACATTATTATTATTATTCATTGTTGTTGTTTAGGTGAGAAGACTTCAAGAGCATGATCGTCGTCTACAGCGTGAAATGTTACGAATGGTATCAGCTCATGAACCTCAATAAGCTGTATTGAAGCGTCGTATTGAAGTCGCAGCAGCTGCTGAACGTCGACTCAAGGAATTGTTGTTACGCCAGAATGACGTGAAACAGGAACGTGATAAACGTCCATCAGAAGTTAATAATCCTAAAAGGTGAGTTAGTATCTTTGTGTTGTAATGACAAGTTGTAACCAGTTGGTTACAGTTTTGAGCTCACACCTCAAACCTGTACCCAACTGGTTACAACTTGTCATTACAACACAAAGATACTAACTCACCTTTTAGGATTATTAACTTCTGATGGACGTTTATCACGTTCCTGTTTCACGTCATTCTGGCGTAACAACAATTCCTTGAGTCGACGTTCAGCAGCTGCTGCGACTTCAATACGACGCTTCAATACAGCTTATTGAGGTTCATGAGCTGATACCATTCGTAACATTTCACGCTGTAGACGACGATCATGCTCTTGAAGTCTTCTCACCTAAACAACAACAATGAATAATAATAATAATGTCATATTTGGGCTAGATCTCCTCTGTTGGTTAATTTATATCAAGAAAAGCGAGTCCAAAGGCGCTTTCCTTATAAAATAAAGAACCAACTACTCATAGATGGATAAGTCTATCCATGACTAAGCAAACGGCTGGACACATTACACTGGTTACTAACTAGTGTCCAATCAAAAGTATCCGACATCGTCCTACAGGAGGTGAATCGTGGCTAGTAACGTCTCTGACTGCGGCACACTGGGTAACATCGGTTCGAATCTCAGAGGGGAGTTGAGTCCCCTCAAAAGTGCAGATACGCCTTGCTGACTGGTGAGTGACAACTAACCCGAAACCTAGGTCAGACAAAGCTTCCCGCCTTTAGCCTCCAACCATCTAATACATAAACAATTCACAGTGCAGTGCGTCGTGATGGTGAGCCATCTAGAATGGTGGCCATATTTTAAACTTATTATTATTGCTTCCTTTAGTTCCTAGAGGAACATAGGGCTTCAGCCGTGCGTCTCCAGTGCGTTCGCTTCTCTAACAACGTCTTTGCCTGGCTCCACGTCTGCTTACATGCTTTCATCTCCCCTACACATGACCTCCTCCATGTCACCCTCACACTGACGACCAACTCGCCACTTCCCATTCAGGTTCCACTCGAGCGATGGCCCGGCGTGTGATGTCACTCACTTGACGGTTTCCTTTCTCAGAGTATGGCCAATCCAATCCACCTCCACTTATTCTTGCATATTTGTTGCACAATCTATTCTTGCCGGGTTGGTTCGCTCCCAGAGATCCCTGTTGCTGATCTTTTCTGGTCGGCCATGTAATCTTGAGTATTGGGAGAAGATAGTTGTTGATGAAGGTCTGTAGTTTGTTCGAAGCGCCCTTCGTGACGCGCAGTACAAGTCTCTGATCCGTATAGTAAGTAGCACTGACTTCACATTGGAGTTGAAAATCCGGATCTTATTTTTCATGCTGAGTGTTGTTGGCCTCCACACAGATTAGAGAGAAATGGAAATTTGCCTTGCTTTTCCGATGATCCTCGCCTTGATTTCCTTACCAGTTCTGTCCGCCCGTAGCTGAAACGATGCTTCCCAAGTAAGTGGGTGAAGGAGGTTGCTTCTTTCAGATTTATACCATTTATGCTGGCTGATTGTTGTCTGTTGCTGCTGCTGTGGCTGTTGGCCAAGAATCTTCATCACCTCTGTTTTGTCTATGTTTACCTGAAGTCCTTCCTATCTTTCATGCCAAATCACCTCGCGATCGACACTGTCTCCGTGTAGCACATAAAGCCAAAGAAAAGAGTAGAGAGAGATTCAAAACAGAGACAATAAACACAAGTGTGAGTAAGGGAAACGATAGTTTTACTGGATACGACAAATCACAAAGGGTGAATGCATCTGCGCCAGCCATCACCGAGAACGATTTTCAGCCATATCACCAATTTTCTCCAGTCTTCATTGATTCTTACCATCCCGACCACCCCAATCAGGCAGACAGCCAGTCTACACATCCCTGCGTGCTTGGCTGGCTGGCTTTAACTGTCACGGATTTCATTGACTGATGAAGCCCTCTTTTGGTTTAACCACTACTAGCTCTTTTCCAACCTCATCGATCCTATGTCAGTTAACAATGCCCGTGGAGGAAGGCGATGGCTAGGCATGCGCAACACATGTCACAACTATCTCATTCGATGTCGCTTGACAACCTCGTCGTTTGATTTCCCTTCCAACTCACCTAACACTCGGCCGTAGCCTAACCTCAATATTGCCCACCCTATTATACCACTTCACACGAGAGATCGAACCCAGACACTATGATCTTAAAGACAACTAGCCAGTCTTTTCACGTCTAGCTGAAAGTGAATTTAGTTAAAATCCTGCTTAAGCGGTTAAACAAACTGTATTAAATAACGATCAAGTAAAATACAAGTCTAAGAGAAACTTGTGTGTGTTAACACATACATATACTACTTACATTAGTGTTTTCTTTGTCTCCTTTGAAACGAGGATTCCATTCACTTTCAGATTTTATAACTTTACTTTCAGGTTCATCTGAATCAGTAGCATTACAATTGATATGTGAACGTTTATTAATAAAATCAGGTGATATATTATGGTTATTATTTGTTAAGTGTCCATTAGTATTTTTATCATCATTAGTATTACTTGAGCTCGCCTTATATCCGCCGGGGCCAAACCCTGGCGACTGCGCACTGTTGCGTAGTCCCTGACTAGGACGAAACAGCTGTCCAGTACTCATTAGTTTTCCAGTGGTTCTGTAACTAATGCCAACTCGTGGTCAAACCTGAGAAGAACAATAAGCGCTCCAATGCACCAACATTTATTTGACTACGATTATATATTATATTATTATTATTATATTATATTGGATGTGGATTAGTGAAGATTTTCCGGGATTTTGCAATATGGCAAATAGTGAATATATTTGCGCCATTCTATGGTCGATTTTCATTTATGTCACTAGGTGCCTCCCGAGAACTGTATGCGGACGAATGACCCGCAAGTACCCATACGATTCCATACCTATTGTGAATCGGTGTCATATTTCGTAGGTAAAGGCCGTTGACTAGGCGTGCGTAGTACTTTCCTGCCTGTTAGTACTCTTAAGAAAGGTGATAGACTGCACGATACAGATGTCAAAGTTCATATCTTGATTTTATGGAACTGTGTTCTATTTTTCACGCTTGAAACTATTGATAGTGTGATAGGGTTGGATTCTAACATACAAACCTAAACCTACTCCAGGACAAACTCTGCAGGTCAAAAAAATCCTATTGTGAACCGATTGAATAGAAAGAAATTTAATCTACAAATTGTCTTGTGATGATTGTAAGGCCAATCCAGGAGGTCAGAATCTGTTAGGTTATTGGTATATTGCAGTTCAGCGAAGTGTAAAATGATCAACCCAAAAAGTTGACTGACTTAGAAAAACAACTTAGCAGTTGTAATGGACCCACTAACACATTAATCACGTAATGAGGTTGGCTAGTGTCACGGTTTTGTAAGCTAAGTTGGGGGAGGAGGTGAGCAATTGATCACTGAACCTTTGTCCCTCGAACATTGATACAATAGGAGTGGCACCAAAATTAATGTGCCAGAGGTATAGAAAATATTATTGACTACAAAATCATCGTATAGGAAACAACGGCACTATATAATAAGTGGAACTCGAAAGTTATATTAGTAGTACCGTGATACGATAATGGGCGATAGATTGTGCTCGAAATTTGACGAGTATGAGACTGTCAGTTGGTGGTACTCTGTCAGACAGTCAGATACACTGATACAAATACACAAACGAAGAGATAGAGACAGAGAATCAGCAAATTGTCTTGATGTGAGTCAAAATCGACTTGTTCGAAAATCAGTATTTTGTTTGAGATTGAGGTGAATACGATTTGTTCAATTAATGGAGGAATTGGTTAAATGAAAGGCAGGTATCTGTGTGTGTGTGTGTGTGTGTGTGGTTGAGGTGATGTGTAAGTGGATAGAAAATTAGAATTATCGCGTCACATTGTTCATGAGTTTGTGCTTGTGTCCATGTGTAGATATGCGATTCGGTGTATTTATTTGAGGGAATTTGTGCTGGAGAATTTTAGTGAATATTTGTGTGTCAATGTGTGATTAATTTGTTGTTGGGTAGTGTGTTCTATGCAAAAAGGTTATGATATTAGGTTGGAAGTGTATCAGTGATTTGATTACTCTGGTTCGTATGTGATGTTTGTAAAAATCTCTGGCTCCAAAGGGGATCGAACCCTCGACATTCGCGTTATTAGCACGACGCTCTAACCGACTGAGCTACGGAGCCGGACATCAACCTCATTGCATCCATTCCCACAACAACGATTCAAAATCACATCTCAGCCACCACAACACAGCTCATATCTATCCCGTCCATCCATTACATTCCACCGCCATACTATATCTGCCCACCCAGTCAGCGGAATTCATCACAAACACTCATACACCATTCGCACAACCACTCACCACCGACCAACACACTCAGTCTTCTGCCCCTGGACACTGACAGCACGGTTGGTTCTAATCAGTTCAAGTATGACACCCCGTGCACGCACACAGAAACAAACTTAAAATGACACTTCTACTCACAGTCGGACTTAGACTGATAGTCATGGATTGATTGGTACATAGTGTAATGGCAGTGTTGATGATATAAGGATTGGAAGAATTGATGCAGTCGTGGGCGGATGGGTTTCAGAGGGAGCGAATAGATGGAGACCTGAGAGGGAAATGATTCTGGTAACAGATGTATGTTGTATTAAATCTGGAGGATAGACAAATTTTAGAGGATTATGGTGGTAAGATGGAGAAGGTGGCAGGTAAGTGTTGTTTGCCTCATATTTTGTTCCACTCATATATTACTAATGAGTCTCCCCGTGATTATTGTAACTTCCACTCAAATTATTCTCCATTTTGATATCATTATAAGTTTTCACCTTCCTTTTATTTGTCTTCTTCGCCTTCATCCCAAGCTTCGTCCTCCTCTGTATGTTTGTCAACTTCTTCACCTCCCTTATCTTAATATTGTTCATTTCATTTTCGTCATTGTCATTGTTATGCTTATTAATAATAGTTTGTGATTATTTCATTGATTATCATTATTTTTACTATCAGGATTATTTTAATTTCTTCTGTATTTATTGTCATCCTGTGGACTGGTTTATTGCTGTGACCCGAAAGAACAACTCCAGTCGAAAGATAAATCATTGGGCAATTGAAAAATCACAATAGTAAATTACAAAAAGCCCTACAGGTTGCGCTTATCTCCAGTCTGAATGCATTCACAGTAAGTTGAATACTAGTTTATTATCATTTTGTGTTAGTATTATTATTATTATTATTTTCAACATCTTCATTCTTTGATCACGAGTGTGACACCAGTTGGAGAGAACCATTGGAAAACGAGTTGACATTCATGCGCTGCTCTACTACTCTTGCATTTAATATTCACTAGTTTGTACTATTCATCGGACTGGTGAGTCATCTTCACTTCACTCTGTGACCACAAACAACGATGAGAGCAATAGAAACAGCCCCGACAGCCTTGTAAAGCCACGTCCCCAACTTCATATAGGATCTTTCAACGTCAATACCCCCTGCCAAATCCGACAACAGGCATCACTGGCAAGAACTCTGGTATCTGGAGCCAGACACGCATACAAGACCCGAGTGTGGTCAATCACTTAACCCCAACCTGACCAAAAAGGTGAATCTGCAAAATTCACTGTAAGGGTGTCAGGAGACTCCTCACCTAGTTCGCTAGGACTCGCAGGTGTAGGGATAGCTTTGAGTGTTAGAGCAGAAAAATCACTTCTTGACTGGATCCCAGTAGATAGTTGTATGTGTGCGGTCCGTCTGAACGGGTCCGTTAGAAGAAGGAAGAACGGCGTTACCCGTCGTTGTCTTTTCGTAGTCTCCGCTTATGCCCCAACAGACTGCAGTTCAGATGAACTATAGGATGATGTATACTAGGAATTGTGTGGTTAACTGCCAAAAGCAAAACGTTCAGATATAGTTGTTTTAGCAGGCGACTTCAATGCCGAAGTAGGGAAGTTGTGCCAGACTGAGAAGTATGTAGGTGGTACGTATGGAGTTTCCTGCCAGCGAACCTACAACGGTGATCGTCTTCTAAAGTTCTTTTCAGATAATCATCTGTTCCTAGTCAGCACTAGCTTTAGGCACAAAGAGAGACACTGCGTAACCTGGCGACCTCCATCACAGAATCAACGCTTGAGTCAAATAGACCACATAGCGATTTGCGATCGTTGGCGAGGGTCAGTAGAAAACTGCCGCTCCTTTTTGGAACACGAGCGTAGACTCTGATCACGTTGTGATCCGCGCACGTTTATGCTTACGATTAAAAGGAAATAAAAAATTGTTGGAAGCGAAGCAGTTACTTCCCCAACTAGATCGAGAGTCTGAGTCCCTATTTAAGGAAGAAATAGCGAAACGTGTATCTGAGGTCGACAGCAGGACTTCACCTGAGGTAGCCTGGCACAACATACAGTTACCTGTGGACACAGCTGTAAAAGCTGTTAATAACCTAAAACCTAAAGTTAGTAAGAGCCATCGGATTTCTACCGCCTCATCCGAACTGATTGATGCAAGAAGACTGATTCCGGCAAGCTCCGACTATGACGAGGAGCGAAAGCTACTCAAACGCAAACTAACAAGAAGTCTTCTCAACGACCGTGAACAGTGGTGGGCGACAAAAGTGAAAGAGATGGAAAAGACATCGGCGATTGGCAACACAAGACAACTATTTAGGCTTATTAGGGAAACAGGTGGTAAAAGATAAATGATAAGTGAGACAGTCTCTGAGAAAAATAGCACCATAATCTCTGGATAGGCGACTGGAACTCTGGAAAGAACACTATGAGGAGCAGTTTAATTGGCCTACAGCCACGCTCAACCTGCCGAACATCCAACGCCTCCTTGAATGAAACATAGACACAGGTCCTCCGTCCCTAACTGAGGTTACTAAGACGGCCACTAGTCTGAAACGAGGCGAAGCAGCAGGACCTGATGGAATGACTCCGGAAGTATTTAAGTAGGGTGGAGACAGTTTACTGTCTGCATTAGCCGAGGTACTAGGCAGCGTCTGGGGATCGGAGGAAGCACCATCGGGTTGGCGTAAGACACTGATTATCCATCCCCATATACAAGGAGGGAGACAAGTCTTCCTGTGATAATCACAGGTGTATTTGCTTATTTAATATGGTGGCATCTGAATTCCTAGGCTCAATAATCATGCGTAGACTAAGTGGTGCTCGGGAGGCACAAACACGAGAGAACCATGCAGGCTTTAGACCAGGAAGAGGGTGTATTGGTCATATCTGCACACTTCGACAGATTCTAGAACACAGGCATATTCACCACCGGCGTCCAACCATCATTATATTTCGTGATCTAAAGGCGGCATTCAATTCTGTCGACCGAGAGGTACTCTGGCGAAGTTAGGTTGTGAAGGGAATGCCGAGAAATACATTGTACTGATCAAGGCAATCTACTCGAATTCATGTAGCCAGGTGAGAGCTTATGGCGAGTTGTCATCTGAAGTGGTGACGACTAGTGGTGTCCGACAGGGATGCCCACTATCTCCGTTTCTATTCAATTTCATCATACATGGAATCGCCCCTAACTGCTGACTTCAGAGACTCAGGGATTGAATGGCTTGTTACCAGGGAATAATCTCGTTGACTTAGAATATGCAGATGATATAGTCCTTCTAGGCGGGGACGCTGAAAAATGCAGAGTCTTCTGAACACCTTGAGCTGCAATCTACGAATGTTTGACATGTGATTCGCTCCCACCAAATCTAAGATGATGCTATAGGACTGGACTGGACTACACTGACTCCTAGTTTAGAAATAGAGAGTGAAGTGGTAAAGCACGTTGATCGCTTCACTTATTTAGGAAGTATCATCAGCCCCAACGGGTTGATCTCTGACGAAATCTCAGCACGAATACAGAGTGCTAGTTTCGCATTTGCGAGTTTACGCCTTCTGTGGCGTAGACGTGATATCCGGGTGGTTATTGACCAAAGGGAGGGTGCACTGCACAGCAGTCTTTTCCGTCCTCCTATATGCGTGGCTGTGAGACATGGACATTGAAAATGGAAGAAATGAAAAGACTATCTGTCTTTGATCATAGGTGTCTGCGTTGTATCTCCCGTGTGAAGTGGTATATTACGATGAGCAATACTGAGATTAGGCGTCGGTCGAGTATTAGGTGAGTTGGTAGGGAAATCAATCGACGAGGTTGTAAAGTTACTTCGATTGAGATGGTTGTGACATGTGTTACACATGTCTAGTCATCACCTTCCTCGATGGATAATGTTAACTGACATAGAATCGATGAGGTTGGAAAAGAGCTAGCACGAGGTTTTTAAACCAAAATATGGCACCAGTCAATGAAATCCACAGCAGTTAGATTAACCCAGGCACATAGGAAGGTGTAGACTTCCTGGTTGGGGTCGTCGGGACAGCAAAAACTAATGGCTGAAGACAATTGGTGATATAGCTCAAAATCATTCCCATTGGCGCAGATACATCCACTCCTTGTGACTTGTAATTTCCGATGAAGCTACATAGTTCTTCGTTATTACTATTCCTTTTGTGTCATATCCCTGTCTACTGTCTCTATTTTGCATTTCTTCTTTTTGGCTTTGTGTTCTGAGTGAAGTGTGGCCATTTGAACTGCTGCACATCAATACAAAGTTCTATGTTGAAAACAGATAGATAGACGGATATTCAAGGGACTCTGACTTTAAAAAAGATTCGTAGATGATGATATATCTATCATATATAATGAAAACTAATACATTTGGAAGACTTCATGAAAGTATTCACTGACGATCATCTTGATGTCTATTTGCCACTCACAAAATAAACAGCTGACAACTCGTTGAAAAGATCAGTTAACAGAAAAACGGACAAAAATCGCGTCAACTGATGTATTTTTACCATTTCATTCACATTAATATAAACGAGATCTAGTTCGTTCTCTCTCAACACGTGTCCAGGAATTTTGAGTGAAGACAGTATTGATGAAGAATTTCGTCAAATGGAAGAAACGTTTATGAAGAATGTACATATACACATGTAACATGGATTATAAAAGCTAATGGGAGATGTTTTTTTAACGAAAGTAATTCATAGAATAGAAGAAGAAAATATTTCATAAAGACCTGGAATTCAGGCGATGAAATTCCGAATGTGAAGTATTCTCGAAAAGCGGTTGTCGTCGAGCAAATGCATTCGCTGGAGAAAAAACCCAACAACACCGAGACTAGAAATTCATAGCTCAGAGTTCAAGGAATAAAATATGTACGTGGATATTTCTGTTAATTGTCCTATTGGGATAATATTTCAATTGATTTTTTCTTTTTCCAGGATTCTTGCCCTCAACTGACACCTTTAATCAATAAAGTTAGCATCATCAAAGACCACAAGAAAATTCATTCTACCATACATGAGGAATATCTCTGAAATAACAGCCAGAATACTGAAACTGTTAGATATAGATATAGCACACAAACCAGTAAAATCGCTTAATTCGATATTATGTAAATCAAAAGATCCAACAGAAAAAGGGGATAAAATTAATACCAAATTAATACAAAATAAACTGTATGAACTGCAACAAACATTACGTCGGCCAAAGTGAGCGTCCCCTTCGAATCAGAATCCAAGAACATAAATCAGCCGTGAAAAGACATGATGTGTATTCCTTAGTATCAATGCATACAGACAATTATGGCCATCAATTTGATTGGGATCATGTCAAAATCTTAAACAGAGGAAACACGAAAAGTGCCAGAGAATTCCTAGAAGCCTGGTACTCAAGCGAAAATGCGATTAACAAACATGTTAATATAGATGAAATATACCAATTAATAAAAAGTAAATCAGGTGACCAAAAAGTTTAAAATCCAAGTCAATAGAAAGTGGTCAATACATATGTAACCAGGAGACGCAATTACATCACGCATGAAGAAATTTAAATCATTTCACTTTGTGCTAAATATGGCGCTGAAGATGTTGCCCAGAAGGACGACGAAAGCTTCGCAACTAAACCAACCATCTCAGAGAACACTTTTAATTGCAAATCATCCACCTGAGCCACAAATCTTCTCTATTATTTCAAAGTCGGCAGCTATTCAAATACAGAGGATTATGTAAGTGAAATTTCTACATGTTTTCTTTCTTCTAACTAAAGGTTTTTGACAGATTGGCAGGGTATTTGATTTATTTCAAGAGATCTGCTGATAGACAACTAGATAACCAAGAATTACTGAAGAGCTGTTTCATTTCAATTTGTTACTGTCCATCAGTTGTACACACTGATAATTTTTATCCAACGACTGAATTTTGGTAACTTTCTTTTCACGTAATCGCCTAAAGGTCCTGAATTTAAGACATGGTAATATTCATGAATGCGAACTGGGGGGGGGGGGGAGAAGGTCTGAAATTTAAGTGAAACAGCTATTGAATGAATAGTCTTTGGTTTTTATTAGCTATATCGATTGAGGTGACTAGAGGAAATATTGCGCATGTTGAGCCTCCGGCTTCCTCGATGAGCAACGTTAACTGATATAGGATTTGTTAAGTTGGGAAAGTGTGTTAAGGTTGGGCAAACCAAAGCCTGGAATTAATCCATGAAGTCTTTGACACTTGGTTTCAGCCGACCAAACTGCCTGATTAGGGTCATCGGGATGCTGCGAACCAATTCCTGGGGACAATTGGTGCGGCATGGATCAAAATCATTGTCACTGGAGCAGGTGCAATCACTGTTTGTTTTATCTTTCCGTGTTACTGTTCTCTCCGCTATATTTTTGCTCATCAAAGTTCCCTACTTTTGTTTGGCAACTTTGAACTAATGCAATTCTGTGCGAGAGGTCCTTTGGAACTTAGTTCCAGTCAATTTTATTTGCCTACTGTTTCGATGAATTTGCGACTAGCTATTTAGTATAATTTATTATTTTATATTCAATAGTATGCAATGCAAATGAGTCCTAAAAGTCGACTACCATTTTCAGCAAAGGTGGGCAAATATAAAGCGTTTAACTTTCACATTACTTTTTTTCTAACTTCAGCGACTTAAAAAAAAATACACTTTATTCACTTGTTTGCAGATGTCCGGAAACGTCAATCAACCTGGTCACAGCAATTCGACATCGCTGAAATAATTACCACAAACAATTGTGTACAGACATTTGCTTGTTATTATTTTTCATTAAATATATTTAACATCCTGCTTACCATCCTTTTCTTATTCTATATGAGTGAAACTAAATTTGTCATCATGACGAGATGGAGGCCTGACTGATCAATGAGACCTGACAAAGTAATTGCTTGCATAATTTAACGTAAGCGATTGCTACAGCTCAACCTATGGAATTATTCGTCTCGTGTACACTTCGTCTTACACTATACGTTAACACCCGTAATCATATGGATTGACATCATGCTTTAAGTGAAATAATAGCAATGCATTACTTTTGAATACAGTTAACCTTATACGAAATCGAACTCCACTGCAGTGCCTAAGTTCTATTCTTACTTTTCAAATACTGAAGTTAGGTATTTTTGTCATTGGTCCCTACAGATTTACCCATGACTAGGAGACGTAATCGCGTAACTTTAGGCTTGACTAAAGTGATTATAATTCACCACTTATATCGATCGATAGTGTTGGTACAGAATTACACTTACGTATAGTAACGAGTTCATATCCTAGAGAGTACCGGTCTGGTATGCCGTACTCCCACTGCAAGTATATCAAGTAGAACACAAGAATATTAGATAGAAAATTGTATTTCGCTGCAACACAAACAAGTTTATTAACATGTATGGGATGTGCACAGTCAAAAATGAAAGTTTTCGTTTGGGAAGTATCTCCCATTATTCGACGGAGACTTCCCAATGTCCACCTATAAATTCTTCCGCAATTCAAGTAAACAGAACTGTATGCCCACATCCGAAGTTGTCCGGTATCACGAACTGGAAAAAAAGAATATCTGCAAGGTTATAAGTGAATGAGCGAACTTACCTTCACTTGCTGTCGTATGTAGAATCAATTCCTACAACTGATTATGCAAAATGTATCTGGTCATAAGTCGTAAAACACTCGCCAGGGTTTTTCGGATGTCTTTGTCCGAATGCGACTACATCTGCTTCCACTGAATTCAACTAACTGACAGACCTCATTACAACTCGACATTCCTAAAAGTTATACAGATTAAATTCACTTACACAAATTCAGTCATCATTGTTTACACTTCTTTTGAAATGTGGAGCACATAATTGGTGCAGAAAATATCGTGAATATTACGCATACATAATATTATTACCTGCCAGTAATTGTGCCATCGAATCATACTACAAGAATATACTTGATAATACTTTGTTAATGGTCTGAGGGACAAAAATATTAGAGCGAAACATACAGGCTAGATGAAAGTTCCACAAAGTTGTCTGAATACTATTTAATGTCTCATTTGCCAATTTTTTTTCTCTGCATGTGAACGTAGCTACATGCTCGTATGTGAAAAAGGTTGTCACTATTAGCAATATATAAGGTCCTCGCCTTCTGAGAGTCTTTTAATGCGTCCGCAGCCTCTTACATATGTGCTGCTCGCACTAATTACCTGCGATGAAATTCTAGAAAGAGCGAAGCACATTATTGCCGCAACTTGTCACAGTTAATTTGCAAATAACACAGGATACCAGACTATGTGAGTGAGAAATATCGAAATAGAAAATACTGTACGTACAACCAAAACTCAAGAAATGTGTTGGGACCCACAGGATCGTAGTCACTGGGCAAAGTTAAACTTTAAGCACCAGTAACAACCAATCAGCAAACGATCAATCACATGAAAGAGGCGTTTATGATAAGTGGTAATGTATATTCATAGAAAAATGCATAAAATATAGGATAAGACAATTACAACGGGTATCTTTCATGGACATGGGACAGAAACATTTTCCAATTCAGCATGGGACTGTCAATAGAGAAGTCGCACCACGTTCTATACATATATTCATATAAATGAGATCCTTTTGAGATACATTTATAGCCCGTATTCTATTTTTCAATCGACCCCAATGGAATTTGTATGAGTCCCTGTAACTGGATCCACGAAATCAATGGAGTGGTTCACTCTGTGATGAATGTATCCCAGGGATGACAATGAATCATAGCCTTTTTACTCGTCGGTATGTACAATTGATCTCAGTTTCACAAGTCGCTTTATAATAGGTGCCAGAGTAGTCGCCTTCCTGTCTGCTATTCTTTCAACAAATCCTTTTCGGAAGGACGTGTCGTATAAACCTATGACCCAAATGTTGTTCGCGCTCTGACGACAGCGGTTATATTTCTTCTTCACCAACACTGTCTCATCCACATGGACTACTACATCGTCCCCACCTAACAACGAAGTACTTCTGTACATTTTCCATGAGGCGATGTCCCTGCAGTGCTGGTATACCACTGAACTGTTGAGACGAGGCTGTTTTCCGTCTCGGCAGCAGCGGCTCTCACAGGCTGTTTCAGTATCCAGTAGTTGCAAATGTACGAAATCTAGGTTAGGGAGAGATACGACCTAGCAAAAAAGTTCCTAAGAAATATTACCCTCTCTAATACTAACTCGCTTCCAGCACATTCCACAGCGATGTACAAAACCATCAGTTGACCTAGTATAGCTTTTTAGAGTCACTACACCACCACACGAAAAACTTCTCTCCTTTCCAAGCAAGCCTCAGTCCAGGCAATAATAATAGACACAAACCTCCTCCTACTGTGCGTCGGTGGCACAGTGGTTAGGACTCTCGCCGACCATGCACACGGTCCGGGGTTCGAACCCCTGCCGGCGCACACCCGATATCTATGGTATGCCTGAATTTGGGCAACCGATATCCATGCTGAAAGTTCCACACTTGTACTGAAAATACGGTGTGGAAATCAAGCTGTAAATCAAAAAAAAAAAAAAAAATTGCAAACGTAACCTTGTAATGGCACGCAGTGAAATGAATCAAGCGCTATGCAACATTGAACTACGTTCGTGAATCTCATTGGATAAATCGACGTCGTCCGCTGATTGGTAGTTACTGGTGCTTAAAGTTTAACTTGGCCCTCACTCCTGTGATACAGGTGAAAGATGTTCTGTTAGAGAACTCTGAGTTCTGTAAATTAAACCTCCTTGTGAAAGACATCCAGAGGCAAGTAAGTGAACTTCAGGAAAAATTAGGTCAGTTTGATAGCATATCACTGCCAATCTCAAATATCACGGAGAGCCGTTCTGATATTGGCCAGGTTAAGTCTTTACTGGATGTAACTCAAAACAAGATTTCGGATTTAGACCCAATAGCCTGTCTGTTAAGAAAACATCCTAAAATGTCTCCAGACACCCTAATTAAGGCTGAAAATCTGATTGACTGCTTGGCTGCGGAGGTGATGAAGCATATAACCTCTTCTCACCAGGCTATAGTTTACAACGTCCCAGATTCTCTGCCTCTGAAGACTGTAAAACACATAATCCTGATTTGTTGCGGCATGACTAGTGCAAAAGACTAATTGTCCCATCATTTTTAAATTCAGTAATTCCCTTGATTCTAGTAAGTTTACTAAATGTCAGGATCACCTAAGACTGAACAGCAGTTATAAGTCTATAACCATAGCTCAGGATAAAAGACCGTGTCAGCGCAGAATAATGCGTAGTAATAACCTGGTCACCTCCTCTAGCTTAGATTTACCAAAAAAGGATCGTGCACAGCAAGTCACCTAATGCTGACATTAGCATTCATTCAGCAAACATCACAACAACCACGCTTGCCAATGGAACTAGGAACTGATTTAGATATCAGTATACCTGTAAATAACGTCTCACCGAAAGATGTTAAAATAGGTAGAATTGCTGCAAGCTGTTCTAAGAAATTCTTACCCAAACGTGGTAACCTCACCACGATGAACAAATTTCGCCGGGTTGAGAGTAATGATGGGGAAGAATACTTTGTATTCAATAAGCTTGCTGAGAGTAAGAGTGTCAAAAAACCCTCCCCTTTTACGAAAAACTCCTCTCAAAACACAAGTATATCTGGTGGTTTTCAGTATGCTCCACCTTATAGAAAGTCAGGCCCCAAAACCCCCAAAGTCTGGCAACCAAAGCACCTTCCCTCTCAATTTCCTTTAACTTATAAAACCAACACGAAGATGTGTACCGGTATGACGAATAGCACGTGGATAGGTAGACTTTTTGATGCTATGCTTTTTAACCGTCAACCCAGGCCCAACATCTACTATCCTTATATCCAGGATCACATGGTAAATTTTCCAAGTGTCCCGAATCACTGGTACGACCCATGGCACCTAGGACCACCTCACTGCACTCTAACCCCGATGTACAGACACCCAGTCCGACCCCCGTATCATTCATAAACTCATGCGTTGCTGACGCACAAACAGAATTAGGTTATGGTGATATCTTAAGCCAGTTTGTAGTACCCCGTGACTTATTCACGATATTGCTAATTAATGTACGTTCCTTAATCAATAAGATATTTGAACTAAGGACATTATTATTTATCGCCAAGCCTACTGTAGCTCTGATTACTGAATCGTGGTGCTCATACTCTGTACTTCATGTGCATATAGGCATAGATGATTACGCTGTACACCGTGCAAATAGAGACTACAAGCGTGGTGGAGAATGTCTCATATATATATACATAGCTCATTCGTAGCCAGTAAGGTGGAAGATGAAATACTTAACGAGGTACCTGATTCACTCTGGGTTGTCTTACAAGGAGATAAGTACAAGCTTCTCACAGGCTGTGTTTATCGAGCACCAAGCTCAACCAAAGAAACTGATGCGTTATTAGCCAAATCATTCGCACATGCCTCATCGTTTAGTACTAATTACAAAATAATTGCAGGGGACTTCAATCTTCCAGAAGTCAATTGGTTAAGTAGTTCCGGCCCCAAACGCTTCGACGAATTACTTGCCACTATCGATTGTTATGGATGGCAGCAACACGTCCAGACACCTACTCGTGGTGACAACATGTTGGACCTTGTGTTTTGTCATGACACAATCCCAGTCTCCACCTATGTTGGTAACAGATTTTCCAGTAGTGACCATAGAATGGTACTTTGCTCTCTGCCTTTCTCACCACTAAGTACTGGAAACAAACAGGATTCAGGGAGCTTGATATGTCGTAGTTACAAACATACAGACTGGGGATTAGTCCAAGAACTCATTCGACTCTGTCACTGGGATGAATATTTTACCACTGACTCCCTGGAGGCTGTAGTGTCCCTATTTTACAGGAATGTTATCCTTTGTCTAGATACTGTTGCTCCTAAGAAGGTAGTGAAATTAAGTAGACACCAAGCTGAATACATTCCGAGGGCATACCGCAGTAAGCTAAGGAAGTTGAAGAAACAGTACTATTCCACTAAGGATATATCACTACTGCACTCAATCCACGAGTCTCTTGAATCTACCAAGCGCTAACGCTCTCAAAAGGACCTCGACGAAGAATTAAGGGTGCTTGAAAGCACCTCCAAAGTTTATAACTTAACAACACTTCTTAAAAAACGAATGCAGTCGACGAGGGACATCCCCTATTTACTTCACGACAAAGTTATCTACAATGAGCCTGCCACTATCTGTGTAATGTTCAGTGAGTGGTTTGCAAAATTCAGTTTAGAAACGCGCATTCCTGGTGAAACCGGCCCCCTTACTAGCTCTTTCCTCAGAAGCATAGTTTTCACCGACCAATTAATAGAACAAGCAGTTAAAAGCCTGAAACCTTCCACTAGCACGGGACCAGATGGCCTTGCTTCTATAATTTTCAAAAACAGTGGGTGTGATATATCCCTACTACTTCTTAAATTCTTCTCAATATCTATGGACACTGGCACTTACCCTAATGAGTGGAAAACTAGCTTCATAATTCCACACTATAAATCCGGTGATAAGGCAAACGTCCGCAATTACAGACCTATAAATATAACCCCAGTTGTCTCGTGAATCATGTAGAAAGTTGTCAAAGATCAATTGTCAGACTATCTACTTCGGGAAGATCTTGTTACAAGGTCTCAACACGGATTTCTCAAAAATAGGTCTTGCGTTACTTGCCACTTCGACTTTTTCAACTGCATCACTAGTAGTCGCGAAGCATGTAAGCTAGTTGTTGTTCTCTACCTCGATATGTCTAGGGCATTTGACATGGTATCTCACAGTATTCTCTTTGAGAAGCTGTATTCATGTGGGATTCGCAATCCATTACTGAACTGGTTAAAATCGTTTCTAAGCAACAGGGTACAAATAACCAAGGTTGGATCTGTATTGTCCCATCCTAGGCAGATCACAAGTGGGGTTGTGCAAGGTAGTGTCCTAGGTCCACTTTTATTTACAGTCTACATTAACAGCATTTGCAACTGCTTCACCTCAGGTAAATCATTCCTATATGCTGACGACCTCAAAGTCGTTTACTCCTGCTATGCTCATGAACTGAGCGATATGGTAAATAAAATACATCTTGAACTAAGTGGTCTCGCAACATGGTGTGCTAAATCCTGTCTAAAGTTCAACATTGACAAATGCGGCTGGATTTGTAACGGCAACAGTAACCTTGACCTAAATCTTGAAATAAATGGGCGTAAACTAGCCATATAAATTTTGTCTATCTCGATGTGTCTAGTGAACCTAATTTTTTACTACAAGCTAACTAATCTGCTCGTGCACTCCTCCGAGCCAATAATTAAACCTACCGCTGTCATCAGTTACAATCTTAGAAATCATCACAACCTAGCTGCTATAGAGCATTGTCAGACTTACATGCGGTACGACTTCTTCTTAAATAAGTTTTCAGTCATTTGGAATAGACTACCAGCTGATGTGCGCGATGCAAACACACTCGCAGTGTTCATCTCCTCAGTCACCAGACTGCTCAAAGATGACAGTGCACTTCTGCGTCTGAATCCTACACCCTCTTTTTCACCCTACATAGATATTTTAAGTTCATTAAACGTGTAGTTACAACAAACTACAATTATAAATTTTTATATTATTGGAAGTACATGATAGACATTTTTACACAGGACAATAATATTAGTTCACACAATATAAAAGTTAGCATCACGGGACTAGTTAGTTAGTGCACCAAAATAACTATAATTACTAAACAGAATATAAATGTATATATACATATTAATCACTCCTTGAGGACTCCACTTGCTTTCTTTTGCGTTGTTGTTGTTTGTCTTCTTTTTTCTCTCACCATTTTAGCTTCCATTTGACTTTTTGAATGAGAATGAAAAATGCGGATATTTGACCATTTACAATGACAAATGATCTGCAAACATTATTGGTCCGATATCTTACAATTCCCTCTTGAATTACGCATTGCATTTCCCCACGACGTAACTTGGATTACAGTTGTGAAATATACCTTCATACCAATAAAAAAGTATTGATTTATAATACTTCATGATTGTATCTTACAACATAACTGATCGTGTCTACAAAAATAGCTTGCATTTCTTGAAAACACCCGTTTATAAGAATGTATAAACTGTCATTATTATTAGTCCACATTGAGTACAATTCACTTGTGATGTTACGATGAAAATGCTGACAAAAGTATACAAGTGTATCACTTATTTTAAATTATCACCAAATTTGGATATAAATCAAGAATAAGACTCGATGCCGTACACACCAAAGTTATATGGAGGAATTACTTCAAGCTTTATTTTTTCCCAAGTATTTGTATGCCATCCAAAACATACTTGGGTTTTTTTGTTAATGCGAAGACAATATTTCTATATTTCTTGATGTGCTCCATTGAATGACTAGTTATCATATTGTTCCCATAGACAAAATGACTGCAACCACATTATTTAATCATGAACCAAATTTATGTAATTTAAATAATACTTATCCATGCCAGTACAATTGGTGTGTGCTACACAGGTAGGAAAAAATGCATTTTATTAAATTACTATTATTACATATGTTTACTAATCGTATATGTAAATTATCATGTTGATGATGCCTGTAAACTGGCGTCCCTCATGTAAAAAATGAGAATATATTATGATTATTATTATTATGTCGGAGTGGATCTGTTTGGACCTTTTGTAGTGAAGAGAGGCAGAACTCTATGCAAAAGATATGGCTGTTTATTCACCTGTTTGAAAATGAGAGCTGTGCATTTTGACATGGTTCATACGTTAACTACTGATTCATTCGTTCTGGCGTTACGTAGATTTATAAGTCGCCGAGATACACCTAAGATGATGTTCAGTGACAGGGGACTAATTTTGTTGGCTGTCACGCCGAGCTCGAAGACTATTTCGAAGGTCCTCAGACGAGAGTTCATGAAGAGTTATTGAAAAGAAACATTGAGTGGCACTTCAACCCACCACATGCCAGCCACATAGATGGGCTATGGGAAAGACTTATAGGAATTATTAGGCCTATTTTAAGCTCCATAATTAAAAAGCAAAGTTCGAATGACGAAATGTTGGAGACATTTTTATGTGAAGCTGAACGAATACCAAATGACCGGCCTCTATTTCCTGTGAGGGACGACGACAAGGATTTCGATGTGTTGACTCCAAATGAATTATTGTTATTGCGAGGTAACCGTGGCATAGGGTACTTGAGTGCGGAACGAATACCTACGATTAAAAAAGATGGAAACAAGCCAGGTCCATGAAAGATATATTTTGGAAAAGATGGTTGAAAGAGCATGTCCTAAGACTGCAAACAAGAGACAAGTGGAAAAAGTTGTGCAGAAACTTAAAGGTCGGTGATATAGTCTTAGTAGCAGATAAATGTGCCACAGGTAGATGGCCTTTGGGAGTGGTTGAAAGGGTACTCTGTAGTGGTGATGGGTTGGTGAGGACGGTTGAGGTGAGAACACGTTGTGACATGTTGGTGAGAAATATTAGGAAACTGTGTCTGCTGGAAGATGCTGAGAGTCGAGAGTCAGAGGATGGACCACTTGACGAGTTTCCTACTTAGAATCGTCAACCTGAGAGGGGTTGCAGGCGTACTGGTGTAAGTCCTGCGATTCTTCAGAGGAATTACATCAAGACATGGTCTGTGAGGTTATGTGTACTGCTTGTATATATGCATGGTGCGTCATATCAACTGGTGTTTTTGGATTCACTGTGTTTACTTGTTGTTTTCATATTTTGTTGTATTGTATGATTTTATTAAGATTTCCGTTGTGCTTACTTCTGAAGTTGTTTCGAGTCTTCTACATCTGTGAATGAATTGATTGATGTTAAAGACAGCAGATTGATCGTATACGCCTGGGAGTCTAGTGCTGAGAATGGCATGCACACACAGACAAGGATTAGCTGCGGAATCAATAATGCAGAATGAATGTTTCGATTTAGGCTGTGGTTGCACACGCCGGGGAGCGAGAGTGTAGACGACTGAAGCTTGCATACGTCACCGTTACTAAGACTGAGGTAGAGTGAGTGACAAGTGATAGCAGTGGTAATTGGTACTGAATAGATAGGAGGATTTGCGAAGAGTATCATGAGGTGCTGCTGTGGTCATGTTGCTTTCTGCAAGAATCGTTCTAGTAAGTGGCGATTATGTTGCAAGATGTCAAGAGGATGCCTTTAACTGAAAGGCGTAGGTCGCTGTTGACGAGTGAGATTGTGGTGTGGGTGTGCCCGTGGTGTGTTGGCTCTGTTGTTTTGTTTTCCATTTCAGCTTTGTCCTTGTGGCCCAGATTCTCGCACTGGCATCCAAGTCAACGTGTATTGGTCGTGATGGTAAAAAGGGATGGATCCCTATTTTGCCAGGGAGTGTCAATGTAATTGAAGAATGAATGATCAATTCATGGTTGTTCACTCATAACAGACTCCAGAATTCACGTGAACTAACGCATGCTTAGATCTCTGTAGATGCGTCTGTGTAAGGTACCGCATTTCACCAGCCCTTTGTATACATAACTCAACGGGAAACTTCCATATTTCGCGGATACTCACTTCATGAATTCCACTTGTACCTGCAGAAAAAAATAAAATGACTCGTGAAATTTCACAAGACAAAGTGTGAAACTTATGTTGGTTAAAAGGGGGGAATTATTGTAAGATACTTCTTTTTTCAGTTAGACAAGAACCAGATGAAAAATACGATTATCATTTGTTGACATTTCGGTGATTATTATCCACTTTCCAACATTTGTTATACCTAGACTATGCGTCAGTTTGACTGACTGACTGACTTTCAATATAGAGGCTTGCACACAATTGCACTTGTTCAAGTTACCACATTTCATGTAGGGCCCAAAGGTATAGAAAAAAATTAAATGGAACTCTAATGAGCACAAATGTGAGGCAGGATCAGTAGTGACAAGGAAAAAACATAGGGGTTGATTGGATATGTGGGATTACAAAGAGTGAAGGCATCTGTCAATGGACGTGAACATTGAACGTTTGTTTATTGGAAATGGAAACGATTGGTGGGCTGCCGTACACACCAGTTGAAGAACTTAGCGGTGCATCAGAAGCTGTTGCTGTTCGACCTTTAGAAGGTTGTCTAACCGCAAGATTACCATCACTGGGCTACACTCGGATCATTTACACTGACGGTCTCACTAGTATCCATACCTTCTGCAACCGCATCTGCCTTTAATTCTACTGCACTTTCTGGCACCTTTACTTGTAAAAACATCTCTTCTATGTCAGCTGCAATGGCAACCGGAGACATTCTGAATCTCACCAGCAATCCTACTAGTGATCCCTCGCAATCCGGGCCACACTGGTTCATTCTGATTAACCAGTCTTTCCACGTAACCTTTAACTATGTGCTTGTCGATGGCCTCTTTATACTTGGTCCACAGATCTGAATTTACTAAGAACTTCTTTCTTAGACTCAGAAGTCTCTTCATCTCTGTTACAGACCGTCTGTTTATCCTCGGATCTCCAAGGTAATCCCACGATAAATCGACCGTTCTCAAACGTACAGGTTTCATTAACCAATTTTGCCGCTTTCCTATCTTCGACAGACCGCCCTCTTTCCACAGAACTATTATCGTGGAACTCTTTGTTATACATATCCAGAACCATACACGTTCTATACTCACTTCGTTGACAGTAACCAGGGGCGACACTTGGGCCTTCGACACAGGTCCCCGTATAGTCCAACGAAGAGTAGCTGCAGTGGCTTCTTAGAAATGGAGAGTGAACGATCAAGAAGTATCGATTCAGAGAAGCAATTCGTATATAGGCTTATATTCTACTCGTTAATAACCTTTGGTCTAAGCTTCATCATTGTTTATTACGAACAGTGACAGGACGAATCACAGTATACCTGATATTCGCTCTGTGTCTGCTGTGCATATTCCTGTTGAAATATTTTCTCCGAACGATATTCTTGAGACGAGTAAACAGGACAAATGAAAAACTGAAAAAGCTGCGTGCAACAAAACAAAAATTGTTAGAGGATGTGAGGGAGAAAGAGACATACAACAAAGCGCAACAGATTCTAAAGCGGTTTGATCCATTAACATTTGCTTCCATGGCTGCAGAGGAAAGAAAGCTTGCAAGGCCTGGATTTGGCTCCATGATCAACTTGGGATCCTCTCAGTCAGAAAAACGACGTAGAAATACTTGCGACGCTGCTGCAGGTGATAAACTTTCGAATCCTGGATTATCAAATCAAAGTGTGCCTACACAACCAAGTAGTAGTACATCTATGCATGGTTCCGTTCAGGCACCAGCAATGAACAAACCACGTTTGTTAAGACCACTTCTGCCTAGAGAACGTTCAATAGTTGATAAACTTTTGGATGTATTAGTTGGTGATGGTCCTGATAAACGGTATGCTCTAATCTGTAGTGAATGTGCTTCGCATAATGGAATGGCATTAGCAGAAGAATTTGAATATTTAGCATTTCGATGTTGTTACTGTAATCACTTTAATCCATCACGTCGTTCACGATTACATACCTCACTGGCGTCAAGAAGTATTGGCAAGTTGGATCCAATCAATTCACAGTCAACACCTTGCCTATTAAGTAAACCTAGCTCCACAGGATTACTAGAAACAATGACAGAAGAAGTGACAAAAACCTCAGGCAATGATGACAACCTCATGAATAGGCATAATGACGACAACACTAGGATTGTTGATGTTCCCCGGAATACTGTCACTGCTAATGGAGACGATGTTGCTGATGTTGATAAAGAGAGTGACAGTAATAAAAGAAGCCATCTGACAAATGGATTCAGCGAAGACGTGGATTTAGACAACGCTGACAGTGGCAGTAGTAATAGTAATGGTGTTGAGGTTAGTCATCAACAAGTATATACATATGAAAAAGTGTGAGTGATTATCTCAGGGAAGCTCGTCGCCAAGCTACAAATTTGTGTTGTTGTTCTGATGTCCTGTGTTAATTCGTCACTTTCGCCTTTCCTCTTCTTCTTATTTCCCAGTCTCAGTGTGTATATGTCTGTTTGACATATCTATTTATTCTTTATTGTTTCTGTATTAACGAACACCGTCGTTATAATGCTGCCTTACTTTCGTTTATTGTCGATGAACAGGCGTGTATTGATGAGGTTCCCCCTCGACGTACGTACATATACATATATACATACCTACACTCAAAGTCTGTATGTTTTTGTCTCTGTTTTTCGTCTACATATGTATCTACTATCAACTGTAAAATAAACTTTTCCAGTGTCCATACCTTTCCTCTAGTACTGTATGAGCAGAAAGTACATTACATCCAATAAGTAATTTCACATTTTTATCACGCAAAACTGGGAACGTTATATCAGACAGATGTGGTTTATTAATAACCACTTGACGATTTGTCACTTTGGCTTCTCCAAGTTTCAGGCTAATATAACGTTCCCAGTTTTGCAAGATAACAAAGTGAAATTACTTATTGGATGTAATGTACCTACTGCTCATACAGTACTAGGGGAAAGGTATGGACACTGGAAAAGTTTATTTTACAGTTGATAGTAGATACATATGGAGACGAAAAACAGAGACAAAAACATACAGACTTTGAGTGTAGGTTTGCATATATGTATATGTACGTACGTCGAGGGGGAACCTCATCAATACACGCCTGTTCATCGACAATAAACGAAAGTAAGGCAGCATTATAACGACGGTGTTCGTTAATACAGAAACAATAAAGAATAAATAGATATGTCAAACAGACATATACACACTGAGACTGGGAAATAAGAAGAAGAGGAAAGGCGAAAGTGACGAATTAACACAGGACATCAGAACAACAACACAAATTTGTAGCTTGGCGACGAGCTTCCCTGAGATAATCACTCACACTTTTTCATATGTATATACTTGTTGATGACTAACCTCAACACCATTACTATTACTACTGCCACTGTCAGCGTTGTCTAAATCCACGTCTTCGCTGAATCCATTTGTCAGATGGCTTCTTTTATTACTGTCACTCTCTTTATCAACATCAGCAACATCGTCTCCATTAGCAGTGACAGTATTCCGGGGAACATCAACAATCCTAGTGTTGTCGTCATTATGCCTATTCATGAGGTTGTCATCATTGCCTGAGGTTTTTGTCACTTCTTCTGTCATTGTTTCTAGTAATCCTGTGGAGCTAGGTTTACTTAATAGGCAAGGTGTTGACTGTGAATTGATTGGATCCAACTTGCCAATACTTCTTGACGCCAGTGAGGTCTGTAATCGTGAACGACGTGATGGATTAAAGTGATTACAGTAACAACATCGAAATGCTAAATATTCAAATTCTTCTGCTAATGCCATTCCATTATGCGAAGCACATTCACTACAGATTAGAGCATACCGTTTATCAGGACCATCACCAACTAATACATCCAAAAGTTTATCAACTATTGAACGTTCTCTAGGCAGAAGTGGTCTTAACAAACGTGGTTTGTTCATTGCTGGTGCCTGAACGGAACCATGCATAGATGTACTACTACTTGGTTGTGTAGGCACACTTTGATTTGATAATCCAGGATTCGAAAGTTTATCACCTGCAGCAGCGTCGCAAGTATTTCTACGTCGTTTTTCTGACTGAGAGGATCCCAAGTTGATCATGGAGCCAAATCCAGGCCTTGCAAGCTTTCTTTCCTCTGCAGCCATGGAAGCAAATGTTAATGGATCAAACCGCTTTAGAATCTGTTGCGCTTTGTTGTATGTCTCTTTCTCCCTCACATCCTCTAACAATTTTTGTTTTGTTGCACGCAGCTTTTTCAGTTTTTCATTTGTCCTGTTTACTCGTCTCAAGAATATCGTTCGGAGAAAATATTTCAACAGGAATATGCACAGCAGACACAGAGCGAATATCAGGTATACTGTGATTCGTCCTGTCACTGTTCGTAATAAACAATGATGAAGCTTAGACCAAAGGTTATTAACGAGTAGAATATAAGCCTATATACGAATTGCTTCTCTGAATCGATACTTCTTGATCGTTCACTCTCCATTTCTAAGAAGCCACTGCAACTCCCCTTGGTTGGACTATACGGGGACCTGTGTTGAAGGCACAAGTGTCGCCCCTGGTTGCTGTCAACGAAGTGAGTATAGAACGTGTATGGTTCGGGATATGTATGACAAAGAGTTCCACGATAATAGTTCTGTGGAAAGAGGGCGGTCTGTCGAATATAGGAAAGCGGCAAAATTGGTTAATGAAACCTGTACGTTTGAGAACGGTCGATTTATCGTGGGATTACCTTGGAGATCCGAGGATAAACAGACGGTCTGTAACAGAGATGAAGAGACTTCTGAGTCTAAGAAAGAAGTTCTTAGTAAATTCAGATCTGTGGACCAAGTATAAAGAGGCCATCGACAAGCACATAGTTAAAGGTTACGTGGAAAGACTGGTTAATCAGAATGAACCAGTGTGGCCCGGATTGCGAGGGATCACTAGTAGGATTGCTGGTGAGATTCAGAATGTCTCCGGTTGCCATTGCAGCTGACATAGAAGAGATGTTTTTACAAGTAAAGGTGCCAGAAAGTGCAGTAGAATTAAAGGCAGATGCGGTTGCAGAAGGTATGGATACTAGTGAGACCGTCAGTGTAAATGATCCGAGTGTAGCCCAGTGATGGTAATCTTGCGGTTAGACAACCTTCTAAAGGTCGAACAGCAACAGCTTCTGATGCACCGCTAAGTTTTTTAACTGGTGTCAGTCAGTTGTCGTTGGTTTTGTCATATGCAGTAAGAGAGCCGTCCATGAAACAACGTGTCTTATGTGGTGATTATGCTGTTGTCGGTCCGTTCGAGGGGACGAAATTCAATGGCCAGTTTAGTGACGATAAGCCAACTGTGTACAAGAGGGTAACTGTTAGACTGACTTGCACGAATAAAGGCATTTCAGTTATCAAACTACTATGTGAATGTTATTACCTTTTGTGCAAATTACTCTGTGCCTTCGCTTGGTTGGTCAGATACGTCGTATGCTTGTTAGTCATCTACATTCCACGATACAATGTCACGGGCGTGTTACCATTCAGAGTTGAGGATATAGATGATGGAAGGAGGTGAGCAAATGAACTCAACGACGATTTTCCAACTTAAGGGCGTCAACCTGAGAAGGAATGTAGGCGTACTGCTGTAAGTCCTACAGTTCTTCAAGGGTAGCTCGTCAAGGCAGAATCCACAACATTTGATATATTGATTGTACATATGTTTGTGTTAAGTAATTGAGTGGGTTCCGATTCATCTGATTGTCGGTTAATTTTATAGTTGTCGCATTGTGTGAATCATCTTGTAATGTTTTTGTAAGTACTTCTGAAGTCGCTTCTAAACTTGTGAACGAATCGAGTAGTGTTAGAGTCAGCGTACGCGATTGGATACACCGGGGAGAGGATTGTGCTGGAGTGGTATGAAGCAACCAATACTTCGTACTGTCGACACGCGCCGGGGAGAGCGTGTCTGTGTGATGTGGTATGCTTGTTGTGTGTTGGGCTTTTTTGTCTTGCTTTTCCATTTTAGCCTAGTCCCGATTGGCCCAGGTTCTCGCATTGGCAGTTCAGTTCAAGGATACCGCCGCCGTGGAAAATAGGGATGGACCCTTTTTTGCCGGGGAGTGTCAATGGACGTTTGTACTAAACATTTGTTTGTAGACTTTGTATTTTGTCTTGCTTTAACTGCCAAACAATATAAACTCGTTCAAGGAATACTGGTGTTTTGGATTTAAAGTTTGGACAAATATATAGTCATTATCGGTTCAAAGAGTCTTTATTACAATAGGAACTTAGGGCTAAGTTCCTTGACAGCATCTGTGTAACTGACAGCTATTTGGAGCGACATCTCTACCTAACACTAGCGCTTAACTCCAGTATTACTCACCATATTATACTACTTACACAGGGGATAGGACACAGAAACCTACGATCAAACACCAGTAGTATTTTTCATATCCCCCAGATCCAATGGTCACTTATCACAAGCTAGGTGGATAATATCATCAGCATACTGTAAGTTGATGAGACTATTCCCTGATAAGCCATTAAAGTTAATTACAGACTATTCTACTAATATACGTGTGATGGAATTAAACTGAAATGGGGATGATAGTTTCAGAAATCAGTCCTGTGTGACATCCCACTTGGAAATGTGTTTTCGCGGATAACTCAAAAACAGTATTAGGTCTGCAGAAAGCATTCTGTAGACTTTATGAGACTCGTAAGCTGATGCACTACTTTTGCAAGCAACATAGTATTTCCTCAGTAGGGCGAGAAATACATAATTCGGCTGCGTCAAATGAATAAGTGGTATCGTGGCAACACCTATGACAACAACTCTTGGAACTATGAACTACAAAATTTACTTCACTGGAAACTCCAAGAGTTGTTAAATGAATACGTTTTAAATCATGGAAAATTCCCATTGTAACATATAGAAAATCAAAACAAATGATTCAGCGAAGAGACTCTTTTCAACGAATTTATCATCAAGCTGTACAATCGTACATATATTGTTTTTTTAAGAAGTTATATCCGGTGAGGGAAATGAAACATATGTGTGAATGCATCAAATAATAATAATATGAAATGCAATTAAAACTAAAATGTTTGTGATTATAATCGTAGTTAAATGTCAAGTGACAAAGCAAATTAATGTCATATATAGAATAATTCATAGGATGGATAGAACTTGAAAAAGGTGTGCAACTATTAGATTAGTAGACAAATCGAAAAAATAAAAACGTTACGTAATATTGTGTGAAATTTAATAGCATAGAATTTAATGTTGCATGAAGGAATTGATTTAGAATGACAAGTGGAACAAGTGAAATAATACCGGGGACAATTAAAAGTGAGAATAGTAATAGTAACAATTGACTTAATAAGGAAGAGTATACAAATTGAATAGACAAAAATGAAAAATTGGTAGAGCTAAAATATGAACCAACCAGGAACCGATGTTGAAACAAATAGGCAGGAAGAAATGGAGATGGATTGGCCATAATCTTAGGAAACCATCAAGTGACATCACTAGACAAGCCCTTGAGTGGAACCAGAAAGCGAAGCGGCGAGTTGGTCGTCCAAAGGTGACTTGGAGGAGGTCATGTGAAGAGGAGATGAAAAGTTGTGGGCAGACTTGGAGCCAGGTGAAGACCCTAGCAGAGAACAGAACGCAATGGAGACGCACGGCTGAGGCCCTATGTTCCTGTAGGAAATAAAGGATACAATAATAATAATAATAAAATATGATTGGGGATTACCATACTTTAGCACAGAGGGATTTTTCCGGACCTTTTGTAGTGAAGAGAGGCAGAACTCTATGCAAAAGATATGGCTGTTTATTCACCTGTTTGAAAATGAGAGCTGTGCATTTTGACATGGTTCATACGTTAACTACTGATTCATTCGTTCTGGCGTTACGTAGATTTATAAGTCGCCGAGATACACCTAAGATGATGTTCAGTGACAGGGGACTAATTTTGTTGGCTGTCACGCCGAGCTCGAAGACTATTTCGAAGGTCCTCAGACGAGAGTTCATGAAGAGTTATTGAAAAGAAACATTGAGTGGCACTTCAACCCACCACATGCCAGCCACATAGATGGGCTATGGGAAAGACTTATAGGAATTATTAGGCCTATTTTAAGCTCCATAATTAAAAAGCAAAGTTCGAATGACGAAATGTTGGAGACATTTTTATGTGAAGCTGAACGAATACCAAATGACCGGCCTCTATTTCCTGTGAGGGACGACGACAAGGATTTCGATGTGTTGACTCCAAATGAATTATTGTTATTGCGAGGTAACCGTGGCATAGGGTACTTGAGTGCGGAACGAATACCTACGATTAAAAAAGATGGAAACAAGCCAGGTCCATGAAAGATATATTTTGGAAAAGATGGTTAAAAGAGCATGTCCTAAGACTGCAAACAAGAGACAAGTGGAAAAAGTTGTGCAGAAACTTAAAGGTCGGTGATATAGTCTTAGTAGCAGATAAATGTGCCACAGGTAGATGGCCTTTGGGAGTGGTTGAAAGGGTACTCTGTAGTGGTGATGGGTTGGTGAGGACGGTTGAGGTGAGAACACGTTGTGACATGTTGGTGAGAAATATTAGGAAACTGTGTCTGCTGGAAGATGCTGAGAGTCGAGAGTCAGAGGATGGACCACTTGACGAGTTTCCTACTTAGAATCGTCAACCTGAGAGGGGTTGCAGGCGTACTGGTGTAAGTCCTGCGATTCTTCAGAGGAATTACATCAAGACATGGTCTGTGAGGTTATGTGTACTGCTTGTATATATGCATGGTGCGTCATATCAACTGGTGTTTTTGGATTCACTGTGTTTACTTGTTGTTTTCGTATTTTGTTGTGAACAAGCGCCCTACGCCTAAAGTGGGGGACCCAGTGGCCAATACAAATTTGAACTGATTTAGTGGGCATAATCACTCTGTGACAAATTGTTTATAGACATGTGCTATTTGTTTTTAGACAAATAAAACGCTGCTATGTGTTAATGGTTTTTTCCCTTTTAAACGTTGTCTTTAATAACTGAAAGATACAATTGCAGAATTGGAGCATACTTGTAAGGAACTATTTTTCTACTATTGTATTTGATATAGTAAGCGGTCTTATTAACTGGATAGTATGAAAAGCCCACGTGTAATCATAACTGTATATTAAACAAATTATATTACTTTATTACTACTGAGTAAATTTGATGGTAAATTAACAACAAGTAGCATAGTCTTATGTTCGCATAAACTAATTGACAAAGCATTGAATACGGTCGTGTCAGTTGAAAGAAAACAACGGTCAATATTTCAGCGAGCTTTTACTAATATCCTTCTATGAAGGATGGCACCCGGTCAAGTTAGAGAACAGAAGAGACCGCTGAAAATTTCAGTGTGTGCTATAATTTTGACAAAATGAAATTTATATTTTTTATGCAGAACAAAAAGGAATCCAAAGGTTGTTTAGAAGAAACACTTGACGAATATTGACTTAACGAAATATTCTCATATTGAGTCATAAGAAAAAGAAAAAGACGTAAAAGCCAATGAACATTTTCTTCTCGACGATTCATTTTCATAAGCTGTACAATCGTAATTATGTCTTTAACAAAGAATTCATAAGACCAATCGGATACTGGTAAAATTTGTCCTCGAAAATGTATTACGCAATGTAAGGTGTAATCTAGAAGGGGTGACTAATTAGAAATTAGAAAAGGGTCAGAAGTTGGGATGATGCAGTAAGTATGATTGCATGACTGATCAATGTAATTGTACACTTATGTATTCACTTTGTTGGAACAACTTCTTGATTTTCGGACTACATGTAGAGCCTAAATGCAAAAAATTGTATACTACTGATTGATTGAGATGAGTCGTTGTATACTACTCACATCAACCAGTAGTATTTGCTAGACACACGGACCGGTGTTTAGATCACTTTGAGCTGGTCAGAAAATACTACTGTGGTGAGTGGTACGTATAATCGGATATGAGTAGTATATGAGTAAACGAATTCAGAAAAGTAACATTATGTTTTGGGCATTGGAAAAGCGGTCAAAGGAGGAGAACATTGCAACACTGTGCAGAATTCAACAAGCTATCGAATGTGGTGATATTCGACCAATTTGCATATGATGTGTAAATAAGGACTTAAAGATAAGGTGTGCCAAATTTGTCTACCTACAATGCGTTTGTCACAATAAACATTACCTTCGAGCCTCATCTGTCTTTTCGTCTTTACACTACTGGTTGATATAAGTGGTACATAGCTACTCACCTCAATCACTCAGCATTTCATAGTTTTATGTATTTACGCTTGGTTTTTTGATTACCATTTGTGGTATCAAGCAGATCATATATTGTGATGTTTTCAGAGGAAGCTACGGTGAAATCATCACCTCGAGCTATGTAAACTGAGAATCAGTTGCAAACTCAAAATTTGATAAACGTAATGCCAATGAAGTTTTTTGGACAAGTCAAGTGAATTAGAGATATATTAGTTAAATCCCAGTGCATTGTTACTTTGTAGAAGAGATCCTGTTCATCAGTCAGGTCTAGATAAAAACTACAAATTCAAGAAATTGGTCATACACTTACGTCCCTAGTTCAATCGGTTATAACATAAAATAATATCAAAGTTGTTATGACTACTAGAAGTAACAAACACAGTTTCATGGAATTGCTAAAAAACCGAAAATGGCATTTTCACTACATTACACATCATGCCAAATGAAATAGACACCTGCCGCTAATCATATCATACAAAAAATGAGAGATATCATGATTCCAGTCAGCTCTAAGTAAAAGTGAGCTACAAATTAGTCAAATGACAAACTGTATAAATCTTGCATTCGATCAAATGACTGCTGAATCAACACACTACTTTGCACAGAAACGCTGGGCTTTGAAATACACAGAAAAAAGAACAGAAATATGACGAGACAACAATCCATAAACGCGGGCATGGAAATATTAATTAAATTTAGGTCCGGTGGATGTGTTCTGGATCTGAAAGATGATAAAGAGTGAATACGTTTGACCTACTGCGAAAAATTCTCATCCATCTTACCTAAACTATTCAGTCACTGCATCTCAGTATTTGTGCATGATCATTACACTCACTCAATATCTTATGAATGACTTGAACTAGTGATTTAATATTTACCATTACACCACACAATACTCAGCATCTTTTGTTGTATAATAGGAGTGAACTTATAAGCTAGTGAATTTGTTAAAATTTTTTATAGATGAAACAACGAATCAGCGAGTGATTCAAAATAGGTAATGTAAAAGGTATTTAGTACTATGCTCATCCAGAAGTTATTTTGCTCTGAAAACTAACTAAGAGAAATAAAGGACCGGTAAACACATCATTTCCAAGAACATATTGACAGACTCTGTCAATGGATCTCAGTGCGATTGATCTAATACTGAAGAAATCATCTGAATTTCCGAAGTATTTTAATTTCTCTAAAGGTAAATTTTTCAGGTGGTATATACTTGAATAAATGTCCAGTGTTAGTCTAAAAACGAGGAACACCTTACTGATTGAATTTACACTTTTTTCTCCTTTTTTCTATGATATAGGTTCATTTGGAAACAGTTACAATCTAGCTCATTTTGGCACGGGCATACTGTTGGCTATGATTTTTCTTCTTTCCATAGCCTGTTATGTTCATTATCATGAATACAAACGTAGGAAAAATATGCCATTGGATCCTTTAACACAGTTAACCGGTTCAAAACACTCACTAGCATTGAATCAATCTACTCAAAAACTGAATGCACACTGTTCAAACAAGAAACATCAACTGCATAAGCATTACAATTGTCAAACGTCTGGATTACTGTGCGATTTGTTAACTGAGAAAGAAACTGATGTCAGTTCAGTAAAAATGCATCAACATCATCGTCATCATTATCTGCATGCCCAACATCTGTCACATCCGCATCAAGTCTCCTCGCATACTCATCCTCACCGTCATCACCACCATCATAATCATAACAGAAAAGTGTTTGAACAGGGTGGACACTCACATTTAGTCAATGCACAACATGATTGTCATGGAGCACATTTTCCGTTGGATAATCAACATGATCATTGTCGTACAAACAGAATGAGTAGTAAATTGCAACAAAGGACTCCATCTCATTCAGGATCACTAGTCAGAAATGGTGGACGTACGGTGGTACGAGATTCTTCACATAGTAGTGCTGCTAACAATCTAGGTGGATTACTTGTTGCGGGAACTGGGACTAATCTATCAACCTGTATGGATGGAGGTTTACTTATCAGAGAAAGAATGCCAGAAATATCGATAGTTTGATTTCCGTAAAAGGTGGAAATAAGCAGCTGTAAATAGATTTCCAATGCGTCTTCGTTATTATTTTAAGTTTTTACCTATTACATACAATTTTGATGTAGTCAGATAGTGATATTATTTATTGTTACTATTAGTTCTAGGTATGAGAAGCAAATGTCCTTACAAACAATATACTATACTGATGCCTAATCATTCCAATTTTTGTGCGTGCTGTACACTATTCACTAAAAAAACGGAGCTAACGGAAATTCAAGATTAAAAAAATGTATGATAACCTCTGTCTTCAATTTCTTTTTCATTTGTCCGTCGTCTTTGTAAGTGATATTCAGATAAGTCTGTTTTCTCCAGCAGTTTGAAATTACCTATTCAAATTTTAAATGCACATTTTACATTCCCAGCGTTCTTTTTGTTGCATTTTCAATCAGTTCAAATTGCATTATACATATATATATATATGTATAAACATGTGAGCAACTTCCTGCTTATATTCATTCTTTAACTGTCTGTAAATAATTCAGTGAACTGTATTCACAAAATATTTGTAAACTAAATATTGCTTTGTATAAAAGCGGGAAATACACGTGATGTTTTCTCTTCCCCTTTCCTAACACCGTCACTCTTACTTGTTGTTTTCTTACTTCCGAACTCAAACTACTAGAGACTACGTTATTCTAAGGAATCCGGTGTTGGAGAAATTTTTTAACGTAGAAATCGCTTATTTCTAAGCATGGTGTGTTTTGTGTAATCTGATAAGTAATTAAATAAGAAATGTAAGTTTTTAAAGTTCTGTGTCAGTTGACAGCGGTCTCATCCAACAGTAAACTAGCATATCTAACATAATATCAGCTAGGTAACTGTATAATCCGTGTAAACCAAATATGATTGCAGAGCAAATATATAAGATAAACTAAAAAAATTCTGTGTTATTGTATTCTCTAAGTTGGATGGTTTATCTGCTAGGCTTTCATAGTCTTTTAAGACAACACATAACACACCCATCTCATTTACACCTCCTCTCTGGAAGTTTAGACAGAAGAAAAAAAGAGAATAGAAAGGCTGCACGATTTGATTTATATAAACAGATTTAAATTGTCAGAATCCAACAGCTTGGCTAGTAATTTGTTAGTTTGTTTTCATCTCGAAAATCGTCCGTTTCTCGCTATGATTTCATAGTTGTTATTATTGAGTGTTAACTAAACAGGAGTCGCCTAGCTTGTATCTTTGATTTCAAGGTTGCTTCCCTTATAAACAGTTAGTTAGAAAGCCGTTAAAAAGCCAAGAGCGCTAATGAGCTACTTAGTTTTGTTTTGAAACAATTTATTAGCTCATATCTACAACGTTACCATAGATTGATTTCCGAACAATTTACTATCTACCCCATGTGAAGTAATCCAGCTCTAGACGATTTGAATTTCCTCTAAATAGTTACGTAATGGCAGGCGGATTGTAGTCTGAACAGCTTGCAGTAAGATTTTATTCCTCACGTGGTCACAGTTAATTCATTTACTCTTCACTGTTATGCTTTTCTTCCTGTTGAACTTTATACCTTGTTTAATATGTCGTTAACCTACAACACTTTCAGAAAAAGAATAAACACAAACGCCAGTGGTTTCCGGTAATTTCTATAGGATATAAAGCTATAATAGTCAGTAAAAGCAAATGGAAATCATATCAGAAACTGTGCTAAGGTGTAAGTGCAATATGGAATTAAAGTTAGTCGGTTTTGATTATCATTTGAATATATAAACTATACAGTCGGTAAGATCATAAGATAAAATGAGATTAAACAACTGAGTGATGTGTTTACATATTCATAATCAATTATACTATGGGTTGCAATGAGTGAGTAGTATTTAATGTGTGAGAAGAAATATAAGTATCACAAAAAAGGAATATTCTGAATGTAAGTTCGACAGATGGAGGATAACAACAGTAACGGTAAAATAAAGTAGTCATAATGTTACGTCTAATACTGTCCCTCCCAATATTCAAGTTGCACTTCATATACCACTTTACACTTTTGGATAAATTAGGTTTCATTTTGAACTGTTGTACATTTTTTGTTTGACTGGACACTTTTGTTGACTGAGAGCCGTTTTGTGTTCAACCATTGTGGTCTTGATATTTGAATGCGGGATAACCTCATAATTGAAGCTTGTACTTTAATTAGTTGCTACATTTTGTCAAATAGATCTGGATTCTGGATTGAAGATTGCTATTTGGTATCCTCTTTGAGAATTATTCATGCACTGGCGGAGACACATATACTGTTATTTTTTCAAACTTGAACGAGGAAACACAGGAAGACATATGCCAGACAATTGTACCAATGGTCAAACAGAAAAAACAACACACACAACTCAACTTTCAAGAAATAAAGGCCCTCAAAAAGCTGAAAAATAGGAAGGACATCGTCATTATACCAACCGACAAAGGAAGAACAACAGTAGTCATGGACAGAGAAGAATACACCAAGAAAGCTGAAGAACTACTCAAAGACGAGGATGTATATCAACAACTCCCAAGAAATCCCATATAAACGTTGAACAACCGCATCCAAAGGACCTTAAACAAGCTCACCGAAAACTGGACAGATCACAAAACAAGACCAATGGCGAATGAAATCCAGTGGACCAGTCCTACCCCGATTCTACGGCAGACCCAAAATACACAAGCCAAATATCCCATTTGTATCACTCCCAGGAACTCCAACATATAACTGATCCAAAGAATTATACACAAAATTGAAACACCTAACGGAATCTTGTGATCACTGCATCAACTCTGCTATCCAATTCCTAGAGAAAAATCAGAGGCATCGATCC
>OX235279.1:111523493-111825007 GCA_944472155.2 Trichobilharzia szidati | reverse complement strand
AACAAGCTTCTATAGCTGGGCGCCCATTCAACAAAAGCGGAATTTAATTAAATCACTTGCTTCCCGCATCCGACGCATCTGTAGTCCCGACGTTCTGGAAACAGAATTAGATATTCTGATAGAAATATTCATCCAGAATGGTTACCCAA
Source organism: Trichobilharzia szidati (assembly GCA_944472155.2). Lineage (NCBI taxonomy): Eukaryota > Metazoa > Platyhelminthes > Trematoda > Strigeidida > Schistosomatidae > Trichobilharzia > Trichobilharzia szidati. Next base: position 111,824,858 of record OX235279.1, on the reverse strand, counting down.
TAAGATTTATCGACAAAAATATGAAACCAATAATTCGGAAAAACGAAACTTTGACTGCGCCTAAAAAGAAAATCTACATGAACTTGAATTTCAAGGGAGATTTAGCAAGCGATATTCTCAAGAGAAGGATCACATCATCTCTGAGAAGAACATTCTTTGCAGCAACGCTAAGAATAGTGTTCTCCAGTCGCCCACTAATCTGCAGAAGCCTCAAGGACAAGATCCCGCATCTGGCCACTTCTATGTGCATATACCAGTTCACCTGCTGCTGTGGAGCCAGGTACATCGGTCGTTCGACGCGCATCCTGTCCAAGAGGATTCAAGAACACTATCCAGCATGGTTGCGAAAAGGCAATACTGGTGCAATAAGGAGTGCGATAATTGAACACCTGGTCAGCACTGATCATTGCATTTCAACGAACGCCTCCTTCAAAGTAATCTACCGAGTCACGAACAACATGTCAAAGGCAATACGGTTTCGTCTCCTTTGTATCGCTGAAGCTCTAGCCATTCACATGGAAAAACCGGAGCTGTGCATACAAAAGAAGATTACTCAACCACTTCTACTCTCATGGTAACAATGTTTTGATTTTTGATTTTATTTGATTTTATTTTGATAACTTAATTTTGTTTCTTTGCCTGTTCCTTAGTTGCTTATAATTCTTGTATTCACTTAGATCTCTTACATAGTTTCGTATTATCTACTTTGTTTCTATGTGCATCCTGAGTAAAACTCACTCATCAAAATATTCATATTATTATTGCATAACTTCTTTTAACAACTGTTTGTGACAACTCATCACCTTTGTTACTATCCTAGCACTTAATTGCCTTGACTTATATTACCAACCTTTACCTGTTTAGTTAAAATAACCTTAAGCAATTGTAATTCTTGTATCCACTTAGATCTCTTACACAATTTCTACTTTGTTTCTATGTGCATCCTGAGTAAAACTCACTATTATTATTACAACTGTTTGTGACAACTCATCACCTCTGTTACTACCCTAGTTTCACTTAATTTTCTTGACCTGTATTACCAACCTTCACTTGTTTAGTTAAAATTAACCTTAACTAATTGTAACTTTGTTTGACAAACTTAATCTACACATACATACAAAACAATGCATATATATTTGCGATTGTACAGCTAAGAAGATGAGTTCGCCGAAAAGAGACTCTTCGCTGATCTACGTGTTTTGTTTTCATTAATGCCTGGATGGGGATTATCCATGAATTGAAACGTAGCAAGGACCCCTCGACAGTCAAGGAACTCAATGGGTTTCTGCGGTACACTGTCAAGCTTGCTGTGGGGAAAGCGAAAGTTGCCTTTTTCGAGGATTGCGTCTCTAATCATCAGTATCCAAAGTGGTTCTGGAATGCACTTCGACGCAATCATATATATCCAAATACAAATTCCCTTCAACGCCATGCAATGAATTGTGCTGATTCTATCAGATCACGTATACCCGAACTGCAGCGGAATATCAATCAGAGGTCCTCTGCCTTATACGAATTAACTTCGGACGAATGTCAAAGATTCAATGAATATATCAACTTGGTTGCAAATAAACGATCGCAGTCCGTTGTAACCCAGCTCAACAAGAGCCTAAAGCAGATGAAACCTCAAGGCAAATTTCCTGACGAACCCACGAAGTTTGTGTTCAATTATTCCTCAGTACCTTTAACCGACGTGCAACTGGAAGTTCTATCTCTGGGCCCTAAATTCTGCGATATAAATTTCAACGCCGACAAACTCCATACTCAGGTCCAGTTTGAAAATCTAATCAGCCAAACGCACGATCTCAGCCCAACTTCTGAAGACGAATTACAGAGATTCAAGTCAACAATAATGGACTGCTGCCATCAATACTTGAATACAAAATCAAAAGTCCGCAACCACCTGACGAAGCGGCACCGAGAGGAATTAAAACAGCTGAGAGATAACAAAGATCTGCTTATAACTCGGCCCGACAAGGGTGCTGGTGTAGTGCTTCTGAATTGAAGAGACTACATCGAGAAAATGAACGATATACTGTCGAATGAAGACAAATTTTCCCAAGCTTCCAATGAAAGAAACAAGACGGAACAGATTGAGAAGCAGCTCACAGACGTCTTGAAGGGAATGAAGGCCAGTCAACTAATTAGTGGGGATACTTACGACCAGATCCGGCCAACAGGTTCTGTAATACCAAGACTTTATGGTCTACCAAAGGTACACAAGGTTGGTCTTCCACTTCGCCCAATTCTGGATATGTCAGGTTCCCCTTACCACTCTATTGCACAATGGCTAGCAGATATTCTGGAACCTATAAGGAAGCAATTATGTACGCACTCACTCCGTGACACCTTCCAGTTCATCGAGTGCATACAAGACACGAATGTATCTAACAAAATTATGCTATCCTTTGACATCGAGTCACTCTTCACCAATGTCCCACTCACACAAACGGTCTGCTTCATATGCAGATATATAGATGACAACCACCTCGATGTTGGAATACCGACAACATACTTGAAAGAATTATTATTGAGATGCACTCCGAACGTCCAGTTCACATTCAACGGCACCATCTACAGACAAAAGGATGGTATTGCAATGGGATCTCCGTTGGGTCCACTACTATCAGACTGCTTCGTGGCAAGCCTCGAGAGAGGTTCACTAAAGTCAAGCATCGACAATTTGCAACTGTATAAAAGATACGTGGATGACATTTTCATTATTTGTGACAACAACAACGAACCCAATCTACTGCTGAAGACATTTAACAATTGCCATCCAGCAATAAAATTCACTCTTGAAATGGAAAACGAGTCAAAAATTCCGTTTCTTGATGTGGAACTGACAAGAAGAGCTGATGGGAGCCTGAGAAGATCAATCCATAGAAAACCTACGTGGAATGGTTAACTAACAAGCTTCTATAGCTGGGCGCCCATTCAACAAAAGCGGAATTTAATTAAATCACTTGCTTCCCGCATCCGACGCATCTGTAGTCCCGACGTTCTGGAAACAGAATTAGATATTCTGATAGAAATATTCATCCAGAATGGTTACCCAATAAGATTTATCGACAAAAATATGAAACCAATAATTCGGAAAAACGAAACTTTGACTGCGCCTAAAAAGAAAATCTACATGAACTTGAATTTCAAGGGAGATTTAGCAAGCGATATTCTCAAGAGAAGGATCACATCATCTCTGAGAAGAACATTCTTTGCAGCAACGCTAAGAATAGTGTTCTCCAGTCGCCCACTAATCTGCAGAAGCCTCAAGGACAAGATCCCGCATCTGGCCACTTCTATGTGCATATACCAGTTCACCTGCTGCTGTGGAGCCAGGTACATCGGTCGTTCGACGCGCATCCTGTCCAAGAGGATTCAAGAACACTATCCAGCATGGTTGCGAAAAGGCAATACTGGTGCAATAAGGAGTGCGATAATTGAACACCTGGTCAGCACTGATCATTGCATTTCAACGAACGCCTCCTTCAAAGTAATCTACCGAGTCACGAACAACATGTCAAAGGCAATACGGTTTCGTCTCCTTTGTATCGCTGAAGCTCTAGCCATTCACATGGAAAAACCGGAGCTGTGCATACAAAAGAAGATTACTCAACCACTTCTACTCTCATGGTAACAATGTTTTGATTTTTGATTTTATTTGATTTTATTTTGATAACTTAATTTTGTTTCTTTGCCTGTTCCTTAGTTGCTTATAATTCTTGTATTCACTTAGATCTCTTACATAGTTTCGTATTATCTACTTTGTTTCTATGTGCATCCTGAGTAAAACTCACTCATCAAAATATTCATATTATTATTGCATAACTTCTTTTAACAACTGTTTGTGACAACTCATCACCTTTGTTACTATCCTAGCACTTAATTGCCTTGACTTATATTACCAACCTTTACCTGTTTAGTTAAAATAACCTTAAGCAATTGTAATTCTTGTATCCACTTAGATCTCTTACACAATTTCTACTTTGTTTCTATGCGCATCCTGAGTAAAACTCACTATTATTATTACAACTGTTTGTGACAACTCATCACCTCTGTTACTACCCTAGTTTCACTTAATTTTCTTGACCTGTATTACCAACCTTCACTTGTTTAGTTAAAATTAACCTTAACTAATTGTAACTTTGTTTGACAAACTTAATCTACACATACATACAAAACAATGCATATATATTTGCGATTGTACAGCTAAGAAGATGAGTTCGCCGAAAAGAGACTCTTCGCTGATCTACGTGTTTTGTTTTCATTAATGCCTGGATGGGGATTATCGATGAATCGGAACGTTAAGAAATGTTTTACAACTGTTTACCCACACACATAAACACACTCTGTCTAAAGTGTTTAAGAAAGGTAGACAAATATTTGTAGGTCCGGGGTCAAATTTTGTTTATTATACTTGTTGAATGACTCATGATTGGAAAAAGTTTTTAAAAACAAGTGATGTTCCTTTTATATATGAGCTAGCCGTCAAAATACATGATATCCACTCCCTCATATCACTACATACAGACAATAACGATTCCTAGCTAGCTAAGCATTCACCTCCACCCGCGATTTGGTCCCGAAATATATTGCGTATTTCGGTCTTTTGCTTTATCTTTGGTACTCGAAGAGCGAACACTGTAGAAGTTGTTGGTATGAGATCTTGCGTCAGGATAATCCGTACAACTCGCGAACGTCGATACCTGCAACCTCTAAACTGGTGAGCCCGACGTGATCTATTTATTCTTTATTGTTTCTGTATTAACGAACACCGTCGTTATAATGCTGCCTTACTTTCGTTTATTGTCGATGAACAGGCGTGTATTGATGAGGTTCCCCCTCGACGTACGTACATATACATATATACATACCTACACTCAAAGTCTGTATGTTTTTGTCTCTGTTTTTCGTCTACATATGTATCTACTATCAACTGTAAAATAAACTTTTCCAGTGTCCATACCTTTCCCCTAGTACTGTATGAGCAGAAGGTACATTACATCCAATAAGTAATTTCACTTTGTTATCTTGCAAAACTGGGAACGTTATATCAGACAGATGTGGTTTATTAATAACCACTTCACGATTTGGCACTTTGGCTTCTCCAAGTTTCAGGCTGGGGGTGATATACGCGGTTGAGACCTTAATGGATTTTCCCGTTACCAAGGAGTCTAACCAAAAAATGGAGACTCGTCCGCATGTTAACCTGTCCGATGAATTAAAGGTATTCATTACTAAGGGTTCTTTAACACCCTTAATGCCTAACTGGCCGGCTAACTGAGCATCCAACAGCGTGACATCTGATCCATTATCTAACAGTGCGTAAGTATCCACCGAAGATTTCGGTCCTCTAATTTTGACTGGCAATACCCCTAAGTAAACTTGTGGGTTATCAAGGGGGCCAAAGGTGCTATTACAATTAACCGAATTCCCCGGTTCCTTTACTGTCCTCAGAAGTGGGTGCACATCGGTTGAACCACCACTTTCCTTGTCTGTCGCCTAACAATTCAACTTTGTGTGCCCTGTCTTTAAACAACCGAAACATAACCTCTTCTGTTTTGCCATTTTTAACCTTTCTACGGGAGACATAGCAATGAAGCGAGTGCAATCACTCAATTGATGCGTATTATGGCAAACAATACACTCATCCCTTCTCGTTGTCTCTTAGGGCTTCACTACAAATGTCTTCTTTACATTCACCGGTTCCTTAGGTTTTACCTTAAAATGTGAAATGCTGGCGAATTTTCCCGTGGCTTGGTCGACACTGTCTTACACCAGCCTCACATTACCATGGAATCCTGGCGGTACGTTCGAAACTGGTGACATTTTTTGCACGTGTTTGCTCTGATATTCATTTATTGCTTATAGTCATATAATCCCTAAAATTATTGTCCAGATCTCTAAAAGACGTGTTCGTAGAAACACAATTGTTTTAGATAGTTGCTCAACCCCGGTTATAACTGCATTACCACCCCGTAATACAGCATTAACTACTAGCTCACAAAATGGCTTGAGTGCAATTCTCACTCCTGTGACACAGGTGAAAGATGTTCTGTTAGAGAACTCTGAGTTCTGTAAATTAAACCTCCTTGTGAAAGACATCCAGAGGCAAGTAAGTGAACTTCAGGAAAAATTAGGTCAGTTTGATAGCATATCACTGCCAATCTCAAATATCACGGAGAGCCTTTCTGATATTGGCCAGGTTAAGTCTTTACTGGATGTAACTCAAAACAAGCTTTCGGATTTAGACCCAATAGCCTGTCTGTTAAGAAAACATCCTAAAATGTCTCCAGACACCCTAATTAAGGCTGAAAATCTGATTGACTGCTTGGCTGCGGAGGTGTACATTGTACCTTTGAACTTTTGTTTGAATGAACGCTAACCCCACTTCCTTCCGCTTTGTATTCCTGTTCCTCCTGTACGGTTAGTGTCTCGCTCTCTCGCTGTACTTTCACCTAGTACACTCTACGAGCTGACAACCGTCTCACCTCCAGATAAGTGTGTACTTTTTATTTCTTATCAAATTCCATATCTCGGCCAAGTTAAACTTTAGACACCAATAACTACCAATCAGCGAACGACGTCGAATTATCCAATTAGATTCACGAAAGTGGTTCAATGTTGTGTAGCGCTTGATTCATTTCAGTGCGTGCCTTTACCAGGTAACGTTTGCAATTCGAGGAGGATGGTGTCTTTCAGTATTGCCTGGACTTAGGCTTGCTTCGAAAGGAGAGAAGTTGTTCGTGTGGTGGTGTAATGACTCTAAAAAGCTATACTAGGTCAACTGGTGGTTTTGTACATCGTTGTGGAATATGCTGGAAGCGAGTTAGTATTAGAGATGGTAATATTTCGTAGGAAATTTTTTTGCTAGGTCGCATCTCTCCCTAACCCACATTTTGTACATTTGCAATTACTGGGTACTAAAATAGCCCGTGAGAGCCGCTGCTGCTGAGACGGAGAACAGCCTCGTCTCAACAGTTCAGTGGTATACCACTGGTATACCAGCACTGCAGGGACATCGCCTGATGGAAAATGGACAGAATCACTTCGTTGTTAGGCGGGGATAACGAAGTAGTCCATGTGGATGAGACAGTGTTGGTGAAGAAGAAATATAACCGCTGTCATCAGAGAGCGAACAACATTTGGGTCATAGGTTTATACGACACGTCCTTCCGAAAAGGATTTGTTGAAAGAATAGCAGACAGGAAGGCGACTACTCTGGCACCTATTATAAAGCGACTTGTGAAACTGAGATCAATTGTACATACCGACGAGTAAAAAGGCTATGATTCATTGTCATCCTTGGGATACATTCATCACAGAGTGAACCACTCCATTGATTTCGTGGATCCAGTTACAGGGACTCATACAAATTCCATTGGGGTCGATTGAAAAATAGAATACGGGCTATAAATGTATCTCAAAAGGATCTCATTTATATGAATATATGTATAGAACGTGGTGCGACTTCTCTATTGACAGTCCCATGCTGAATTGGAAAATGTTTCTCTCCCATGTTCGGGAAAGATACCCATTGTAACCGTTTTATCATGTTTTTTATGCATTTTTCTATGAATATACGTTTCCGCTTATCATAAACGCCTCTTCCATGTGATTGGTCCCTTCAAGGTCGTTTGCTGATTGGTTGTTACTGGTGTCAAAAGTTTAACTTTGCCCATATCTCTTTGTGTAAATACAATTCCGGTCCAGGTACACTTGCCATTTCGAGTCTTTTAACTTTGATTCCGTTCTTTAGTACTTGCACGTAGGCAGAGTACTAATTGAGGTCATAAACGGTGAAGGAGTTTGTAAGAGCGGTTATTGTTAGGTAGAAGTTAAATCCTAAGTCTAAGTCTTACAAGTGGTGAGCCCGAGTTTTCACCGTTTGCCTACTTAGTAGCCTAAAGTGTAAATAGTCCTTTTTCATATTGGTAATTTGTTTTTCACACAGAGTTATAAATTTTATTTGCCTTGTTTTTACTCATATTTTTTGTTATCATATTTGTTGTTATCATTCTATTTATATATCGTCATGTTCGCGGGATGGCTGTAACAGTAACGCAGACGAAGGACTCCTCTACCGAAGGGTCATCAAAATTAGATGTGGTGGCCTACATAGCTAAGCTTTATGAAGAGATAGGTAAGTTAAAACAGGAGAGGACATCTGGAGGTCGTTCACATAGCCGCACCAGCTCGACTCGTGGCAGATCTTCTTCACGAGCTGACAGCAGACGTCGTAGGCCTCAAAATTCCCAACCTGGGGTGTGCTGGTATCACCGGCGTTATGGTGACAAGGCCCAAAAGTGCACTCGCCCGTGCACCTTTAATGGCCAGCAATCGGGAAACCAGTAAGCCAGCACGTATTGGCGACTAACGTCGCTGGCGAACCACTCCCATGTCGCCTCTTCTATGTTACCGACCGTACCACTGGGACACGCTTCCTGGTTGACACTGGGGCAGAAGTTAGCGTGATTCCACCGACATCTGAAGAGCGCAAGTGGCCACTTTCCTTACAGCTTCGCGCCGCAAACGGTTCGCCAATCACAACGTACGGCAAAAGGTTCCTGGATCTTAACATAGGCCTACGTAGGTCATTTCGCTGGGTTTTCCTTGTAGCAGATGTAACTACCGGTATTATTGGCATGGATCTCATGCAACACTATCAGCTACTGGTTGATACTGGCAAACACAAACTGATCGATTTAGCTAAAAACCTTTCGATCTCCGGTGTTGTGACACACACACCTGCATTAAGCCCAGTATATTCAACCCCTGCCTCTAACGGCCCTTACGCTGAAGTTCTTCAGTCCTTTGCCAATCTGTTCAAACCGGTTTCTAAACTTCCTTGTGTGACGTCTACTGTCACTCATCATATCGTGACCACTGGTCCACCGGTCTTCGCTAAGCCACAGCAATTGTCCCCAGAAAAACTACAAGCCGTGAAGGCTGAATTCGAACATATGTTAGATATAGGGATAATCCGTCCTTCCAGCAGCCCGTGGTCTTCCCCTTTACAAGTGGTACCAAAGAATAACGGGATAGATTGGAGGCCTTGTGGTGATTACCGCAGGCTTAACGCACAGACCATGCCAGATCGCTACCCCGTGCCACATATACATGACCTTACGTCGTCTCTAAAGGGTGCCACGGTATTCAGTAAACTGGACTTAACCAGGGCCTATCACTAGATTCCAGTTCACCCAGATGATATTCCTAAAACGGCAGTGATCACCCCTTTTGGTCTTTTCGAATGCCGTTTGGTCTCCGCAACGCCACACAAACATTCCAGCGATTTATTCACGATGTTTTGCGCGGATTAGATTGCGCATATGCTTACCTCGACGATATTCTCGTGGCTAGCTCAGACGAAGCTAGCCACCGTACGCATCTACAGATGGTTTTCGAGCGGTTAACAGCCCATGGTTTGACACTTAACATGTCCAAATGTCAGATTGGCGTCCATTCATTGACCTTCCTGGGACATGTCATTAACGAACAGGGAATTCGCCCGCTACCTGAGAAGGTGCAGGCAATACGCGACTTCCCGGAACCTGCGTCAATAAAATCTTTACGCACATTTCTTGGCATGGTGAGTTATTACCGACGGTTTGTTCCCCAATGTGCACATATTTTACTGCCACTCACAGACCTACTAAAGGGTAGGAACAAAACGTTCAGCATGACACCAGAGGCTCGAGAAGCCTTCCAGAATATTAAGTCGGCAATTGCAGACGCCACCATGCTAGTCCACATTGACGTCCATCTTCCGCTTAGCATCTCAGTTGATGCATCTAACACAGCCATTGGAGCTGTTCTACAGCAACTGGTACATACATCATGGATACCAGTTGCCTTTTTCTCCCTGAAGTTGTCCGCCGCTAAAGCGAGGTATAGCACCTTCGGCAGAGAACTCCTCGCCATATACGCGGCTATCAAACATTTTCGCCACTTTATCGAAGGTCGAAAATTCACAGTATTTACCGATCACAAGCCATTGATGTATGCCCTCCACACTACTACAGATAGATATTCCCCACGCGAATTGCGTCACTTGGATTATATCTCTCAATTCACTTCGGATATTAGACATATTTCGGGGGTTGACAATGCTGTGGCAGACGCCTTGTCTAGGATATGTACCATGTCGGCGCCACCAACCATTGACCTGAAACAAATGGCGCAACGTCAGCTTACAGAGTTAGATCTTGAAAAGCTGTCGTCAAATATCTCCTTACATATCAAGCGTATACCGCTTGTTAATAGCGAGGGTACCATCCTCTGCGATCTGTCCACTGGTACCCCGAGACCCATCGTTCCACCTTCATTGCGCCGTACGGTATTCGATAGCCTCCACAACATTTCCCACCCAGGTATCCGGGCAACGGACAAACTAGTGTCAGCTAGATTTGTCTGGCCTCGTATCTATCGCGACGTGCGTATCTGGGCACGTGCCTGTGTGCCGTGCCAACGAGCTAAAGTCCACAAACACAACATCACTCCAGTGGGTTCCTTCTCCACACCCGATGCTCGCTTTAGCCACGTACATCTAGATATAGTGGGTCCTCTACCACCATCAAATGGCCACTGTTACTTGTTGACATGTGTCGACCGGTTCACTCGTTGGCCAGAAGCTATTCCCATCGCCGACACGACCGCGGAAACCATTTGTCGAGTGTTCATGGAACGCTGGGTAGCTCAATTCGGATGCCCATCTACAGTGACTACAGACCGTGGGCAGCAGTTTCAAGAAGCTCTTAGAGCTGCTGGGGTGCAAACGCATCCGAACAACCGCGTACCACCCAGCAGCAAATGGACTTGTAGAACGTTTTCACCGCCAACTGAAAGCTTCGTTAATGGCTACCGAGAATACTAAGTGGACTGAGTCTCTTCCCCTAGTGCTACTTAGCATCCGTTCCACGCTCAAAGCAGACTTACAGTGCACCTCCGCAGAGTTGGTGTTTGGTACCACCCTTCGTCTACCGGGTGAAATTATCTCACCTGAAAGTGGTGAGACAACTGTTACGGATGTACAGTGTTATGCTCAGAACCTCAAGCGCCTTATGCAGCGCCTGCAACCAACTCCCACACGCACACAAAACAGGAGAGTGCAAGTAGATGCTAGACTCGATGACTGTACACACGTTTTTGTGCGTTGCGACGCCGTTCGTAGACCGTTACAACCTCCTTATGATGGACCATTCAAGGTCGTTAGTAGGAAAGAAAAACTTTTTGTTATTGATCGATTTGGCCGTCAAGACACCGTAAGTGTCGACAGACTTAAAGCGGCCTACATTGAAGAATCTGTACCCCTCACACCTACACAACCAGCAACTACGCCCGCACCCTCACCCCAGCCAAGTTCGATTGTCGAAAATCCTACTAAACCTAGCAGTTCCTCGGATGAGACAAGTAAGGCACCGGTTACACGCTCTGGTCGGCGTGTACACTGGCCTAAACGATACTGTGAATTTGTTAACTAAACGCTTTTAATTACAAGAGTAACTCATACCTTCATGTCTTTTCTCACGTTACATTCATTTTTCATGATATTTACTCTTTTGGGTTTCGTTGTGGGCAGTAGCCACTTTTTCATTTACTAATCCTGCTAGATTTCTTTCTCGTTACAGTGTTCTAACATTTTATTTTTGGCGTCGCACTCGAACCGCTAACTAGACCAGTCCATTCCATTGTCGTATGGTGACTCCCAACACTCGTTGAATTACAAACCAAACGAACAAAAATATGGACCAGATAAAAAAAATAATAAAATAAATAAAAAATATAATAAAATGTAAAAACGAAAACTTTCACTGTATAGTTAAACGGACCGTTAAGTATTTTTGCATATAAATACGTCACTTCTATGCTGTACATTTTAATCCGCTCAATCTATTTTCACAGATTATTCTATTTTTACTCGAGTTATGCCATGACGAAAATTATTTATTTTGTGACCCATACTTGTAATTACTTTGCATCACTTTAATTATACAGCTCGCAACATTTTTTTTAACAAATGGTGATTGTACTTATTCATAGCTATTGGTTGTACGCACAATTCTCTGTACCTTGCATAAGTTTTCACAAAGTTAGCAATTTCCCTTGTTTTATTTCAATTTGGCGTACCACTTCCATGTTACACTAGTTCCTTCGCATTTATTCCTCTTAAGTTCTTGTTAACACCTTATGCTGATTTTTAAATCTTAACCTCTTCTTCTATTCTTTTCTGTTGCTTTTACTTTATTCCTCCTAATACGCTGGTATATTGATTGCCTTCGATGTTACTACTAGTTTTAGTTGATGAGGAAGGATGGAGCATTAGTCTAAGAGGAAACTTAGACATAATGAGCCACCTTCCCGTTATAACAACGTGGGTAACCGAGGTAAACCATCACACCTCCACATAACCCAGTCCGTAATAGTATGTCGTAAAAAAAAAACTAAATAAATAAAATTAAAATAATAAAAAAAAAGATAAGTAAAAAAAACAACAAACAGACCACTAAGAAGCTTGAAATCGCACCAAGGCACCAGCGTTATTCCTTCTTATATTCCATCTTACTCCATTGATCATGTACATAGCGCTCATAAATTGCCTTAATCTTTTTTCCTTCATTCTTTCCTTTCTCAATATATATATTTTTTTTAAAAAAAAAGAGAAACAACTGTTTTATTACTATCTTCACATTTTCTTGTCCATTCACTGTGGACAGCATAGAAGTGACGTATTTATGTGCAAAAATACTTAACGGTCCGTTTAACTATACAGTGAAAGTTTTCGTTTTTACATTTTATTATATTTTTTTATTTATTTTATTATTTTTTTTATCTGGTCCATATTTTTGTTCGTTTGGTTTGTAATTCAACGAGTGTTGGGAGTCACCATACGACAATGGAATGGACTGGTCTAGTTAGCGGTTCGAGTGCGACGCCAAAAATAAAATGTTAGAACACTGTAACGAGAAAGAAATCTAGCAGGATTAGTAAATGAAAAAGTGGCTACTGCCCACAACGAAACCCAAAAGAGTAAATATCATGAAAAATGAATGTAACGTGAGAAAAGACATGAAGGTATGAGTTACTCTTGTAATTAAAAGCGTTTAGTTAACAAATTCACAGTATCGTTTAGGCCAGTGTACACGCCGACCAGAGCGTGTAACCGGTGCCTTACTTGTCTCATCCGAGGAACTGCTAGGTTTAGTAGGATTTTCGACAATCGAACTTGGCTGGGGTGAGGGTGCGGGCGTAGTTGCTGGTTGTGTAGGTGTGAGGGGTACAGATTCTTCAATGTAGGCCGTTTTAAGTCTGTCGACACTTACGGTGTCTTGACGGCCAAATCGATCAATAACAAAAAGTTTTTCTTTCCTACTAACGACCTTGAATGGTCCATCATAAGGAGGTTGTAACGGTCTACGAACGGCGTCGCAACGCACAAAAACGTGTGTACAGTCATCGAGTCTAGCATCTACTTGCACTCTCCTGTTTTGTGTGCGTGTGGGAGTTGGTTGCAGGCGCTGCATAAGGCGCTTGAGGTTCTGAGCATAACACTGTACATCCGTAACAGTTGTCTCACCACTTTCAGGTGAGATAATTTCACCCGGTAGACGAAGGGTGGTACCAAACACCAACTCTGCGGAGGTGCACTGTAAGTCTGCTTTGAGCGTGGAACGGATGCTAAGTAGCACTAGGGGAAGAGACTCAGTCCACTTAGTATTCTCGGTAGCCATTAACGAAGCTTTCAGTTGGCGGTGAAAACGTTCTACAAGTCCATTTGCTGCTGGGTGGTACGCGGTTGTTCGGATGCGTTTGCACCCCAGCAGCTCTAAGAGCTTCTTGAAACTGCTGCCCACGGTCTGTAGTCACTGTAGATGGGCATCCGAATTGAGCTACCCAGCGTTCCATGAACACTCGACAAATGGTTTCCGCGGTCGTGTCGGCGATGGGAATAGCTTCTGGCCAACGAGTGAACCGGTCGACACATGTCAACAAGTAACAGTGGCCATTTGATGGTGGTAGAGGATCCAATATATCTAGATGTACGTGGCTAAAGCGTGCATCTACTATACAGTAAAATAATATAAAGTTCAAAATATCGGGAAAAAATATGTATATATATCTAATTTAATTTTTTTCTAAGTGCATGTTTAATGTACGGTAATAGGAAAAATATCGTTTAATTGTGTTAAATGATGCAACATAAAAAAATTGATGTGTCACTCAGTTATGTGGAATAGGTGTGAAGATATTCTGGGAATCTAACGTGACGTCCAGAACGCGTTTTCTTAGAGTGATCGACCAAAGTTTCGGTGGCTTTCGCCGTGCTAGGGAGTTCTTCGAAGACTAGAGGAGATTCAATTACTTGTGGATTATGGGGTACGTTTGGCTCTAGGCTAATAGGATTACCTTGCAAGTAAGCCGGTTTCAGACGGTCGATACTGACTGTGTCTTCGCGGCCTTTCTTGTCTAAGACGAAGAATTTATCCGTACGTTTAATTACTTTATATGATCCGTCATACGGGGGTTCTAGAGGGCGATGCACAGAGTCGCGACGAACAAATACGTGTGAAGAAGTTTTTAAACAAGGATGAATGAAAACATCAATGGACTGTGGTCGGAGGGAAGCAGGTTTAACTGAACGCATTGCGTTTGTAAGCCAACTGACGTATGAGGTGTGATCTACCGCTGGTGGGAAGCTCGAGGGAGAAACAAACTCACCTGGCAGTCGTAGTGTCGTGCCAAATACTAGCTCAGCAGTAGTACAACCAGCATCGGTTTTTAAAGCGTTTCGTATCCCTAGGAGAACTAACGGAAGGGATCCAGTGCAATGGGTGTTATTTGCAGCTGATAAACCAGCTTTCAACTGTCTGTGTAGACGTTCTACCATACCATTAGCTTGAGGATGGTAGGCTGTTGTTCGAAAACGCACACAACCAAGAATTTTAGTTAGAGCGAAGAATAAACCGCTTTCGAATTGCCGCCCACGATCAGTTGTTATGGAAGATGGGCATCCAAAGTTTGCGATCCATCTCTCTCCACTGCGCTGCTGACGCACAAACAGAATTAGGTTATGGTGATGAAATACTTAACGAGGTACCTGATTCACTCTGGGTTGTCTTACAAGGAGATAAGTACAAGCTTCTCACAGGCTGTGTTTATCGAGCACCAAGCTCAACCAAAGAAACTGATGCGTTATTAGCCAAATCATTCGCACATGCCTCATCGTTTAGTATTAATTACAAAATAATTGCAGGGGACTTCAATCTTCCAGAAGTCAATTGGTTAAGTAGTTCCGGCCCCGAACGCTTCGACGAATTACTTGCCACTATCGATTGTTATGGATGGCAGCAACACATCCAGACACCTACTCGTGGTGACAACATGTTGGACCTTGTTTTTTGTCATGACACAATCCCAGTCTCCACCTATGTTGGTAACAGATTTTCCAGTAGTGACCATAGAATGGTACTTTGCTCTCTGCCTTTCTCACCACTAAGTACTGGAAACAAACAGAATTCAGGGAGCTTGATATGTCGTAGTTACAAACATACAGACTGAGGATTAGTCCAAGAACTCATTCGACTCTGTCACTGGGATGAATATTTTACCACTGACTCCCTGGAGGCTGTAGTGTCCCTATTTTACAGGAATGTTATCCTTTGTCTAGATACTGTTGCTCCTAAGAAGGTAGTGAAATTAAGTAGACACCAAGCTGAATACATTCCGAGGGCATACCGCAGTAAGCTAAGGAAGTTGAAGAAACAGTACTATTCCACTAAGGATATATCACTACTGCACTCAATCCACGAGTCTCTTGAATCTACCAAGCGCCAACGCTCTCAAAAGGACCTCGACGAAGAATTAAGGGTGCTTGAAAGCACCTCCAAAGTTTATAACTTAACAACACTTCTTAAAAAACGAATGCAGTCGACGAGGGACATCCCCTATTTACTTCACGACAAAGTTATCTACAATGAGCCTGCCACTATCTGTGTAATGTTCAGTGAGTGGTTTGCAAAATTCAGTTTAGAAACGCGCATTCCTGGTGAAACCGGCCCCCTTACTAGCTCTTTCCTCAGAAGCATAGTGTTCACCGACCAATTAATAGAACAAGCAGTTAAAAGCCTGAAACCTTCCACTAGCACGGGACCAGATGGCCTTGCTTCTATAATTTTCAAAAACAGTGGGTGTGATATACCCCTACTACTTCTTAAATTCTTCTCAATATCTATGGACACTGGCACTTACCCTAATGAGTGGAAAACTAGCTTCATAATTCCACACTATAAATCCGGTGATAAGGCAAACGTCCGCAATTACAGACCTATAAATATAACCCCAGTTGTCTCGCGAATCATGTAGAAAGTTGTCAAAGATCAATTGTCAGACTATCTACTTCGGGAAGATCTTGTTACAAGGTCTCAACACGGATTTCTCAAAAATAGGTCTTGCGTTACTTGCCACTTCGACATTTTCAACTGCATCACTAGTAGTCGCGAAGCATGTAAGCTAGTTGTTGTTCTCTACCTGGATATATCTAGGGCATTTGACATGGTATCTCACTGTATTCTCTTTGAGAAGCTGTATTCATGTGGGATTCGCAATCCATTACTGAACTGGTTAAAATCGTTTCTAAGCAACAGGGTGCAAATAACCAAGGTTGGATCTGTATTGTCCCATCCTAGGCAGATCACAAGTGGGGTTGTGCAAGGTAGTGTCCTAGGTCCACTTTTATTTACAGTCTACATTAACAGCATTTGCAACTGCTTCACCTCAGGTAAATCATTCCTATATGCTGACGACCTCAAAGTCGTTTACTCCTGCTATGCTCATGAACTGAGCGATATGGTAAATAAAATACATCTTGAACTAAGTGGTCTCGCAACATGGTGTGCTAAATCCTGTCTAAAGTTCAACATTGACAAATGCGGCTGGATTTGTATCGGCAACAGTAACCTTGACCTAAATCTTGAAATAAATGGGCGTAAACTAGCCAAGCTCAACTCAGTCGTAGATCTCGGTATCAGATACTCTAGTAACTTAACGTTCTCTGAACAAACTGATTGTGCCAGACGTAAAACACGAAGGCTCCCAGGATGCATAACTCGCAATTTCTTTTGTTGTGAAACTAGGGTTTTATTATACAAAGTATGTGTCCGACCTATTTTAGAATAATGCCCGTTTATTCTTAGCGGACTCAGGCAAAATGACAAGCTTAAATTAGAAGGAGTGCAACGGCAATTCACCTTAAGAACTCTTGATTTAGAAAGTGGTCTCGAATACTATGAACGTTGCGACAGACTAAGTTTGGAACCACTCTGGAAAAGACGTCTTAAGCTGAACCTAATTTTTTACTACAAGCTAACTAATCTGCTCTTGCACTCCTCCGAGCCAATAATTAAACCTACCGCTGTCATCAGATACAATCTTAGAAATCATCACAACCTAGCTGCTATAGAGCATTGTCAGACTTACATGCGGTACGACTTCTTCTTAAATAAGTTTTCAGTCATTTGGAATAGACTACCAGCTGATGTGCGTGATGCAAACATACTCGCAATGTTCATCTCCTCAGTCACCAGACTGCTCAAAGATGACAATGCACTTCTGCGTCTGAATCCTACACCCTCTTTTTCACCCTACATAGATATTTTAAGTTCATTAAACGTGTAGTTACAACAAACTACAATTATAAATTTTTATATTATTGGAAGTACATGATAGACATTTTTACACAGGACAATAATATTAGTTCACACAATATAAAAGTTAGCATCACGGGACTAGTTAGTTAGTGCACCAAAATAACTATAGTTACTAAAGAGAATATAAATGTATATATACATATTAATCACTCCTTGAGGACTCCACTTGCTTTCTTTTGCGTTGTTGTTGTTTGTCTTCTTTTTTCTCTCACCATTTTAGCTTCCATTTGACTTTTTGAATGAGAATGAAAAATGCGGATATTTGACCATTTACAATGACAAATGATCTGCAAACATTATTGGTCCGATATCTTACAACATAACTGATCGTGTCTACAAAAATAGCTTGCATTTCTTGAAAACACCCGTTTATAAGAATGTATAAACTGTCATTATTATTAGTCCACATTGAGTACAATTCACTTGTGATGTTACGATGAAAATGCTGACAAAAGTATACAAGTGTATCACTTATTTTAAATTATTACCAAATTTGGATATAAATCAAGAATAAGACTCGATGCCGTACACATCAAAGGAATTACTTCAAGCTTTATCTTTTCCCAAGTATTTGTATGCCATCCAAAACATACTTGGGTTTTTTTGTTAATGCGAAGACAATATTTCTATATTTCTTGATGTGCTCCATTGAATGACTAGTTATCATATTGTTTCCATAGACAAAATGACTGCAACCACATTATTTAATCATGAACCAAATTTATGTAATTTAAATAATACTTATCCATGCCAGTACAATTGGTGTGTGCTACACAGGTAGGAAAAATGCATTTTATTAAATTACTATTATTAAATATGTTTACTAATCGTATATGTAAATTATCATGTTGATGATGCCTGTAAACTGGCGTCCCTCATGTAAAAATGAGAATATATTATGATTATTATTATTATTATGTCGGAGTGGATTTGTTCGGACCTTTTGTAGTGAAGAGAGGCAGAACTCTATGCAAAAGATATGGCTGTTTATTCACCTGTTTGAAAATGAGAGCTGTGCATTTTGACATGGTTCATACGTTAACTACTGATTCATTCGTTCTGGCGTTACGTAGATTTATAAGTCGCCGAGGTACACCTAAGATGATGTTCAGTGACAGGGGACTAATTTTGTTGGCTGTCACGCCGAGCTTGAAGACTATTTCGAAGGTCCTCAGACGAGAGTGCATGAAGAGTTATTGAAAAGAAACATTGAGTGGCACTTCAACCCACCACATGCCAGCCATATAGATGGGCTATGGGAAAGACTTATAGGAATTATTAGGCCTATTTTAAGCTCCATAATTAAAAAGCAAAGTTCGAATGACGAAACGTTGGAGACATTTTTATGTGAAGCTGAACGAATACCAAATGACCGGCCTCTATTTCCTGTGAGGGACGACGACAAGGATTTCGATGTGTTGACTCCAAATGAATTATTGTTATTGCGAGGTAACCGTGGCATAGGGTACTTGAGTGCGGAACGAATACCTACGATTAAAAAAGATGGAAACAAGCCAGGTCCATGAAAGATATATTTTGGAAAAGATGGTTAAAAGAGCATGTCCTAAGACTGCAAACAAGAGACAAGTGGAAAAAGTTGTGCAGAAACTTAAAGGTCGGTGATATAGTCTTAGTAGCAGATAAATGTGCCACAGGTAGATGGCCTTTGGGAGTGGTTGAAAGGGTACTCTGTAGTGGTGATGGGTTGGTGAGGACGGTTGAGGTGAGAACACGTTGTGACATGTTAGTGAGAAATATTAGGAAACTGTGTCTGCTGGAAGATGCTGAGAGTCGAGAGTCAGAGGATGGACCACTTGACGAGTGTCCTACTTAGAATCGTCAACCTGAGAGGGGTTGCAGGCGTACTGGTGTAAGTCCTGCGATTCTTCAGAGGAATTACATCAAGACATGGTCTGTGAGGTTATGTGTACTGCTTGTATATATGCATGGTGTGTCATATCAATTGGTGTTTTTGGATTCACTGTGTTTACTTGTTGTGCTTACTTCTGAAGTTGTTTCGAGTCTCCTACATCTGTGAATGAATTGATTGATGTTAAAGACAGCAGATTGATCGTATACGCCTGGGAGTCTAGTGCTGAGAATGGCATGCACACACAGACAAGGATTAGCTGTAGAATCAATAATCCAGAATGAATGTTTCGATTTAGGCTGTGGTTGCACACGCCGGGGAGCGAGAGTGTAGACGACTGAAGCTTGCATACGTCACCGTTACTAAGACTGAGGTAGAGTGAGTGACAAGTGATAGCAGTGGTAATTGGTACTGAATAGATAGGAGGATTTGCGAAGAGTATCATGAGGTGCTGCTGTGGTCATGTTGCTTTCTGCAAGAGTCGTTCTAGTAAGTGGCGATTATGTTGCAAGATGTCAAGAGGATGCCTTTAACTGAAAGGTGTAGGTCGCTGTTGACGAGTGAGATTGTGGTGTGGGTGTGCCTGTGGTGTGTTGGCTTTGTTGTTTTGTTTTCCATTTCAGCTTTGTCCTTGTGGCTCAGATTCTCGCACTGGCATCCAAGTCAACGTGTATTGGTCGTGATGGTAAAAAGGGATGGATCCCTATTTTGCCAGGGAGTGTCAATGTAGTTGAAGAATGAATGATCAATTCATGGTTGTTCACTCATAACAAACTCCAGAATTCACGTGAACTAACGCATGCTTAGATCTCTGTAGATGCGTCTGTGTAAGGTACCGCATTTCACCAGCCCTTTGTATACATAACTCAACGGGAAACTTCCATATTTCGCGGATACTCACTTCATGAATTCCACTTGTACCTGCAGAAATAAAATAAAATGACTCGTGAAATTTCACAAGACAAAGTGTGAAACTTATGTTGGTTAAAAGGGGGAATTATTGTAAGATAGTTCTTTTTTCAGTTAGACAAGAACCAGATGAAAAAATACGATTATCATTTGTTGACATTTCGGTGATTATTATCCACTTTCCAACATTTGTTATACCTAGACTATGCGTCAGTTTGACTGACTGACTTTCAATATAGAGGCTTGCACACAAGTGCACTTGTTCAAGTTACCACATTTCATGTAGGGCCCAAAGGTATAGAAAAAAATTAAATGGAACTCTAATGAGCACAAATGTGAGGCAGGATCAGTAGTGACAAGGAAAAAACATAGGGGTTGATTGGATATGTGGGATTACAAAGAGTGAAGGCATCTGTCAATGGACGTGAACATTGAACGTTTGTTTATTGGAAATGGAAACGATTGGTGGGCTGCCGTATACACCAGTTGAAGAACTTAGCGGTGCATCAGAAGCTGTTGCTGTTCGACCTTTAGAAGGTTGTCTAACCGCAAGATTACCATCACTGGGCTACACTCGGATCATTTACACTGACGGTCTCACTAGTATCCATACCTTCTGCAACCGCATCTGCCTTTAATTCTACTTCACTTTCTGGCACCTTTACTTGTAAAAACATCTCTTCTATGTCAGCTGCAATGGCAACCGGAGACATTCTGAATCTCACCAGCAATCCTACTAGTGATCCCTCGCAATCCGGGCCACACTGGTTCATTCTGATTAACCAGTCTTTCCACGTAACCTTTAACTATGTGCTTGTCGATGGCCTCTTTATACTTGGTCCACAGATCTGAATTTACTAGGAACTTCTTTCTTAGACTCAGAAGTCTCTTCATCTCTGTTACAGACCGTCTGTTTATCCTCGGATCTCCAAGGTAATCCCACGATAAATCGACCGTTCTCAAACGTACAGGTTTCATTAACCAATTTTGCCGCTTTCCTATCTTCGACAGACCGCCCTCTTTCCACAGAACTATTATCGTGGAACTCTTTGTTATACATATCCAGAACCATACACGTTCTATACTCACTTCGTTGACAGCAACCAGGGGCGACACTTGGGCCTTCAACACAGGTCCCCGTATAGTCCAACCAAGAGGAGTTGCAGTGGCTTCTTAGAAATGGAGAGTGATCGATCAAAAAGTATCGATTCAGAGAAACAATTCGTATATAGGCTTATATTCTACTCGTTAATAACCTTTGGTCTAAGCTTCATCATTGTTTATTACGAACAGTGACAGGACGAATCACAGTATACCTGATATTCGCTCTGTGTCTGCTGTGCATATTCCTGTTGAAATATTTTCTCCGAACGATATTCTTGAGACGAGTAAACAGGACAAATGAAAAACTGAAAAAGGTGCGTGCGACAAAACAAAAATTGTTAGAGGATGTGAGGGAGAAAGAGACATACAACAAAGCGCAACAGATTCTAAAGCGGTTTGATCCATTAACATTTGCTTCCATGGCTGCAGAGGAAAGAAAGCTTGCAAGGCCTGGATTTGGCTCCATGATCAACTTGGGATCCTCTCAGTCAGAAAAACGACGTAGAAATACTTGCGACGCTGCTGCAGGTGATAAACTTTCGAATTCTGGATTATCAAATCAAAGTGTGCCTACACAACCAACTAGTAGTACATCTATGCATGGTTCCGTTCAGGCACCAGCAATGAACAAACCACGTTTGTTAAGACCACTTCTGCCTAGAGAACGTTCAATAGTTGATAAACTTTCGGATGTATTAGTTGGTGATGGCCCTGATAAACGGTATGCTCTAATCTGTAGTGAATGTGCTTCGCATAATGGAATGGCATTAGCAGAAGAATTTGAATATTTAGTATTTCGATGTTGTTACTGTAATCACTTTAATCCAGCACGTCGTTCACGATTACAGACCTCACTGGCGTCAAGAAGTATTGGCAAGTTGGATCCAATCAATTCACAGTCAACACCTTGCCTATTAAGTAAACCTGGCTCCACAGGATTACTAGAAACAATGACAGAAGAAGTGACAAAAACCTCAGGCAATGATGACAACCTCATGAATAGGCATAATGACGACAACACTAGGATTGTTGATGTTCCCCGGAATACTGTCACTGCTAATGGAGACGATGTTGCTGATGTTGATAAAGAGAGTGATAGTAATAAAAGAAGCCATCTGACAAATGGATTCAGCGAAGACGTGGATTTAGACAACGCTGACAGTGGCAGTAGTAATAGTAATGGTGTTGAGGTTAGTCATCATGATTGTGATAATTTAAACAAGTATATACATATGAAAAAGTGTGAGTGATTATCTCAGGGAAGTTCGTCGCCAAGCTACAAATTTGTGTTGTTGTTCTGATGTCCTGTGTTAATTCGTCACTTTCGCCTTTCCTCTTCTTCTTATTTCCCAGTCTCAGTGTGTATATGTCTGTTTTACATATCTATTTATTCTTTATTGTTTCTGTATTAACGAACACTGTTACGCACTGTTAGATAATGGATCAGATGTCACGCTGTTGGATGCTCAGTTAGGCATTAAGGGTGTTAAAGAACCCTTAGTAATGAATACCTTTAATTCATCGGACAGGTTAACATGCGGACGAGTCTCCATTTTTTGGTTAGACTCCTTGGTAACGGGAAAATCCATTAAGGTCTCAACCGCGTATATCACCCCCAGCCTGAAACTTGGAGAAGCCAAAGTGCCAAATCGTGAAGTGGTTATTAATAAACCACATCTGTCTGATATAACGTTCCCAGTTTTGCAAGATAACAAAGTGAAATTACTTATTGGATGTAATGTACCTACTGCTCATACAGTACTAGGTGAAAGGTATGGACACTGGAAAAGTTTATTTTACAGTTGATAGTAGATACATATGTAGACGAAAAACAGAGACAAAAACATACAGACTTTGAGTGTAGGTATGTATATATGTATATGTACGTACGTCGAGGGGGAACCTCATCAATACACGCCTGTTCATCGACAATAAACGAAAGTAAGGCAGCATTATAACGACGGTGTTCGTTAATACAGAAACAATAAAGAATAAATAGATATGTAAAACAGACATATACACACTGAGACTGGGAAATAAGAAGAAGAGGAAAGGCGAAAGTGACGAATTAACACAGGACATCAGAACAACAACACAAATTTGTAGCTTGGTGACGAACTTCCCTGAGATAATCACTCACACTTTTTCATATGTATATACTTGTTTAAATTATCACAATCATGATGACTAACCTCAACACCATTACTATTACTACTGCCACTGTCAGCGTTGTCTAAATCCACGTCTTCGCTGAATCCATTTGTCAGATGGCTTCTTTTATTACTGTCACTCTCTTTATCAACATCAGCAACATCGTCTCCATTAGCAGTGACAGTATTCCGGGGAACATCAACAATCCTAGTGTTGTCGTCATTATGCCTATTCATGAGGTTGTCATCATTGCCTGAGGTTTTTGTCACTTCTTCTGTCATTGTTTCTAGTAATCCTGTGGAGCCAGGTTTACTTAATAGGCAAGGTGTTGACTGTGAATTGATTGGATCCAACTTGCCAATACTTCTTGACGCCAGTGAGGTCTGTAATCGTGAACGACGTGCTGGATTAAAGTGATTACAGTAACAACATCGAAATACTAAATATTCAAATTCTTCTGCTAATGCCATTCCATTATGCGAAGCACATTCACTACAGATTAGAGCATACCGTTTATCAGGGCCATCACCAACTAATACATCCGAAAGTTTATCAACTATTGAACGTTCTCTAGGCAGAAGTGGTCTTAACAAACGTGGTTTGTTCATTGCTGGTGCCTGAACGGAACCATGCATAGATGTACTACTAGTTGGTTGTGTAGGCACACTTTGATTTGATAATCCAGAATTCGAAAGTTTATCACCTGCAGCAGCGTCGCAAGTATTTCTACGTCGTTTTTCTGACTGAGAGGATCCCAAGTTGATCATGGAGCCAAATCCAGGCCTTGCAAGCTTTCTTTCCTCTGCAGCCATGGAAGCAAATGTTAATGGATCAAACCGCTTTAGAATCTGTTGCGCTTTGTTGTATGTCTCTTTCTCCCTCACATCCTCTAACAATTTTTGTTTTGTCGCACGCACCTTTTTCAGTTTTTCATTTGTCCTGTTTACTCGTCTCAAGAATATCGTTCGGAGAAAATATTTCAACAGGAATATGCACAGCAGACACAGAGCGAATATCAGGTATACTGTGATTCGTCCTGTCACTGTTCGTAATAAACAATGATGAAGCTTAGACCAAAGGTTATTAACGAGTAGAATATAAGCCTATATACGAATTGTTTCTCTGAATCGATACTTTTTGATCGATCACTCTCCATTTCTAAGAAGCCACTGCAACTCCTCTTGGTTGGACTATACGGGGACCTGTGTCGAAGGCCCAAGTGTCGCCCCTGGTTACTGTCAACGAAGTGAGTATAGAACGTGTATGGTTCTGGATATGTATAACAAAGAGTTCCACGATAATAGTTCTGTGGAAAGAGGGCGGTCTGTCGAAGATAGGAAAGCGGCAAAATTGGTTAATGAAACCTGTACGTTTGAGAACGGTCGATTTATCGTGGGATTACCTTGGAGATCCGAGGATAAACAGACGGTCTGTAACAGAGATGAAGAGACTTCTGAGTCTAAGAAAGAAGTTCCTAGTAAATTCAGATCTGTGGACCAAGTATAAAGAGGCCATCGACAAGCACATAGTTAAAGGTTACGTGGAAAGACTGGTTAATCAGAATGAACCAGTGTGGCCCGGATTGCGAGGGATCACTAGTAGGATTGCTGGTGAGATTCAGAATGTCTCCGGTTGCCATTGCAGCTGACATAGAAGAGATGTTTTTACAAGTAAAGGTGCCAGAAAGTGAAGTAGAATTAAAGGCAGATGCGGTTGCAGAAGGTATGGATACTAGTGAGACCGTCAGTGTAAATGATCCGAGTGTAGCCCAGTGATGGTAATCTTGCGGTTAGACAACCTTCTAAAGGTCGAACAGCAACAGCTTCTGATGCACCGCTAAGGTTTTTAACTGGTGTCAGTCAGTCGTCGTTGGTTTTGTCATATGCAGTAAGAGAGCCGTCCATGAACCAACGTGTCTTATGTGGTGATTATGCTGTTGTCGGTCCGTTCGAGGGGACGAAATTCAATGGCCAGTTTAGTGACGATAAGCCAACTGTGTACAAGAGGGTAACTGTTAGACTGACTTGCACGAATAAAGGCATTTCAGTTATCAAACTACTATTTGAATGTTATTACCTTTGGTGCAAATTACTCTGTGCCTTCACTTGGTTGGTCAGATACGTCGTATGCTTGTTAGTCATCTACATTCCACGATACAATGTCACGGGCGTGTTACCATTCAGAGTTGAGGATATAGATGATGGAAGGAGGTGAGCAAATGAACTCAACGACGATTTTCCAACTTAAGGGCGTCAACCTGAGAAGGAATGTAGGCGTACTGCTGTAAGTCCTACAGTTCTTCAAGGGTAGCTCGTCAAGGCAGAATCCACAACATTTGATATATTGATTGTACATATGTTTGTGTTAAGTAATTAAGTGGGTTCCGATTCATCTGATTGTCGGTTAATTTTATAGTTGTCGCATTGTGTGAATCATCTTGTAATGTTTTTGTAAGTACTTCTGAAGTCGCTTCTAAACTTGTGAACGAATCGAGTAGTGTTAGAGTCAGCGTACGCGATTGGATACACCGGGGAGAGGATTGTGCTGGAGTGGTATGAAGCAACCAATACTTCGTACTGTCGACACGCGCCGGGGAGAGCGTGTCTGTGTGATGTGGTATGCTTGTTGTGTGTTGGGCTTTTTTGTCTTGCTTTTCCATTTTAGCCTAGTCCCGATTGGCCCAGGTTCTCGCATTGGCAGTTCAGTTCAAGGATACCGCCGCCGTGGAAAATAGGGATGGACCCTTTTTTGCCGGGGAGTGTCAATGGACGTTTGTACTAAACATTTGTTTGTAGACTTTGTATTTTGTCTTGCTTTAATTGCCAAACAATATAAACTCGTTCAAGGAATACTGGTGTTTTGGATTTAAAGTTTGGACAAATATATAGTCATTATCGGTTCAAAGAGTCTTTATTACAATAGGAACTTAGGGCTAAGTTCCTTGACAGCATCTGTGTAACTGACAGCTATTTGGAGCGACATCTCTACCTAACACTAGCGCTTAACTCCAGTATTACTCACCATATTATACTACTTACACAGGGGATAGGACACAGAAACCTACGATCAAACACCAGTAGTATTTTTCATATCCCCCAGATCCAATGGTCACTTATCACAAGCTAGGTGGATAATATCATCAGCATACTGTAAGTTGATGAGACTATTCCCTGATAAGCCATTAAAGTCAATTACAGACTATTCTACTAATATACGTGTGATGGAATTAAACTGAAATGGGGATGATAGTTTCAGAAATCAGTCCTGTGTGACATCCCACTTGGAAATGTGTTTTCGCGGATAACTCAAAAACAGTATTAGGTGTGCAGAAAGCATTCTGTAGACTTTGTGAGACTCGTAAGCTGATGCACTACTTTTGCAAGCAACATAGTATTTCCTCAATAGGGCGAGAAATACATAATTCGGCTGCGTCAAATGAATAAGTGGTATCGTGGCAACACCTATGACAACAACTCTTGGAACTATGAACTACGAAGTTTACTTCACTGGAAACTCCAAGAGTTGTTAAATGAATACGTTTTAAATAATGGGAAATTCCCATTGTAACATATAGAAAATCAAAACAAATGATTCAGCGAAAAGACTCTTTTCAACGAATTTATCATCAAGCTGTACAATCGTACATATATTGTTTTTTTAAGAAGTTATATCCGGTGAGGGAAATGAAACATAGGTGTGAATGCATGAAATAATAATAATAGTAATATGAAATGCAATTAAAACTAAAATGTTTGTGATTATAATCGTAGTTAAATGTCAAGTGACAAAGCAAATTAATGTCAGATATAGAATAATTCATAGGATGGATAGAACTTGAAAAAGGTGTGCAATTATAAGATTAGTAGACAAATCGAAAAAATAAAAACGTTACGTAATGCTGTGTGAAATTTAATAGCATAGAATTTAATGTTGCATAAAGGAATTGATTTAGAATGACAAGTGAAATAATACCGGGGACAATTAAAAGTGAGAATAGTAATAGTAACAATTGACTTAATAAGGAAGAGTATACAAATTGAATAGACAAAAATGAAAAATTGGTAGAGCTAAAATATGATTGGGGATTACCATACTTTAGCATAGAGGGATTAAGACCATGAAAGTTGGAGGGGTTGAACGAACTTTTTCTGTACACAGAGATCTGGCTTTTCTGTTTCGATAGCCAAAGCTTCAGCAATACAGATGAGTCGGGTACGTAGGGATTTGGGTAAATTACTCTTTGCCTTGTAGATGACTTTGAAGGCGGAGGCTATAGAGATAGGGTGATCATTATCGACCAGATGTCCAATGATCGCGCTTCTTATTGCTCCACTACCACCTTTTCGTAACCATGCAGGATAGTGTTCTTGCACCCTCTTGGACAAAATTTGTAGTCGAAACATACCTAGCTCCACACGAGCAGGTGAATTGATGAACACACATAGAGTTGGTCAACAGCGGGATCTTGTCCTTCAGGTTATTGAACAATAATGGTCGACTAGAAAAGGCTATTCTCAGGGATGCAGCAGGGAATGTTCTTTTCAGGGACTGTGATATCCTCCGTTTCATGATATCGGAAGCTAAGTCCCCTTTGAATTCCAAGCTCATGTAAAGTATCTTCTTGGGTACGGTTGATAACTCACGTTTTTTAGGATTTGAATGTATATTCTTATCTATAAAACGTGGTGGAAATCCATTTTCTATTAGGATTTTCCTCAAGATGTATAACTCATCTTCCACAGTATCAGAGCTACATATGCGCCGAATACGAGTGGCAAGCGACCGGATCACGTTTCGTTTTCGACCAATGGGTACCCAGCTGTAGAAATTTGTCAGTTGACCATTCCATGACAGCTTACGATAAATCGATCTTTTCAGGGTTCCATCGGTCCTTCTTGATAAGTTCACATCGAGGAAATGAATGCTAGACTCGTTCTCCATTTCGAGTGTGAATTTGATCGCCGGATGGCAACCATTAAATACATCTAATATATTATTCAAGTTACAATCACTATTACAAATAATAAAGGTGTCATCTACATACCTTTTATACATTTGAAAGCTTTGGATTATAGGCTTCAGCTGATCATTTTCTAGACTGGACATAAAACAGTCTGCAAGGGGAGGACCCAAGGGAGAACCCATTGCAATACCATCCTTCTGTCTGTAGATTGCTTCATTGAAAGTAAACTGTACATTCAATGTACACCTCAGAAGTAGTTCTTTCAGATCTGTAGTGGGTATACCTATATTCAATTTGTTGTCTTCTATATATTTGCATATAAAACATATAGTTTCTGTCAGTGGAACGTTCGTAAATAGGGATTCTACATCCAAAGACAACATATGTTTATTCGACGCATTTATATCCTGTATACATTCAACAAATTGGAAGGTGTCCCGAAGAGAGTGATTAGATAGCTGTTCCCTGACAGGTTCAAGGATTTCAGCTAGCCATCCAGCTACTGGATGATAGGGCGATCCAGACATATCCAAGATGGGACGGAGTGGAAGGCCAGCTTTGTGTATTTTCGGTAGACCGTAAAGTCTTGGTATTAGAGATCCTGTTGGTCTGATCTTTTCGTATAATTCTTCACGAATGAGATGATTGTTCTTCATTCTTTCTAAAGCTTCTGTAAGTTCTTTCTCAATTAATTCCGTCTTATTTTTCTCGTTCGGTTTCGAGAATTTACTGCTGTCTGAAAGTAGAGCTGACATTTTTTTCGACATAATCTTTACGATCCATAATAACAACACCTGCACCCTTGTCAGGGCGTGTTAGTAATATATCGTTGTTATGCGTCAAAAGTTTAAGTTCTTCTTTGTGCTGTTTGGTCAGAAGACTTTGCATTTTTGATCTTGCATTAAGGTATTGATTACAAGAGTCAGTGATTGTAGATTTGAAGCATTGGAAGTCCTGTTCTGACGATGGTGTGAGATCATAAGTTTGACTGAGTAGATTCTCAAACTGGACATGTGTATTTGGCTTGTTGACATTGAGATTAACATCGCAAAACTTCGAACCCACTGACAAGGCTTCCATTTGCAACTGTGATAGGGATATTGAGGAGTGATTGAACACGTATCTCTCAGAATTCTCAGGAAATTTTCGAAGACATTCGATAGATTTTAGGCTATTAGATAGCTTAGAGTTAAAAGACATTGTTTGTTTGTTGGTGACCACGTTGACATTTTCATTAAATGTCTGACGTTCATCAATCGATAAGTCATATAGAGCAGAAGATCTTTGCGATATATTCCTTTCTAACTCAGGGATACGTGAACTAATAGAGTCAATGTGATTTAATGTGTGTCTCTTGAGAGATTTTGCATTAGGATATATGTGATTGCGTCGGAGAACTTTCCAATACCATTTCGGATACTCATGATTATTGATGCATTCATTAAGAAAACAAATCTCCGCATTCGCCACGGCAAGTTTGACAGAGTAACGCAGAAACCCATTGAGTTCCTTCACTGTCGAGGGATCTTTGATCGATGGCAGTTGAGATGGTGGAGAAGACGGAGAGTCGAAGGCAGAATTATATATTTTTTTTACGACTCGAGGGAAGTTCAAAATACAGAGCTTTTGGTTAAAACAAAGTAGTGTACAATATGTTCATTTTTTACATAATAGTAAAATTTGGATAAGTTTATTTTTGAGGACTCCACAAATGTTGCATAAAGGAATTGATTTAGAATGACAAGTGGAACAAGTGAAATAATACCGGAGACAATTAAAAGTGAGAATAGTAATATTAACAATTGACTTAATAAGGAAGAGTATACAAATTGAATAGACAAAAATGAAAAATTGGTAGAGCTAAAATATGAACCAACCAGGAACCGATGTTGAAACAAATAGGCAGGAAGAAATGGAGATGGATTGGCCATACTCTTAGGAAACCATCAAGTGACATTACTAGACAAGCCCTTGAGTGGAACCCGAAAGCGAATCGGCGAGTTGGTCGTCCAAAGGTGACTTGGAGGAGGTCATGTGAAGAGGAGATGAAAACATGTGGGCAGACTTGGAGCCAGAACGAATGAATCAGTAGTTAACGTATGAACCATGTCAAAATGCACAGCTCTCATTTTCAAACAGGTGAATAAACAGCCATATCTTTTGCATAGAGTTCTGCCTCTCTTCACTACAAAAGGTCCGGAAAATTCCCTCTGTGCTAAAGTATGGTAATCCCCAATCATATTTTATTATCATTAATATTGTATCCTTTAATTCCTACAGGAACATAGGGCCTCAGGCGTGCGTCTCCATTGCGTTCTGTTCTCTGCCAGGGTCTTCACATGGCTCCAAGTCTGCCCACATGTTTTCATCTCCTGTTCACATGACCTCCTCCAAGTCACCTTTGGACGACCAACTCGCCGATTCGCTTTCGGGTTCCACTCAAGGGCTTGTCTAGTAATGTCACTTGATGGTTTCCTAAGAGTATGGCCAGTCCATCTCCATTTCTTCCTGCCTATTTGTTTCAACATCGGTTCCTGGTTGGTTCATATTTTAGCTCTACCAATTTTTCATTTTTGTCTATTCAATTTGTATACTCTTCCTTATTAAGTCAATTGTTAATATTACTATTCTCACTTTTAATTGTCTCCGGTATTATTTCACTTGTCATTCTAAATCAATTCCTTTATGCAACATTAAATTCTATGCTATTAAATTTCACACAGTATTACGTAACGTTTTTATTTTTTCGATTTGTCTACTAATCTTATAATTGCACACCTTTTTCAAGTTCTATCCATCCTATGAATTATTCTATATATGACATTGATTTGCTTTGTCACTTGACATTTAACTACGATTATAATCACAAACATTTTAGTTTTAATTGCATTTCATATTACTATTATTATTATTTCATGCATTCACACCTATGTTTCATTTCCCTCACCGGATATAACTTCTTAAAAAAACAATATATGTACGATTGTACAGCTTGATGATAAATTCGTTGAAAAGAGTCTCTTCGCTGAATCATTTGTTTTGATTTTCTATATGTTACAATGGGAATTTTCCATGATTTAAAAAATAGCAAAGATCCCTCGACAGTGAAGGAACTCAATGGGTTTCTGCGTTACTCTGTCAAACTTGCCGTGGCGAATGTGGAGATTTGTTTTCTTAATGAATGCATCAATAATCATGAGTATCGGAAATGGTATTGGAAAGTTCTCCGACGCAATCACATATATCCTAATGCAAAATCTCTCAAGAGACACACATTAAATCACATTGACTCTATTAGTTCACGTATCCCTGAGTTAGAAAGGAATATATCGCAAAGATCTTCTGCTCTATATGACTTATCGATTGATGAACGTCAGACATTTAATGAAAATGTCAACGTGGTCACCAACAAACAAACAATGTCTTTTAACTCTAAGCTATCTAATAGCCTAAAATCTATCGAATGTCTTCGAAAATTTCCTGAGAATTCTGAGAGATACGTGTTCAATCACTCCTCAATATCCCTATCACAGTTGCAAATGGAAGCCTTGTCAATGGGTTCGAAGTTTTGCGATGTTAATCTCAATGTCAACAAGCCAAATACACATGTCCAGTTTGAGAATCTACTCAGTCAAACTTATGATCTCACACCATCGTCAGAACAGGACTTCCAATGCTTCAAATCTACAATCACTGACTCTTGTAATCAATACCTTAATGCAAGATCAAAAATGCAAAGTCTTCTGACCAAACAGCACAAAGAAGAACTTAAACTTTTGACGCATAACAACGATATATTACTAACACGCCCTGACAAGGGTGCAGGTGTTGTTATTATGGATCGTAAAGATTATGTCGAAAAAAATGTCAGCTCTACTTTCAGACAGCAGTAAATTCTCGAAACCGAACGAGAAAAATAAGACGGAATTAATTGAGAAAGAACTTACAGAAGCTTTAGAAAGAATGAAGAACAATCATCTCATTCGTGAAGAATTATACGAAAAGATCAGACCAACAGGATCTCTAATACCAAGACTTTACGGTCTACCGAAAATACACAAAGCTGGCCTTCCACTCCGTCCTATCTTGGATATGTCTGGATCGCCCTATCATCCAGTAGCTGGATGGCTAGCTGAAATCCTTGAACCTGTCAGGGAACAGCTATCTAATCACTCTCTTCGGGACACCTTCCAATTTGTTGAATGTATACAGGATATAAATGCGTCGAATAAACATATGTTGTCTTTGGATGTAGAATCCCTATTTACGAACGTTCCACTGACAGAAACTATATGTTTTATATGCAAATATATAGAAGACAACAAATTGAATATAGGTATACCCACTACAGATCTGAAAGAACTACTTCTGAGGTGTACATTGAATGTACAGTTTACTTTCAATGAAGCAATCTACAGACAGAAGGATGGTATTGCAATGGGTTCTCCCTTGGGTCCTCCCCTTGCAGACTGTTTTATGTCCAGTCTAGAAAATGATCAGCTGAAGCCTATAATCCAAAGCTTTCAAATGTATAAAAGGTATGTAGATGACACCTTTATTATTTGTAATAGTGATTGTAACTTGAATAATATATTAGATGTATTTAATGGTTGCCATCCGGCGATCAAATTCACACTCGAAATGGAGAACGAGTCTAGCATTCATTTCCTCGATGTGAACTTATCAAGAAGGACCGATGGAACCCTGAAAAGATCGATTTATCGTAAGCTGTCATGGAATGGTCAACTGACAAATTTCTACAGCTGGGTACCCATTGGTCGAAAACGAAACGTGATCCGGTCGCTTGCCACTCGTATTCGGCGCATATGTAGCTCTGATACTGTGGAAGATGAGTTATACATCTTGAGGAAAATCCTAATAGAAAATGGATTTCCACCACGTTTTATAGATAAGAATATACATTCAAATCCTAAAAAAGTGAGTTATCAACCGTACCCAAGAAGATACTTTACATGAGCTTGGAATTCAAAGGGGACTTAGCTTCCGATATCATGAAACGGAGGATATCACAGTCCCTGAAAAGAACATTCCCTGCTGCATCCCTGAGAATAGCCTTTTCTAGTCGACCATTATTGTTCAATAACCTGAAGGACAAGATCCCGCTGTTGACCAACTCTATGTGTGTTTATCAATTCACCTGCTCGTGTGGAGCTAGGTATATCGGTCGTTCGACACGAGTTTTGTCCAAGAGGGTGCAAGAACACTATCCTGCATGGTTACGAAAAGGTGGTAGTGGAGCAATAAGAAGCGCGATCATTGGACATCTGGTCGATAATGATCACCCTATCTCTATAGCCTCCGCCTTCAAAGTCATCTACAAGGCAAAGAGTAATTTACCCAAATCCCTACGTACCCGACTCATCTGTATTGCTGAAGCTTTGGCTATCGAAACAGAAAAGCCAGATCTCTGTGTACAGAAAAAGTTCGTTCAACCCCTCCAACTTTCATGGTCTTAATCCCTCTATGCTAAAGTATGGTAATCCCCAATCATATTTTAGCTCTACCAATTTTTCATTTTTGTCTATTCAATTTGTATACTCTTCCTTATTAAGTCAATTGTTAATATTACTATTCTCACTTTTAATTGTCTCCGGTATTATTTCACTTGTCATTCTAAATCAATTCCTTTATGCAACATTAAATTCTATGCTATTAAATTTCACACAATATTACGTAACGTTTTTATTTTTTCGATTTATCTTCTAATCTTATAATTGCACACCTTTTTCAAGTTCTATCCATCCTATGAATTATTCTATATCTGACATTAATTTGCTTTGTCACTTGACACTTAACTACGATTATAATCACAAACATTTTAGTTTTAATTGCATTTCATATTACTATTATTATTATTTCATGCATTCACACCTATGTTTCATTTCCCTCACCGGATATAACTTCTTAAAAAAACAATATATGTACGATTGTACAGCTTGATGATAAATTCGTTGAAAAGAGTCTCTTCGCTGAATCATTTGTTTTGATTTTCCAAAATGAATACTTGACAAATATCATATTTATACAGGAAGTGAGTAATATTTAGTAAGGTACAAGCATTTTTGGTTTCGATAGTTCTCCATGTCAAATGTATTACTGCAGGGGCCTACACACTACAACTTCACTCAAATAACGCAGAGGCGGAAGAGCTCCTATTCTTCATAAGGTTAAAATTGCTACTGAGTCACTTCTGAGTAATTATACCAGTTATATCACCCCCTATTACTCAATAATAGACCACTATATATTTTTGTAAGTATAAATACGACTGTACAGCCTCTGAAGATGATTTCGTCGATAAAGAAAATTTTCTCCGCTGAATCTGTCTTTTATTTTCTTCATGACTCAATGGGTATATTCCGTGGTTTCCAGTTACCTATCGTCTTAGTGGAACATATAAACTGATACGCAATTCATAATCACAAAGTGAAAATGAATCTACCTGAGATAGTTTGCTTGTGATGTCTACGTTTCGCAATGTACCATGAGGATAGACTGTACCTATACTGTTAGATTTATAACTCAGTGCAACTACGGTCATCGTGATGATTAAAATCAGAATGCCTACGGTTCGCAGCCGCAGAACAGGTACGTTGCTATCTGTTCATCTAATCGCGTGAACAAAAGTTTCCCAGATGCCGCATTTACTCCTATCAGTTTACCCTCAATTCTTCGTCACTCGAACTTGTTGAGGGTCTTTGGTCTGGATGCCCTTAATGTGGCATAACGGCCTTACGTTTATTCGGCTGAACTGTGGTATTCTCTCCCACATTTCCATTGCCTGACGGTCTCATATCTTGTCCCAACCAGAGGACTTCTTTGGACACCAATGAGTGGTGTCGAACACGCTTATACGATCCAAAGTTAGAATTCATCTGTAAAACGGAATTAAAAATAGGACAAAATAAAGCATAACTATAGTAGTGCATCTAGGTAACTGAACTTGACGGTAAAATTGGATGTAGAACAAAACGGTAGTGGATTAAAGTCACGTTCAGTAAGATAGGGTAAGTCATGCGCCAGACGGGCTTGATACACAAGTGGCGATACTCCGTCACTACCATCTTCGCACCAGAGATAGTAAACAATGATTGGTTTGTTAATCACTGAGGGAATGTAATGTTATAACCTGTTATTCGTGGCTTGCCTACCAACACCTTGGCACATATTATTTTACTCAAGAAGAAGAACACCTAGTTTAGATACTGTTGGCTCACCTTCGTTGACTAGTCTTTAGGTTCTGATGTCTACATGTAGATAGTGATTACGTCAGCGCCTACTAAACTTGTTTGCCTCAGTTTACCCTGAGCAGTACTCAACCTAAGGTGTACGTAGTGATTAAGGAACTCAGAGTAACCAAAGACTTCTGCCTGCGTGGTGTGCTCAGGCGAGGGTTATATTTTTACGAAAGAAGATTAAATGTCAAGTCTAATATATAAGCATACTGTACAACTTCACAATATCTGTCAGTTGCTTGGGGTCGCGAACTCTAGGTTCCGCTTACACCTACGACACTAACCTGACCAACACGTGATAACTAACCTTAAAACCTTCAACCGCAATCCCAAATTAGGTAGACGCATTAAAACAAAAGTAGAAAACATTCAAGGTGCACTGTAAAATATGCTTTCGTATTCCTAGACAGAGAACTCACCACTGAGTATTTTCATCCATTTAATGATATTCTTTATAAGACGTAGCGCAATCGATTTGCATGATGAAAACTAACACCTTCATACATACAGGTGCACTTTTACAACATCTACAGAGGGAACATACTAACAACTGCTCAGTACAGAGCTCTACAGGCATCGGGTCAGAAACCCGTCAATGTTTATGCCGCGGGACAAGTGCCGATGCCAGTTCACACACCGAATGCTCCACTAACACTCACAACGAACGTGCCGTTTGCTGGAAGTGCTGTATGCACACAAGCTCGTCGTTTGTACCTTGGCAATATACCGTTTACTGTGACGGAAGAGAATATGATGGAGTTCTTCAATAAGCAGATGAGAGCTCAAGGTCTCATTCAGGCGGAGGGGAATCCGATAATTGCCGTGCAGATCAACATGGAGAAGAACTTCGCCTTCCTTGAGTTCCGTTCTGTCGATGAGACAACTCAAGGATTGGCACTCGATGGTGTATTGTTTCAAGATCAAGCACTGAAACTCCGTCGACCCCGTGACTATGCTCCCCTACCCGGTGTATCAGAGCAACCTTCGGTCATTGTTCCTGGAGTGGTCAGTACTGTCGTCCAGGATTCCCCACATATAATATTTGTCGGTGGTCTTCCTAACTATCTGAATGAGGACCAGTTGAAAGAGCAGCTGGTGAGCGTTGGCCCTATAAAGGGGTTCAACCACGTCAAAGATGGCTCGACCGGTTTGTCGAAAGGTTATGCCTTCTGTGAGTGAGTATGTGGATGCTAATGTCACAGATCACGCGTGTGCCGGTCTTAATGGCATGCAGTTGGGTGACAAGAAGCTTATAGTGCAGAGAGCGAGTGTTGGTGCCAAACACACAACCAATGTCCTACCTCAGAGTTTGCTACAACTACCTGGCCTGGAAGACGGCACAGTTCAGAACACAACTGGTTCGGGTAATATCACGACTGAGATGTTGTGTCTAGTGAACATGATCGAAGCGTCAGAACTGGAGGATGACGACGAGTACGAAGATATAGTGGAAGATGTGCGCGCAGAATGCAGAAAGTATGGCGTTGTTCGGAGTCTGGAGATACCCCGTCCAATCCCTGGAGTTGAGGTTCCTGGAGTCGGGAAAATACATGTCGAGTTTACCAGTTTGATTAACTGCCAGAAAGCCGCGGCTGCATTGACTGGTCGGAAGTTCAACCAGCGTTTGGTTGTCACTTCCTTCTTCAACCGTGACAACTGCCACCGAAGGGAATTTTAACCATATCTAACTATGGCTGTCTTCAGTTGTATATATGACACATTTTAAACTTAATGAATTGACCTACAAAAATATCTTACAGCGATTTAGTTCTGTCTTTTACTGTGATTTGTGTGTGACGAGAGTTGGGACAGTCCAACGAAGAGATCGTCTTCTGATGAGGTGAGGTGTCTCGGCGAGTAAAGGTGCATATGTGTATTTTTTGGTACAGTGCTACTGCCAATGTAGTTGAAGAATGAGCGATCATTTCATGGTTGTTTACTCAAAGCAAACTCCACATTTTGGGGTGAGTCACCGATACTGCAGTCATCGTTCCATCGTACGCTGTTCGTTAGAAGACGAAGAAATACTATCAGAAGTATTATTGTGATTAATTGTTATGACATTTATTCTTAGACTTTGTGCATAATAACCTTATTGTGGTTCCATATTGGTGCAAGAATAAAGGATTCTCGAGTCACCAATCTGTGTTCTGTTTTCTCGCGTTGGTTATTGCACATTGTTGCTGAAGGTCTTCTAAGGACAGCGTTAAGTCCAGTGTAGTTAGACCTGGACATTGATATCTCCTGGAATTATTCGCTGTATTTGTTGACAATTCGTCTTTCCTCGTGTCCGCAAGTTTTCTTTGGACGAGTGTTATTTGGAACTTTTCTGGATCATTTGGTAACGTTCAATATTGCCTGGGCCGAAGAAATGACGAAGCGTTTTGGAGGCAGACGACAAAGTAAGTCCTGATGATTTGTCTAATGTATGTAATGTTATGTCTGATGTTATGTTGGATAATCATGATGTACCAGCCAGAGAGATAAGTTGCTTAATGCCGCCTAAGTTCGAGCACAGGTGCTTTAAAGGGAATCCTGCTGACTTTCCTCACTTTGTGAAAGAAATCGAAGTCATACTAGAGGGTTTGAAACTGAGTGATGAAATGAAACTAATGTATTTGTTGAAGCATTGTGCTGGTAGTGCGGTGAGTGCAATACAGTGTTGCAAGTTCCTGCCACCTAGGTAGGGATATACGGAGTATATGCGTATCCTGCGTCAACGGTTTGGAAGACCTGCGATGATTGTAAGGAACGTATTCGAGGCTGTTACAGGTAATGGTAGTCAGTTACGAGACGACTCCAAGGCACTCACTGAGTTTCTGGATAATCTGATGACCTACAAGAATACGTTGGTTTCGATGAATTGCATGAGCGATGTGAACTCGAGTTCTGTCCTAGAGGAAATAGCGAGACGCCCACCTACTCGACTGCAAAGGAAATGGGTGAAGATAAGCTCTCGTATAGAGGATGAAGGTTTAGAACCAGGGTTCGACGATATACTGAGATTAGTGACAGATAATGTTTATCAGACCATGAGTAAATTCGCCAGTATACTGCATCCGTCTTCTGAAACTGGGATGTCAGAGAGTAACGCTAAGTCATTTGTGACGAGAGGTTCTCAAAGCATAGGACATTCAGGAAAGTGTGTTATCTGTGGCGGCGTACACATACTTAGTGAATGTGCTCGTTTCCTTCAAATGTCTCCGACAGAAAGGTTACAAATTGTGAAAAGGAAACGGTTATGCTTCTGCTGTTTAAAGAACGGACACACAAGTCTTAACTGAGACAGCTGAGAATGGTGGTAGTGGTTCATTGGGATTACATCCGCTGTTGGCAGTATCGAAGAATCAGGGGAGTTCTATTAATTGTAATAGCAGTTTTGCACCGCTCGACTTCCAGAAGTTCTATTTAGGTGTTGTGCCAGTAAGAGTAAGAGGGCCAAGGTCATGTGTCGATACATATGCGTTACTAGATAATGGTTCAGACATAACACTGATAGATACTAAGCTGGCTGGCTGCTTGGGTATTAAGGGCCCAAACAATCCTTGGTCCTAAAAACTTTCAATTCTTCGAAAACGTTAATATGTGAACGAGTGTCATTTCAGTTAAAATCCTTGACTACTATAGAAACCGTGGAAGTACGTACTGCTTACACCTGTTCCAGTATGAAACTCGGCGAAGCTATAGTACCTAGTCGTGAAACAGTTGTCGGTAAGCCACACCTGTGTGACATACCGTTTTCAACACTGCAAGATATTAGAGTGAGAATACTTACTCACTGGATGTAGTGTACCAGAAGCTCACAAGGTATTAGAAGAGAATTAAGGACAGCAGTGTCCCAGAGAAGTGTCGTTCTATGGAAGACTTAAAGGCAGTTAAAATAGTTGAGGAGTCGTGTAGATACGAAAATGAGCGCTTCAGCCTTGGCCCACCATGGAGATTTAAAGATGGACAGTTGATTTGTAGCAGAGAAGCTGCTCTTAAGAGACTAATGGGTTTAAAGAAGTTTGTGACGGATGCAGGTCTCTGGAACAAATATAAGGATGTCGTCGACAAACATGTAATGAAGGGTTACGTTGAAAGACTAGTTGATCAGAGTGAGCCAGGAAAGTGGTATTTGCCTCATCATCCCGTCTTTAATCCGAGGAGGCCAGGTAAACTCCGTGTGGTGTTCGATTGTTCTGCGAAACACGAAGGAGTTTATTTGAGTGAAAATCTATATAGTGGTCCAGATTGCATGAGCTCATTATTTGGAATGCTGTTAAGATTCAGAAAGTTTGCAGCTGCTGTCGCTGCGGATATAGAGGAAATGTTCCTTCAAGTGAAAGTGCCAGAGAGCGACAGAGATCACTTAAGGTTCTTGTGGTTTGATGATGGTCCTTGTGGTTAGGTGTCAGAATATAGGATGACAGTTCATCCATTTGGTGCCACGTCCTCCTCGTTTTGTGCTAATTTTGCTCTACGTAAAGCTGTGTCCACGTTTGGTTCTGATGATCTGCTGGACGTCATCGATTGTTGCTTCTATGTGGATGATTGTTTAGCCTCTTTCGATGATGATGAGTCTGCAGTTAAATTTGCAACAAGTATTACCTCGGTGTTAGCTAAGGCTGGTTTTCGTTTAACTAAGTGGGTATCGAACAGCCTAGACGTTTTGAAGCATTTAGCTTCAGAAGAGAGAGTACCTACTGTACGAGATTTACCTGTTGACACTCTACCAGTTGAACACACATTAGGTATGCGATGGGATGTGAACTCTGATACCTTTGGATTTAGTGTTGGTGATATTGATAAGCCAGTCACTCGGAGAGGTGTGCTCTGTGTGTTGTCGTCCATGTTTGACCCACTTGGATTAGTAGCACCTCATCTACTTCCGGCAAGGAGATTATTTCAAGAGACATGCAGGAAAGGGTTACAATGGGATGACCCATTAAGTGAGAGACACAGTGAAGAGTGGAAAAGGTGGGTTAACAATTTAAGAACGCTGGATCTATATTCCGTCTCACGTCCACTTAAGCCATCGAAAAATCATGATATAATTGACTTCCATGTTTTTTCTGATGCCTCTGAGGTTGGATTTGGAGCAGCCGTCTACATCAGAACTATCTTAAGGGATGATACAGATGTTCGCCTTGTGATGGGTAAATCTAGAGTGGCACCTCTAAAGGCGGTTTTAATTCCGAGATTGGAACTTACTGCAGCCTTGCTAGCTGCGCAGTTATTCACAACGGTGTGTAGGGAGTTAGGTTATCCCAGGTATCCTGTAACGTTTTGGACTGATTCGATGCCTGTGTTATATTGTATACGCAACGAGTCAGCAAGATATGCATG
The DNA here is from genome assembly GCA_944472155.2 of Trichobilharzia szidati. Taxonomy (NCBI): domain Eukaryota; kingdom Metazoa; phylum Platyhelminthes; class Trematoda; order Strigeidida; family Schistosomatidae; genus Trichobilharzia; species Trichobilharzia szidati. Next base: position 111,783,572 of record OX235279.1, on the reverse strand, counting down.
TTTTGTAGCTAACAGAGTATCTCAAATTCATGAATTAACAGCCGTTGAGCAGTGGAGGTAGTACGCTGATCTAGCATCACGAGGAGTTATTGATATGAATGTGGTTAAAAATAAGTGGTGGAAGGGTCCGGAGTTCTTGCTGTGAGCTGATAGTATGTGGCCTAATAGAGAAGATGAACCACCGATAAGGGAGTGTGTCTTAGAGTTGAAGACAAATGTCAGGTTAACATCTACTCAAGAAAGACATTCGGGTTTACACCCACTTTTTAAATATTATTCTTCTTGGTACAAATTACTGATGGCTGTTGCGTGGTTGACACGATATGTTACGTATTTAAAGGTCATGCATCTTGCAGGATACGATAATATAAATGTGGCACCTTTGAGAGTCGAAGATATTAGAAATGCAGAGTTAGCGATTTCAAGGGCTGCTCAGTGGGAAGCGTGGGGTGAGATAGCCAAGGAGGATAGTCCCGATTTCGCAGATTTCAAGGTGCGGTTAGACAGATTATCTCCGATAGTTTCCGAAGGGATCGCTAGAGTTGGTGGACGTCTACAAATGTTAGAATCGTCATATGAGACCCGTCACCCGGCCTTATTACCTTGCTACCATCCAGTCACTGATCTCATTATAAGACACCACCATGTTCTTGAAGGTCATTTGGGTTCTTCACAAGTACTATCAAGCATTCGATGCAAGTTTTGGATAGTGAAATGAGGTACTGCTGTCTGTAAAATAATTGATAAGTGCATGGAATGTAAACTAAGGAATGCTCGCTCAGCACAGCAGATGATGGCACCACTCCCAGCGTGGCAAGTTTCTGAAGGGAATTATCCATTCGAGTATGTCGGAGTGGATTTGTTCGGACCTTTTGTAGTGAAGAGAGGCAGAACTCTATGCAAAAGATATGGCTGTTTATTCACCTGTTTGAAAATGAGAGCTGTGCATTTTGACATGGTTCATACGTTAACTACTGATTCATTCGTTCTGGCGTTACGTAGATTTATAAATCGCCGAGGTACACCTAAGATGATGTTCAGTGACAGGGGACTAATTTTGTTGGCTGTCACGCCGAGCTTGACGAGTATTTCGAAGGTCCTCAGACGAGAGTTCATGAAGAGTTATTGAAAAGAAACATCGAGTGGCACTTCAACCCACCACATGCCAGCCACATAGATGGGCTATGGGAAAGACTTATAGGAATTATTAAGCCTATTTTAAGCTCCATAATTAAAAAGCAAAGTTTGAATGACGAAACGTTGGAGACATTTTTATGTGAAGCTGAACGAATACCAAATGACCGGCCTCTATTACCTGTGAGGGACGACGACAAGGATTTCGATGTGTTGACTCCAAATGAATTATTGTTATTGCGAGGTAACCGTGGCATAGGGTACTTGAGTGCGGAACGAATACCTACGATTAAAAAAGATGGAAACAAGCCAGGTCCATGAAAGATATATTTTGGAAAAGATGGTTAAAAGAGCATGTCCTAAGACTGCAAACAAGAGACAAGTGGAAAAAGTTGTGCAGAAACTTAAAGGTCGGTGATATAGTCTTAGTAGCAGATAAATGTGCCACAGGTAGATGGCCTTTGGGAGTGGTTGAAAGGGTACTCTGTAGTGGTGATGGGTTGGTGAGGACGGTTGAGGTGAGAACAAGTTGTGGCATGTTGGTGCGAAATATTAGGAAACTGTGTCTGCTGGAAGATGCTGAGAGTCGAGAGTCAGAGGATGGACCACTTGACGAGTTTCCTACTTAGAATCGTCAACCTGAGAGGGGTTGCAGGCGTACTGGTGTAAGTCCTGCGATTCTTCAGAGGAATTACATCAAGACATGGTCTGTGAGGTTATGTGTACTGCTTGTATATATGCATGGTGCGTCATATCAACTGGTGTTTTTGGATTCACTGTGTTTACTTGTTGTTTTCGTATTTTGTTGTGAACAAGCGCCCTACGCCTAAAGTGGGGGACCCAGTGGCCACTACAAATTTGAACTGATTTAGTGGGCATAATCACTCTGTGACAAATTGTTTATAGACATGTGCTATTTGTTTTTAGACAAATAAAACGCTGCTATGTGTTAATGGTTTTTTTCCCTTTTAAACGTTGTCTTTAATAACTGAAAGATACAATTGCAGAATTGGAGCATACTTGTAAGGAACTATTTTTCTACTATTGTATTTGATATAGTAAGCGGTCTTATTAACTGGATAGTATGAAAAGCCCACGTGTAATCATAACTGTATATTAAACAAATTATATTACTTTATTACTACTGAGTAAATTTGATGGTAAATTAACAACAAGTAGCATAGTCTTATGTTCGCATAAACTAATTGACAAAGCATTGAATACAGTCGTGTCAGTTGAAAGAAAACAACGGTTAATATTTCAGCGAGCTTTTACTAATATCCGTCTATGAAGGATGGCACCCGGTCAAGTTAGAGAACAGAAGAGACCGCTGAAAATTTCAGTGTGTGCTATAATTTTGACAAAATGAAATTTATGTTTTTTATGCAGAACAAAACGGAATCCAAAGGTTGTTTAGAAGAAACACTTGACGAATATTGACTTAACGAAATATTCTCATATTGAGTCATAAGAAAAAGAAAAAGACGTAAAAGCCAATGAACATTTTCTTCTCGACGATTCATTTTCATAAGCTGTACAATCGTAATTATGTCTTTAACAAAGAATTCATAAGACCAATCGGATACTGGTAAAATTTGTCCTCGAGAATTCATTACGCAATGTAAGGTGTAATCTAGAAGGGGTGACTAATTAGAAATTAGAAAAGGGTCAGAAGTTGGGATGATGCAGTAAGTATGATTGCATGACTGATCAATGTAATTGTACACTTATGTATTCACTTTGTTGGAACAACTTCTTGATTTTCGGACTACATGTAGAGCCTAAATGCAAAAAATTGTATACTACTGATTGATTGAGATGAGTCCTTGTATACTACTCACATCAACCAGTAGTATTTGCTAGACACACGGACCGGTGTTTAGATCACTTTGAGCTGGTCAGAAAATACTACTGTGGTGAGTGGTACTTATAATTGGATATGAGTAGTATATGAGTAAACGAATTCAGAAAAGTAACATTATGTTTTGGACATTGGAAAAAGCGGTCAAAGGAGAGAACTGTGAGGAGAACATTGCAACACTGTGCAGAATTCAACAAGCTATCGAATGTGGTGATATTCGACCAATTTGCATATGATGTGTAAATAAGGACTTAAAGATAAGGTGTGCCAAATTTGTCTACCTACAATGCGTTTGTCACAATAAACATTACCTTCGAGCCTCATCTGTCTTTTCGTATTTACACTACTGGTTAATATAAGTGGTACATAGCTACTCACCTCAATCACTCAGCAGTTCATAGTTTTATGTATTTACGCTTGGTTTTTTGATTACCATTTGTGGTATCAAGCAGATCATATATTGTGATGTTTTCAGAGGAAGCTACAGTGAAATCATCACCTCGAGCTATGTAAACTGAGAATCAGTTGCAAACTCAAAATTTGATAAACGTAATGCCAATGAAGTTTTTTGGACAAGTCAAGTGAATTAGAGATATATTAGTTAAATCCCAGTGCATTGTTACTTTGTAGAAGAGATCCTGTTCATCAGTCAGGTCTAGATAAAAACTACAAATTCAAGAAATTGGTCATACACTTACGTCCCTAGTTCAATCGGTTATAACATAAAATAATATCAAAGTTGTTATGACTACTAGAAGTAACAAACACAGTTTCATGGAATTGCTAAAAAACCGAAAATGGCATTTTCACTACATTACACATCATGCCAAATGAAATAGACACCTGCCGCTAATCATATCATACAAAAAATGAGAGATATCATGATTCCAGTCAGCTCTAAGTAAAAGTGAGCTACAAATTAGTCAAATGACAAACTGTATAAATCTTGCATTCGATCAAATGACTGCTGAATCAACACACTACTTTGCACAGAAACGCTGGGCTTTGAAATACACAGAAAAAAGAACAGAAATATGACGAGACAACAATCCATAAACGCGGGCATGGAAATATTAATTAAATTTAGGTCCGGTGGATGTGTTCTGGATCTGAAAGATGATAAAGAGTGAATACGTTTGACCTACTGCGAAAAATTCTCATCCATCTTACCTAAACTATTCAGTCACTGCATCTCAGTATTTGTGCATGATCATTACACTCACTCAATATCTTATGAATGACTTGAACTAGTGATTTAATATTTACCATTACACCACACAATACTCAGCATCTTTTGTTGTATAATAGGAGTGAACTTATAAGCTAGTGAATTTGTTAAAATTTTTATAGATGAAACAACGAATCAGCAAGTGATTCAAAATAGGTAATGTAAAAGGTATTTAGTACTATGCTCATCCAGAAGTATTTTGCTCTGAAAACTAACTAAGAGAAATAAAGGATCGGTAAACACATCATTTCCAAGAACATATTGACAGACTCTGTCAATGGATCTCAGTGCGATTGATCTAATACTGAAGAAATCATCTGAATTTCCGAAGTATTTTAATTTCTCTAAAGGTAAATTTTTCAGGTGGTATATACTTGAATAAATGTCCAGTGTTAGTCTAAAAACGAGGAACACCTTACTGATTGAATTTACACTTTTTTCTCCTTTTTTCTATGATATAGGTTCATTTGGAAACAGTTACAATCTAGCTCATATTGGCACGGGCATACTGTTGGCTATGATTTTTCTTCTTTCCATAGCCTGTTATGTTCATTATCATGAATACAAACGTAGGAAAAATATGCCATTGGATCCTTTAACACAGTTAACCGGTTCAAAACACTCACTAGCATTGAATCAATCTACTCAAAAACTGAATGCACACTGTTCAAACAAGAAACATCAACTGCATAAGCATTACAATTGTCAAACGTCTGGATTACTGTGCGATTTGTTAACTGAGAAAGAAACTGATGTCAGTTCAGTAAAAATGCATCAACATCATCGTCATCATTATCTGCATGCCCAACATCTGTCACATTCGCATCAAGTCTCCTCGCATACTCATCCTCACCGTCATCACCACCATCATAATCATAACAGAAAAGTGTTTGAACAGGGTGGACACTCACATTTAGTCAATGCACAACATGATTGTCATGGAGCACATTTTCCGTTGGATAATCAACATGATCATTGTCGTACAAACAGAATGAGTAGTAAATTGCAACAAAGCACTCCATCACATTCAGGATCACTAGTCAGAAATGGTGGACGTACGGTGGTACGAGATTCTTTACATAGTAGTGCTGCTAACAATCCAGGTGGATTACTTGTTGCGGGAACTGGGACGAATCTATCAACCAGTATGGATGGAGGTTTACTTATCAGAGAAAGAATGCCAAAAATATCGATAGTTTGATTTCCGTAAAAGGTGGAAATAAGCAGCTGTAAATAGATTTCCAATGCGTCTTCGTTATTATTTTAAGTTTTTACCTATTACATACAATTTTGATGTAGTCAGATAGTGATATTATTTATTGTTACTATTAGTTCTAGGTATGAGAAGCAAATGTCCTTACAAACAATATACTATACTGATGCCTAATCATTCCAATTTTTGTGCGTGCTGTACACTATTCACTAAACAAACGGAGCTAACGGAAATTCAAGATTAAAAAAATGTATGATAACCTCTGTCTTCAATTTCTTTTTCATTTGTCCGTCGTCTTTGTAAGTGATATTCAGATAAGTCTGTTTTCTCCAGCAGTTTGAAATTACCTATTCAAATTTTAAATGCACATTTTAAATTCCCAGCGTTCTTTTTGTTGCATTTTCAATCAGTTCAAATTGCATTATACATATATATATATATATATATATATATATGTATAAACATGTGAGCAACTTCCTGCTTATATTCATTCTTTAACTGTCTGTAAATAATTCAGTGAACTGTATTCACAAAATATTTGTAAACTAAATATTGCTTTGTATAAAAGCGGGAAATACACGTGATGTTTTCTCTTCCCCTTTCCTAACACCGTCACTCTTACTTGTTGTTTTCTTACTTCCGAACTCAAACTACTAGAGACTACGTTATTCTAAGGAATCCGGTGTTGGAGAAAGTTTTTAACGTAGAAATCGCTTATTTCTAAGCATGGTGTGTTTTGTGTAATCTGATAAGTAATTAAATAAGAAATGTAAGTTTTTAAAGTTCTGTGTCAGTTGACAGCGGTCTCATCCAACAGTAAACTAGCATATCTAACATAATATCAGCTAGGTAACTGTATAATCCGTGTAAACCAAATATGATTGCAGAGCAAATATATAAGATAAACTAAAAAAATTCTGTGTTATTGTATTCTCTAAGTTGGATGGTTTATCTGCTAGGCTTTCATAGTCTTTTAAGACAACACATAACACACCCATCTCATTTACACCTCCTCTCTGGAAGTTTAGACAGAAGAAAAAAAGAGAATAGAAAGGCTGCACGATTTGATTTATATAAACAGATTTAAATTGTCAGTATCCAACAGCTTGGCTAGTAATTTGTTAGTTTGTTTTCATCTCGAAAATCGTCCGTTCCTCGCTATGATTTCATAGTTGTTATTATTGAGTGTTAACTAAACAGGAGTCGCCTAGCTTGTATCTTTGATTTCAAGGTTGCTTCCCTTATAAACAGTTAGTTAGAAAGCCGTTAAAAAGCCAAGAGCGCTAATGAGCTACTTAGTTTTGTTTTGAAACAATTTATTAGTTCATATCTACAACGTTACCATAGATTGATTTCCGAACAATTTACTATCTACCCCATGTGAAGTAATCCAGCTCTAGACGATTTGAATTTCCTCTAAATGGTTACGTAATGGCAGGCGGATTGTAGTCTGAACAGCTTGCAGTAAGATTTTATTCCTCACGTGGTCACAGTTAATTCATTTACTCTTCACTGTTATGCTTTTCTTCCTGTTGAACTTTATACCTTGTTTAATATGTCGTTAACCTACAACACTTTCAGAAAAAGAATAAACACAAACGCCAGTGGTTTCCGGTAATTTCTATAGGATATAAAGCTATAATAGTCAGTAAAAGCAAATGGAAATCATATCAGAAACTGTGCTAAGGTGTAAGTGCAATATGGAATTAAAGTTAGTCGGTTTTGATTATCATTTGAATATATAAACTATACAGTCGGTAAGATCATAAGATAAAATGAGATTAAACAACTGAGTGATGTGTTTACATATTCATAATCAATTATACTATGGGTTGCAATGAGTGAGTAGTATTTAATGTGTGAGAAGAAATATAAGTATCACAAAAAAGGAATATTCTGAATGTAAGTTCGACAGATGGAGGATAACAACAGTAACGGTAAAATAAAGTAGTCATAATGTTACGTCTAATACTGTCCCTCCCAATATTCAAGTTGCACTTCATATACCACTTTACACTTTTGGGTAAATTAGGTTTCATTTTGAACTGTTGTACATTTTTTGTTTGACTGGACACTTTTGGTGACTGAGAGCCGTTTTGTGTTCAACCATTGTGGTCTTGATATTTGAATGCGGGATAACCTCATAATTGAAGCTTGTACTTTAATTAGTTGCTACATTTTGTCAAATAGATCTGGATTCTGGATTGAAGATTGCTATTTGGTATCCTCTTTGAGAATTATTCATGCACTGGCGGAGACACATATACTGTTATTTTTTCAAACTTGAACGAGGAAACACAGGAAGAGATATGCCAGACAATTGTACCAATGATCAAACAGAAAAAACAACACACACAACTCAACTTTCAAGAAATAAAGGCCCTCAAAAAGCTGAAAAATAGGAAGGACATCGTCATTACACCAACCGACAAAGGAAGAACAACAGTAGTCATGGACAGAGAAGAATACACCAAGAAAGCTGAAGAACTACTCAAAGACGAGGATGTATATCAACAACTCCCAAGAAATCCCATATAAACATTGAACAACCGCATCCAAAGGACCTTAAACAAGCTCACCGAAAAATGGACAGATCACAAAACAAGACCAATGGCGAATGAAATCCAGTGGACCAGTCCTACCCCGATTCTACGGCAGACCCAAAATACACAAGCCAAATATCCCATTACGACCAATTGTATCACTCCCAGGAACTCCAACATATAACTGATCCAAAGAATTATACACAAAATTGAAACACCTAACGGAATCTTGTGATCACTGCATCAACTCTGCTATCCAATTCCTAGAGAAAAATCAGAGGCATCGAAATAGATGAACAAGAAATAATGATATCCTTCGATGTCACAGCATTATATACCTCAATCGGACAAAAACTAGCAAAAGAGACCATGGAGCGATTACTCAGCAACGACGAACACCTCCCACAACAATCAAAAATGCTACACAAGCTGGATGGAATGCATAAACCTACGCCTAACAACGTACTTCCAATTCAACGGTGCAATGTATTCTAGCGGTAAATAATTCCTCAAAATTATTAACCACAGCACTCATCACTCAACATTGGATGCTGACCATCACTGTTTAAGTCGACTTGTTTAGCTGAAGGCTTCCGGTCAAGCCTCCCCGCCATTTGGTACTCCGTCGTGTCACGTGCGTGCACGATTCCTAGCTAGCTAAGCATTCACCTCCACCCGCGGTTTTGTCCCGAAATATACTACGTACTTTGGACGACAAAATCTGGTCTTTTGCCTTATCTTTGGTACTCGAAGAGCGAACACTATAGAAGTTGTTGGTATAAGATCTTGCGTTAGTATAGTCCGTACAACTCGCGAACGTCGATACCTGCAACCTCTAAACTGGTGAGCCCGACCACGAACTACATCTTCAATTCACACGCAGATAAACCCGGTGAGTTCGTTCCTTTTTGTGTTTATTCTTGTACTATATTGTTATCGGCATACTTTCCGTCATGACTGACCCCAGCCCCAAGGTTATTCGCGTACGCTCAACCGTCAAAACAATCCAGCTAGTACCATATTGGCCAGATAATGCTGAAACGTGGTTTCAGATTGCTGAGTCCGATTTTTGTGAACATGGCATAACCGATCAACGTCCACAGTTCCTTGCAGTTATTCACGCCCTACCGCGGGAATTCATCAGGTGCGTAACTCTGCAGATGTCGGGTCCAGAGGTAAGTAACTCGTACGAGTTGCTCAAAGCATCCCTCCTCAAGAGAAACGTTCTCACGGATCGACAACGTCTGGATGAGTTATTTCGTAACATCGAGTTAGGGGATCAGTCAGCCGTGAGCATGCTGGCAAGAATGAAAGAGATCATTGGCCAAAGTCAGTTCGATGACGGACTGTTTAGAGAACTATTTTTATCCAAACTGCCACAGTCAGTTCAGACTGTACTTGTGACACTTCAGGGTGTTCTCATGGATGACTTAGCTGTCTCTGCAGATAGAATTCTAGAGATAACGAAACGGCCAGTTATCGAAGTATACTCAGTTACCGAACAGACTTCGAAGAAGGATTCTGCAATGATAGAGTTATGCAACTCCGTCCAGCAGATGCTTAGGTCAAACAAGCCTAGCAATTCCTCATATCGTCGTTCTAAATCCCCTCAACGGCAAAGCGCACGTGGACGATCTAAGTCCAACACACGCCCTCTCAAAACTCCTGACTGGTGTTGGTATCACAACACCTATGGCAAGGAAGCGAAATGTTGTCGAAAACCTTGTGATTTCGGCAAAGCCTCCAAGTCTGTGGGAAACTATCCCGCCGGCACGCGTTAGCGGCAACCGTCGCCGGTGGCACTAGCCGCTTACTTTACGTCCATGATGTAATGAGCCAGACTAGATATCTAGTCGACACAGGCGCCGAAGTCAGCGTCCTTCCTGCTACAGCAGCAGATCGACAGAAGGATCCTAACTTCAACCTACAGGCTGCAAATGGAAAACCAATTGCAACCTATGGTCGGAAATACGTTTATCTGAACGTAGGTTTACGCAAACCTATTCAGTGGATTTTCCTAATCGCTGACGTCACAATGCCCATCATTGGCACGGACCTACTTAATCATCATGATTTGCTCGTAGACGTCCGCCGTAAACGACTAATTGACAACACTACTAGTTTGTCTATCAAAGGCATAACTTACGTAGGCCCCAGCTTGTCAATCGTTAAGATGAAAGCAATCCCCGATCCAACTTTCCAACCGATTGTTGACAAATATCCGGAACTGAATTGCCCATCTAACGATCTCCCGTGTATAACCAGCAATGTTATGCACCACATCATAACCTCAGGACAGCCCGTGACATCTAAAGCACGACGACTGGCCCCTGACAAACTGAGAACTGCCAGAAATGAATTCGATCATATGCTCACCCTTGGCATCATTCGGCCATCGAATAGTCCATGGACATCCCCATTGCATATGGTACCTAAAAAGGATAGCAACGATTGGCGACCCGCTGGTGATTACCGGCGAGTGAACGCCAAAACAACCCCTGATTGCTACCCTTTGCCTCACATACACGACTTGACGGCAACGTTATCTGGAGCATCTACATTCTCAAAAATCGACTTGGTTAAAGCGTATAACCAAATCCCGATGGCAACGGAAGATATTTTCTATAGTTTGGTTTGTAAGGATTGGTTATGTTTTACGAGTTGATCACGGACTGATATCAGTTAGAGAACCATTGAAAACCAAGGAGTACTGGACAGCTGCTGTTTCATCCTAGTTTGGGAATCATCGGCAGTACGCACCCACTGGGATTCGAACCCAGGACCTTCCGGTTACAAGGCAAGCTCGTATACCATTCAGACACTGGGACCCGATTCAATGGCTCATGAATTCTAACCTCTATCAATTCGTGATTTTAGCGCGACCCCAACTATTGTCGTTGGTGGGACATCCATCCACACACGTGACTTCTAATTGAACCTCACTGGTCACGACTTCTCACTAGAACTCCAGGAAGCTCCAACCTGTAGCAAGTCACTAGCGAGCCTCAGAATAATTTTCTATAGTTTGGTTTGTAAGGATTAGTTATGGTTTACAAGTTGATCACGGACTGATATCAGTTAGAGAACCATTGAAAACCAGGGAGTACTGGACAGTTGGGGTCGCGCTAAAATCACGAATTGGTAGAAGTTAGAATTCATGAGCCATTGAATCGGGTCCCAGTGTCTGAATGGTATACGAGCTTGCCTTGTAACCGGAAGGTCCTGGGTTCGAATCCCAGTGGGTGCGTACTGCCGATGATTCCCAAACTAGGATGAAACAGCAGCTGTCCAGTACTCCTTGGTTTTCAATGGTTCTCTAACTGATATCAGTCCGTGATCAACTCGTAAAACGGAAGATATACCGAAAACGGATATCATCACGCCTTTCGGACTTTTCGAATTTCTACGTATGCCATTCGGCCTCCGGAATGCGGCCCAAACATTCCAACGCTTCATCGATGAAGTATTTCGCGGTCTCGACTTTGTATACGCATACTTAGACGACTGCCTCATTGCCAGTCCAGATAAGGAAACTCACCTTAGACACTTGGACTCGGCATTTGAAAGGTTACGCCAACATGGTGTTACCATCAAAATACAGAAGTGTCAAATAGGCGTTGACTCACTCGATTTTCGGGGTCACACTATTGACTGTCAGGACATTCGCCCACTGGCTACTAAAGTCGAAGCGATACTGAACTTTCCGGAGCCAAAGACAGTGAAAAGTCTTCGCACTTTTAACGGCTTGGTAAGTTATTATTCCTAATTGTGCTTCTCTGATTCAACCATTAACAGATCTCCTTCGAGGGAATAACAAGTCTATCGAACTCGACGCGTCTTCTCGACATGCTTTTATTCAGGTAAAGAAAGCTATTGCGGATGCCACACTTCTTATGTATCAGGATCCAACGGCACCGTTAAGTATCTCAGTTGATGCATCAGACACTGCAATCGGTGCAGTTCTGCAACAACTAGTTAACAAAGAGTGGCAACCACTCGCCTTTTTCTCGAGGCGCCTTCAATTAGCTGAAACGAAGTACAGCACATTCGGAAGAGAACTTCTAGCTATGTACTGTGCAATACGTCATTTTCGACATTCAGTTGAGGGTCGTGAATTCATCATTTTCACTGACCACAAACCTTTGACGTACTCTCTGAACTCAACTTCAGATGAGTATTCACCCAGGGAATCATGACAACTAGATTACATTTCACAGTTTACATCGGATATTCGCCATGTATCCGGAGTGAACAACACTGTGGCAGATGCCTTGTCACGTATTTGTTCTTTCACCCAAATCGACGACATAGACCTTGTAAAACTGGCTCGTCTTCAAAAAGAAGATACCGAGCTTCAGCATGAGTTGTCGAAAACAACTCTACAATTAGCCGAGAAACCCTTAGGTATAGGAAAAGATACTATTCTCTGCGACATTTCCACTAGTACTCCTCGCCCCATCGTGCCTAAAAGTTATCGCCGTAACGTCTTCAATACATTGCATGGCTTATCACACCCAGGTATTCGAACTACCGTCAAGCTCGTAACTAGTCGGTTTTGTTGGCCTGGTATTAATAAGGAAGTAAGGGAATGGGCGCAGACGTGCTTAGCTTGCCAAAAGTGCAAAGTGATAAGACACACCAAAAGCCCCCTTGGCACCTTTCTTATCCCCGACGCCCGTTTCGAACACGTCCATATAGATTTAGTTGGCCCCCTTCCAGAATCTCATGGATATACCTATATGTTAACCTGCATCGATCGCTTCACACGATGGCCTGAAGCAGTACCCATCAAGGATATATCTGCTGAAACTGTCGCACGCGTCTCTGTAGAGAGATGGATCGCAAACTTTGGATGCCCATCTTCCATAACAACTGATCGTGGGCGGCAATTCGAAAGCGGTTTATTCTTCGCTCTAACTAAAATTCTTGGTTGTGTGCGTTTTCGAACAACAGCCTACCATCCTCAAGCTAATGGTATGGTAGAACGTCTACACAGACAGTTGAAAGCTGGTTTATCAGCTGCAAATAACACCCATTGGACTGGATCCCTTCCGTTAGTTCTCCTAGGGATACGAAACGCTTTAAAAACCGATGCTGGTTGTACTACTGCTGAGCTAGTATTTGGCACGACACTACGACTGCCAGGTGAGTTTGTTTCTCCCTCGAGCTTCCCACCAGCGGTAGATCACACCTCATACGTCAGTTGGCTTACAAACGCAATGCGTTCAGTTAAACCTGCTTCCCTCCGACCACAGTCCATTGATGTTTTCATTCATCCTTGTTTAAAAACTTCTTCACACGTATTTGTTCGTCGCGACTCTGTGCATCGCCCTCTAGAACCCCCGTATGACGGATCATATAAAGTAATTAAACGTACGGATAAATTCTTCGTCTTAGACAAGAAAGGCCGCGAAGACACAGTCAGTATCGACCGTCTGAAACCGGCTTACTTGCAAGGTAATCCTATTAGCCTAGAGCCAAACGTACCCCATAATCCACAAGTAATTGAATCTCCTCTAGTCTTCGAAGAACTCCCTAGCACGGCGAAAGCCACCGAAACTTTGGTCGATCACTCTAAGAAAACGCGTTCTGGACGTCACGTTAGATTCCCAGAATATCTTCACACCTATTCCACATAACTGAGTGACACATCAATTTTTTTATGTTGCATCATTTAACACAATTAAACGATATTTTTCCTATTACCGTACATTAAACATGCACTTAGAAAAAAATTAAATTAGATATATATACATATTTTTTCCCGATATTTTGAACTTTATATTATTTTACTGTATAGTAGATGCACGTCATTTTTTTGATAAAAAAAACACGCTTATTTGGTACATTTTTCTTGACAAGGTTCTCAGCATTCTTGTTTTCTTTTCCAGGTGCAACGGGCACTGGACAGGAAACAAACGAAGCACGGGATCCAACGAACAACATTGAGGAAGCTATGTACAGACACCCTATTAGCATAGGCAGACAGACCAGCAGGCTCTCCATCAAGCCGCTCGGAAGATTTTTTTCACCCATCAGGGAACCATCGAGATTTTTTTACTTCCGGCTGGTCATGTCTTAGGGTCCTTACAAACCCACTAGGGGGGAGTGAGCTGTAGCGGTAAATAATTCCCCAAAATCATTAACCACAGCACTCATCACTCAACATTGGATGCTGACCATCACTGTTTAAGTCGACTTGTTTAGCTGAAGGCTTCCGGTCAAGCCTCCCCGCCATTTGGTACTCCGTCGTGTCACGTGCGTGCACGATTCCTAGCTAGCTAAGCATTCACCTCCACCCGCGGTTTTGTCCCGAAATATACTACGTACTTTGGACGACAAAATCTGGTCTTTTGCCTTATCTTTGGTACTCGAAGAGCGAACACTATAGAAGTTGTTGGTATAAGATCTTGCGTTAGTATAGTCCGTACAACTCGCGAACGTCGATACCTGCAACCTCTAAAATCTGAACAAGTCAAGGGAACACCCATGGGATAGCCAATATCAGGTTTGATTGCAGGAGCAGTGATGCAAAGACTCGAAAACATAATCCTACCAAAGATCAAACCCAAGATTCGGATACGTCACGTAGACGACACATTTGTAATAATCAGAAGAAACGAGTTAGATAAAACTCGCAACTTGATAAACAACCTCTTCAACGACATCAAATTAACAAGAGAAGAGGAATCCGATAACAAAATCCCATTTTTGGATGTCTTAGTCAAGCGTACAACTACAGGGAAATTAGAAACTCAAGTTTATAGAAAATCAACTCACACACACCAAATACTGCATTACGACAGCAAAAATCCAATAACACGCAAAAGGAATTGAATACAAACGCTATTCAAGAAAGCCAGGACTCATTGCAGCAATCCCACCTTCAGGAAAACTGAAGAAAGATATCTCATGAACGTCTTCCAAAAGAATGGATATCCACGGAATTTCATCAAAAGACATATACCCCCAAGCTAACCTATCAAACCAAAAGCCCCCCAGAAAAGCACAAAGGAAATCGCCCTACCATATATAAAGGATATCTCAGAAATCACTGCAAAACTCCTCAAACCTTTACGAATCGATGTCTCACACAAACCAAAAAATCACTTCACTCAGTTCTATGTCAACCAAAAGGCTCAGCAGCGAAAGAAAATAAAACCAACATCATCTACAAAATAAATTCTAACAACTTCGAAAAACACTACATTGGCCAAAGTGGACGTCCCCTTCGTCTTCGTATCCACGAACATAAGCTAGCCGTCAAAATACATGATATCCACTCCCTCATATCACTACATACAGACAACCACGGACATCAATTCGACTGGGACAACGTTCAAATATTCGACAGAGGAAACAACGAGAGTGCTAGAGAATTTTTGAAAGCTTGGCATTCCAGTGAATCACCAATCACTAGACACATCGAGATAGACAAAATTTACCAACTGATAAGGAAGAAACCTCACACACACACACAAAGGGTAAAAGTTCAAGGCAAAGAAACAATACAAGTAACCTAGAAGGTGTGAAAACACACAAAACAACCAATCACGTGCAAGGTCACCGGGAGAGATGATTAACAAACTAGTGGAGAAATCCAAAGGCTCACTTCAAATTGAAGTATGCGCTGAAGATGTCGCCTAGTAGGGCAATGAAAGCTTCGCAAAATAAGATCCACCTCAGAGAACACAATCACTTCGAAAGTATCCACCTGAGCTACAAATCTTCTCTATCATAACTATTAAGGCTGGTAGGTGAGTCAAACGACCTGAGCCCCTAACATACGTAAAATTTCTAGAGAGACTACAGAGAGAACAATTCTAGGACTAAGTGCAACCAAATGCATAAATTCATTGGGTTCTTACAGAAACACAAATTTCTCAGAAAAATGGCAAATATAAATAATATATGCATAAAGTACTCATTTCAATCTCGCTGAGATTTTACAAATATAATTTTTTACAAATGTCTACTTCTCACTCGGCGCCCAAATATTTTAGAACTATTCTGTCAAATCTTGACGACAGTTCATTTGAATTATTTCGCAATCGAATTAAATTAACAAAGAAACTGTGTAATTGGAACAATCATCGTTTTTCACTCTCCGTTGTCTGCAACAGAATGCATATCCTAAATCCGTAGCTGTCGAGTCACCTGACAACTCCAGTAGGTCGAATAAAGCAGCTCAATCTTCAGAAAGAAGACAAAGCAACAAGTCCGACAGGGTGCTTCTACTAAACTCCAATCCTAAACACCATAATTTTGAAAATACGTCTAATCATGAAATTCTAGATACTAACAGTGTGAACAGACATGAAGGTTTGATATTAGCTGATGCATAGGAAATTCTTACTAATAAATAAAAAATGGATATGAATCACTTATTATTAATATTTGGTCAAAATTCTCGACTGTCCATATCTTCTTATGGAGACGTTAAGAAATGAAAACAAAACACGTAGATCAGCGAAGAGTCTCTTTTCGGCGAACTCATCTTCTTAGCTGTACAATCGCAAATATATATGCATTGTTTTGTATGTATGTGTAGATTAAGTTTGTCAAACAAAGTTACAATTAGTTAAGGTTAATTTTAACTAAACAAGTGAAGGTTGGTAATACAGGTCAAGAAAATTAAGTGAAACTAGGGTAGTAACAGAGGTGATGAGTTGTCACAAACAGTTGTAATAATAATAGTGAGTTTTACTCAGGATGCACATAGAAACAAAGTAGAAATTGTGTAAGAGATCTAAGTGGATACAAGAATTACAATTGCTTAAGGTTATTTTAACTAAACAGGTAAAGGTTGGTAATATAAGTCAAGGCAATTAAGTGCTAGGATAGTAACAAAGGTGATGAGTTGTCACAAACAGTTGTTAAAAGAAGTTATGCAATAATAATATGAATATTTTGATGAGTGAGTTTTACTCAGGATGCACATAGAACACCTGGTCAGCACTGATCATTGCATTTCAACGAACGCCTCCTTCAAAGTAATCTACCGAGTCACGAACAACATGTCAAAGGCAATACGGTTTCGTCTCCTTTGTATCGCTGAAGCTCTAGCCATTCACATGGAAAAACCGGAGCTGTGCATACAAAAGAAGATTACTCAACCACTTCTACTCTCATGGTAACAATGTTTTGATTTTTGATTTTATTTGATTTTATTTTGATAACTTAATTTTGTTTCTTTGCCTGTTCCTTAGTTGCTTATAATTCTTGTATTCACTTAGATCTCTTACATAGTTTCGTATTATCTACTTTGTTTCTATGTGCATCCTGAGTAAAACTCACTCATCAAAATATTCATATTATTATTGCATAACTTCTTTTAACAACTGTTTGTGACAACTCATCACCTTTGTTACTATCCTAGCACTTAATTGCCTTGACTTATATTACCAACCTTTACCTGTTTAGTTAAAATAACCTTAAGCAATTGTAATTCTTGTATCCACTTAGATCTCTTACACAATTTCTACTTTGTTTCTATGTGCATCCTGAGTAAAACTCACTATTATTATTACAACTGTTTGTGACAACTCATCACCTCTGTTACTACCCTAGTTTCACTTAATTTTCTTGACCTGTATTACCAACCTTCGCTTGTTTAGTTAAAATTAACCTTAACTAATTGTAACTTTGTTTGACAAACTTAATCTACACATACATACAAAACAATGCATATATATTTGCGATTGTACAGCTAAGAAGATGAGTTCGCCGAAAAGAGACTCTTCGCTGATCTACGTGTTTTGTTTTCATTAATGCCTGGATGGGGATTATCCATGAATTGAAACGTAGCAAGGACCCCTCGACAGTCAAGGAACTCAATGGGTTTCTGCGGTACACTGTCAAGCTTGCTGTGGGGAAAGCGAAAGTTGCCTTTTTCGAGGATTGCGTCTCTAATCATCAGTATCCAAAGTGGTTCTGGAATGCACTTCGACGCAATCATATATATCCAAATACAAATTCCCTTCAACGCCATGCAATGAATTGTGCTGATTCTATCAGATCACGTATACCCGAACTGCAGCGGAATATCAATCAGAGGTCCTCTGCCTTATACGAATTAACTTCGGACGAATGTCAAAGATTCAATGAATATATCAACTTGGTTGCAAATAAACGATCGCAGTCCGTTGTAACCCAGCTCAACAACAGCCTAAAGCAGATGAAACCTCAAGGCAAATTTCCTGACGAACCCACGAAGTTTGTGTTCAATTATTCCTCAGTACCTTTAACCGACGTGCAACTGGAAGTTCTATCTCTGGGCCCTAAATTCTGCGATATAAATTTCAACGCCGACAAACTCCATACTCAGGTCCAGTTTGAAAATCTAATCAGCCAAACGCACGATCTCAGCCCAACTTCTGAAGACGAATTACAGAGATTCAAGTCAACAATAATGGACTGCTGCCATCAATACTTGAATACAAAATCAAAAGTCCGCAACCACCTGACGAAGCGGCACCGAGAGGAATTAAAACAGCTGAGAGATAACAAAGATCTGCTTATAACTCGGCCCGACAAGGGTGCTGGTGTAGTGCTTCTGAATTGAAGAGACTACATCGAGAAAATGAACGATATACTGTCGAATGAAGACAAATTTTCCCAAGCTTCCAATGAAAGAAACAAGACGGAACAGATTGAGAAGCAGCTCACAGACGTCTTGAAGGGAATGAAGGCCAGTCAACTAATTAGTGGGGATACTTACGACCAGATCCGGCCAACAGGTTCTGTAATACCAAGACTTTATGGTCTACCAAAGGTACACAAGGTTGGTCTTCCACTTCGCCCAATTCTGGATATGTCAGGTTCCCCTTACCACTCTATTGCACAATGGCTAGCAGATATTCTGGAACCTATAAGGAAGCAATTATGTACGCACTCACTCCGTGACACCTTCCAGTTCATCGAGTGCATACAAGACACGAATGTATCTAACAAAATTATGCTATCCTTTGACATCGAGTCACTCTTCACCAATGTCCCACTCACACAAACGGTCTGCTTCATATGCAGATATATAGATGACAACCACCTCGATGTTGGAATACCGACAACATACTTGAAAGAATTATTATTGAGATGCACTCCGAACGTCCAGTTCACATTCAACGGCACCATCTACAGACAAAAGGATGGTATTGCAATGGGATCTCCGTTGGGTCCACTACTATCAGACTGCTTCGTGGCAAGCCTCGAGAGAGGTTCACTAAAGTCAAGCATCGACAATTTGCAACTGTATAAAAGATACGTGGATGACATTTTCATTATTTGTGACAACAACAACGAACCCAATCTACTGCTGAAGACATTTAACAATTGCCATCCAGCAATAAAATTCACTCTTGAAATGGAAAACGAGTCAAAAATTCCGTTTCTTGATGTAGAACTGACAAGAAGAGCTGATGGGAGCCTGAGAAGATCAATCCATAGAAAACCTACGTGGAATGGTTAACTAACAAGCTTCTATAGCTGGGCGCCCATTCAACAAAAGCGGAATTTAATTAAATCACTTGCTTCCCGCATCCGACGCATCTGTAGTCCCGACGTTCTGGAAACAGAATTAGATATTCTGATAGAAATATTCATCCAGAATGGTTACCCAATAAGATTTATCGACAAAAATATGAAACCAATAATTCGGAAAAACGAAACTTTGACTGCGCCTAAAAAGAAAATCTACATGAACTTGAATTTCAAGGGAGATTTAGCAAGCGATATTCTCAAGAGAAGGATCACATCATCTCTGAGAAGAACATTCTTTGCAGCAACGCTAAGAATAGTGTTCTCCAGTCGCCCACTAATCTGCAGAAGCCTCAAGGACAAGATCCCGCATCTGGCCACTTCTATGTGCATATACCAGTTCACCTGCTGCTGTGGAGCCAGGTACATCGGTCGTTCGACGCGCATCCTGTCCAAGAGGATTCAAGAACACTATCCAGCATGGTTGCGAAAAGGCAATACTGGTGCAATAAGGAGTGCGATAATTGAACACCTGGTCAGCACTGATCATTGCATTTCAACGAACGCCTCCTTCAAAGTAATCTACCGAGTCACGAACAACATGTCAAAGGCAATACGGTTTCGTCTCCTTTGTATCGCTGAAGCTCTAGCCATTCACATGGAAAAACCGGAGCTGTGCATACAAAAGAAGATTACTCAACCACTTCTACTCTCATGGTAACAATGTTTTGATTTTTGATTTTATTTGATTTTATTTTGATAACTTAATTTTGTTTCTTTGCCTGTTCCTTAGTTGCTTATAATTCTTGTATTCACTTAGATCTCTTACATAGTTTCGTATTATCTACTTTGTTTCTATGTGCATCCTGAGTAAAACTCACTCATCAAAATATTCATATTATTATTGCATAACTTCTTTTAACAACTGTTTGTGACAACTCATCACCTTTGTTACTATCCTAGCACTTAATTGCCTTGACTTATATTACCAACCTTTACCTGTTTAGTTAAAATAACCTTAAGCAATTGTAATTCTTGTATCCACTTAGATCTCTTACACAATTTCTACTTTGTTTCTATGTGCATCCTGAGTAAAACTCACTATTATTATTACAACTGTTTGTGACAACTCATCACCTCTGTTACTACCCTAGTTTCACTTAATTTTCTTGACCTGTATTACCAACCTTCACTTGTTTAGTTAAAATTAACCTTAACTAATTGTAACTTTGTTTGACAAACTTAATCTATACATACATACAAAACAATGCATATATATTTGCGATTGTACAGCTAAGAAGATGAGTTCGCCGAAAAGAGACTCTTCGCTGATCTACGTGTTTTGTTTTCATTAATGCCTGGATGGGGATTATCCATGAATCGGAACGTTAAGAAATGTTTTACAACTGTTTACCCACACACATAAACACACTCTGTCTAAAGTGTTTAAGAAAGGTAGACAAATATTTGTAGGTCCGGGGTCAAATTTTGTTTATTATACTTGTTGAATGACTCATGATTGGAAAAAGTTTTTAAAAACAAGTGATGTTCCTTTTATATATGAGCTAGCCGTCAAAATACATGATATCCACTCCCTCATATCACTACATACAGACAATAACGATTCCTAGCTAGCTAAGCATTCACCTCCATCCGCGATTTGGTCCCGAAATATATTGCGTATTTCGGTCTTTTGCTTTATCTTTGGTACTCGAAGAGCGAACACTGTAGAAGTTGTTGGTATGAGATCTTGCGTCAGGATAATCCGTACAACTCGCGAACGTCGATACCTGCAACCTGTAAACTGGTGAGCCCGACGTGATCTATTTATTCTTTATTGTTTCTGTATCAACGAACACCGTCGTTATAATGCTGCCTTACTTTCGTTTATTGTCGATGAACAGGCGTGTATTGATGAGGTTCCCCCTCGACGTACGTACATATACATATATACATACCTACACTCAAAGTCTGTATGTTTTTGTCTCTGTTTTTCGTCTACATATGTATCTACTATCAACTGTAAAATAAACTTTTCCAGTGTCCATACCTTTCACCTAGTACTGTATGAGCGGAAGGTACATTACATCCAATAAGTAATTTCACTTTGTTATCTTGCAAAACTGGGAACGTTATATCAGACAGATGTGGTTTATTAATAACCACTTCACGATTTGGCACTTTGGCTTCTCCAAGTTTCAGGCTGGGGGTGATATACGCGGTTGAGACCTTAATGGATTTTCCCGTTACCAAGGAGTCTAACCAAAAAATGGAGACTCGTCCGCATGTTAACCTGTCCGATGAATTAAAGGTATTCATTACTAAGGGTTCTTTAACACCCTTAATGCCTAACTGGCCGGCTAACTGAGCATCCAACAGCGTGACATCTGATCCATTATCTAACAGTGCGTAAGTATCCACCGAAGATTTCGGTCCTCTAATTTTGACTGGTAATACCCCTAAGTAAACTTGTGGGTTATCAAGGGGGCCAAAGGTGCTATTACAATTAACCGAATTCCCCGGTTCCTTTACTGTCCTCAGAAGTGGGTGCACATCGGTTGAACCACCACTTTCCTTGTCTGTCGCCTAACAATTCAACTTTGTGTGCCCTGTCTTTAAACAACCGAAACA
This sequence comes from Trichobilharzia szidati, assembly GCA_944472155.2. NCBI lineage: Eukaryota > Metazoa > Platyhelminthes > Trematoda > Strigeidida > Schistosomatidae > Trichobilharzia > Trichobilharzia szidati. The sequence goes on along the minus strand of OX235279.1, from coordinate 111,761,487 downwards.
TAACCTCTTCTGTTTTGCCATTTTTAACCTTTCTACGGGAGACATAGCAATGAAGCGAGTGCAATCACTCAATTGATGCGTATTATGGCAAACAATACACTCATCCCTTCTCGTTGTCTCTTAGGGCTTCACTACAAATGTCTTCTTTACATTCACCGGTTCCTTAGGTTTTACCTTAAAATGTGAAATGCTGGCGAATTTTCCCGTGGCTTGGTCGACACTGTCTTACACCAGCCTCACATTATCATGGAATCCTGGCGGTACGTTCGAAACTGGTGACATTTTTTGCACGTGTTTGCTCTGATATTCATTTATTGCTTATAGTCATATAATCCCTAAAATTATTGTCCAGATCTCTAAAAGACGTGTTCGTAGAAACACAATTGTTTTAGATAGTTGCTCAACCCCGGTTATAACTGCATTACCACCCCGTAATACAGCATTAACTACTAGCTCACAAAATGGCTTGAGTGCAATTCTCACTCCTGTGACACAGGTGAAAGATGTTCTGTTAGAGAACTCTGAGTTCTGTAAATTAAACCTCCTTGTGAAAGACATCCAGAGGCAAGTAAGTGAACTTCAGGAAAAATTAGGTCAGTTTGATAGCATATCACTGCCAATCTCAAATATCACGGAGAGCCTTTCTGATATTGGCCAGGTTAAGTCTTTACTGGATGTAACTCAAAACAAGCTTTCGGATTTAGACCCAATAGCCTGTCTGTTAAGAAAACATCCTAAAATGTCTCCAGACACCCTAATTAAGGCTGAAAATCTGATTGACTGCTTGGCTGCGGAGGTGTACATTGTACCTTTGAACTTTTGTTTGAATGAACGCAACCTGACCTTTAACCCCACTTCCTTCCGCTTTGTACTCCTGTTCCTCCTGTACGGTTGCTGTCTAGCTCTCTCGCTGTACTTTCACCTAGTACACTCTACGAGCTGACAACCGTCTCACCTCCAGATAAGTGTGTACTTTTTATTTCTTATCAAATTCCATATCTCGGCCAAGTTAAACTTTAGACACCAATAACTACCAATCAGCGAACGACGTCGAATTATCCAATTAGATTCACGAAAGTGGTTCAATGTTGTGTAGCGCTTGATTCACTTCAGTGCGTGCCTTTACCAGGTAACGTTTGCAATTCGAGGAGGATAGTGTCTTTCAGTATTGCCTGGACTTAGGCTTGCTTCGAAAGGAGAGAAGTTGTTCGTGTGGTGGTGTAATGACTCTAAAAAGCTATACTAGGTCAACTGGTGGTTTTGTACATCGTTGTGGAATATGCTGGAAGCGAGTTAGTATTAGAGAGGGTAATATTTCGTAGGAAATTTTTTTGCTAGGTCGCATCTCTCCCTAACCCACATTTTGTACATTTGCTATTACTGGGTACTAAAATAGCCCGTGAGAGCCGCTGCTGCCGAGACGGAGAACAGCCTCGTCTCAACAGTTCAGTGGTATACCACTGGTATACCAGCACTGCAGGGACATCGCCTGATGGAAAATGGACAGAATCACTTCGTTGTTAGGCGGGGATGACGAAGTAGTCCATGTGGATGAGACAGTGTTGGTGAAGAAGAAATATAACCGCTGTCATCAGAGAGCGAACAACATTTGGGTCATAGGTTTATACGACACGTCCTTCCGAAAAGGATTTGTTGAAAGAATAGCAGACAGGAAGGCGACTACTCTGGCACCTATTATAAAGCGACTTGTGAAACTGAGATCAATTGTACATACCGACGAGTAAAAAGGCTATGATTCATTGTCATCCCTGGGATACATTCATCACAGAGTGAACCACTCCATTGATTTCGTGGATCCAGTTACAGGGACTCATACAAATTCCATTGGGGTCGATTGAAAAATAGAATACGGGCTATAAATGTATCTCAAAAGGATCTCATTTATATGAATATATGTATAGAATGTGGTGCGACTTCTCTATTGACAGTCCCATGCTGAATTGGAAAATGTTTCTCTCCCATGTTCGGGAAAGATACCCATTGTAACCGTTTTATCATGTTTTTTATGCATTTTTCTATGAATATACGTTTCCGCTTATCATAAACGCCTCTTCCATGTGATTGGTCCCTTCAAGGTCGTTTGCTGATTGGTTGTTACTGGTGTCAAAAGTTTAACTTTGCCCATATCTCTTTGTGTAAATACAATTCCGGTCCAGGTACACTTGCCATTTCGAGTCTTTTAACTTTGATTCCGTTCTTTAGTACTTGCACGTAGGCAGAGTACTAATTGAGGTCATAAACGGTGAAGGAGTTTGTAAGAGCGGTTATTGTTAGGTAGAAGTTAAATCCTAAGTCTAAGTCTTACAAGTGGTGAGCCCGAGTTTTCACCGTTTGCCTACTTAGTAGCCTAAAGTGTAAATAGTCCTTTTTCATATTGGTAATTGGCCAAGTTAAACTTTAGACACCAATAACTACCAATCAGCGAACGACGTCGAATTATCCAATTAGATTCACGAAAGTGGTTCAATGTTGTGTAGCGCTTGATTCATTTCAGTGCGTGCCCTTACAAGGTAACGTTTGCAATTCGAGGAGGATAGTGTCTTTCAGTATTGCCTGGACTTAGGCTTGCTTCGAAAGGAGAGAAGTTGTTCGTGTGGTGGTGTAATGACTCTAAAAAGCTATACTAGGTCAACTGGTGGTTTTGTACATCGTTGTGGAATATGCTGGAAGCGAGTTAGTATTAGAGAGGGTAATATTTCGTAGGAAATTTTTTTGCTAGGTCGCATCTCTCCCTAACCCACATTTTGTACATTTGCAATTACTGGGTACTAAAATAGCCCGTGAGAGCCGCTGCTGCCGAGACGGAGAACAGCCTCGTCTCAACAGTTCAGTGGTATACCACTGGTATACCAGCACTGCAGGGACATCGCCTGATGGAAAATGGACAGAATCACTTCGTTGTTAGGCGGGGATAACGAAGTAGTCCATGTGGATGAGACAGTGTTGGTGAAGAGAGCGAACAACATTTGGGTCATAGGTTTATACGACACGTCCTTCCGAAAAGGATTTGTTGAAAGAATAGCAGACAGGAAGGCGACTACTCTGGCACCTATTATAAAGCGACTTGTGAAACTGAGATCAATTGTACATACCGACGAGTAAAAAGGCTATGATTCATTGTCATCCCTGGGATACATTCATCACAGAGTGAACCACTCCATTGATTTCGTGGATCCAGTTACAGGGACTCATACAAATTCCATTGGGGTCGATTGAAAAATAGAATACGGGCTATAAATGTATCTCAAAAGGATCTCATTTATATGAATATATGTATAGAATGTGGTGCGACTTCTCTATTGACAGTCCCATGCTGAATTGGAAAATGTTTCTCTCCCATGTTCGGGAAAGATACCCATTGTAACCGTTTTATCATGTTTTTTATGCATTTTTCTATGAATATACGTTTCCGCTTATCATAAACGCCTCTTCCATGTGATTGGTCCCTTCAAGGTCGTTTGCTGATTGGTTGTTACTGGTGTCAAAAGTTTAACTTTGCCCATATCTCTTTGTGTAAATACAATTCCGGTCCAGGTACACTTGCCATTTCGAGTCTTTTAACTTTGATTCCGTTCTTTAGTACTTGCACGTAGGCAGAGTACTAATTGAGGTCATAAACGGTGAAGGAGTTTGTAAGAGCGGTTATTGTTAGGTAGAAGTTAAATCCTAAGTCTAAGTCTTACAAGTGGTGAGCCCGAGTTTTCACCGTTTGCCTACTTAGTAGCCTAAAGTGTAAATAGTCCTTTTTCATATTGGTAATTTGTTTTTCACACAGAGTTATAAATTTTATTTGCCTTGTTTTTACTCATATTTTTTGTTATCATATTTGTTGTTATCATTCTATTTATATATCGTCATGTTCGCGGGATGGCTGTAACAGTAACGCAGACGAAGGACTCCTCTACCGAAGGGTCATCAAAATTAGATGTGGTGGCCTACATAGCTAAGCTTTATGAAGAGATAGATAAGTTAAAACAGGAGAGGACATCTGGAGGTCGTTCACATAGCCGCACCAGCTCGACTCGTGGCAGATCTTCTTCACGAGCTGACAGCAGACTTCGTAGGCCTCAAAATTCCCAACCTGGGGTGTGCTGGTATCACCGGCGTTATGGTGATAAGGCCCAAAAGTGCACTCGCCCGTGCAACTTTGATGGCCAGCAATCGGGAAACCAGTAAGCCAGCACGTATTGGCGACTAACGTCGCTGGCGAACCACTCCCATGTCGCCTCTTCTATGTTACCGACCGTACCACTGGGACACGCTTCCTGGTTGACACTGGGGCGGAAGTTAGCGTGATTCCACCGACATCTGAAGAGCGCAAGCGGCCACTTTCCTTACAGCTTCGCGCCGCAAATGGTTCGCCAATCACAACGTACGGCAAAAGGTTCCTGGATCTTAACATAGGCCTACGTAGGTCATTTCGCTGGGTTTTCCTTGTAGCAGATGTAACTACCGGTATTATTGGCATGGATCTCATGCAACACTATCAGCTACTGGTTGATACTGGCAAACACAAACTGATCGATTTAGCTAAAAACCTTTCGATCTCCGGTGTTGTGATACACACACCTGCATTAAGCCCAGTATATTCAACCCCTGCCTCTAACGGCCCTTACGCTGAAGTTCTTCAGTCCTTTGCCAATCTGTTCAAACCGGTTTCTAAACTTCCTTGTGTGACGTCTACTGTCACTCATCATATCGTGACCACTGGTCCACCGGTCTTCGCTAAGCCACGGCAATTGTCCCCAGAAAAACTACAAGCCGTGAAGGCTGAATTCGAACATATGTTAGATATAGAGATAATCCGTCCTTCCAGCAGCCCGTGGTCTTCCCCTTTACATGTGGTACCAAAGAATAACGGGATAGATTGGAGGCCTTGTGGTGATTACCGCAGGCTTAACGCACAGACCATGCCAGATCGCTACCCCGTACCACATATACATGACCTTACGTCGTCTCTAAAGGGTGCCACGGTATTCAGTAAACTGGACTTAACCAGGGACTATCACCAGATTCCAGTGCACCCAGATGATATTACTAAAACGGCAGTGATCACCCCTTTTGGTCTTTTCGAATTTCTTCGAATGCCGTTTGGTCTCCGCAACGCCGCACAAACATTCCAGCGATTTATTCACGATGTTTTGCGCGGATTAGATTGCGCATATGCTTACCTCGACGATATTCTCGTGGCTAGCTCAAACGAAGCTAGCCACCGTACGCATCTGCAGATGGTTTTCGAGCGGTTAACAGCCCATGGTTTGACACTTAACATGTCCAAATGTCAGATTGGCGTCCATTCATTGACCTTCCTGGGACATGTCATTAACGAACAGGGAATTCGCCCGCTACCTGAGAAGGTGCAGGCAATACGCGACTTCCCGGAACCTGCGTCAATAAAATCTTTGCGCACATTTCTTGGCATGGTGAGTTATTACCGACGGTTTGTTCCCCAATGTGCACATATTTTACTGCCACTCACAGACCTACTAAAGGGTAGGAACAAAACGTTTAGCATGACACCAGAGGCTCGAGAAGCGTTCCAGAATATTAAGTCGGCAATTGCAGACGCCACCATGCTAGTCCATCTAGACGTCCATCTTCCGCTTAGCATCTCAGTTGATGCATCTAACACAGCCATTGGAGCTGTTCTACAGCAACTGGTACATACTTCATGGATACCAGTTGCCTTTTTCTCCCGGAAAATGTCCGCCGCTAAAGCGAGGTATAGCACCTTCGGCAGAGAACTCCTCGCCATATACGCGGCTATCAAACATTTTCGCCACTTTGTCGAAGGTCGGAAATTCACAGTATTTACCGACCACAAGCCACTGATGTATGCCCTCCACACTACTACAGATAGATATTCCCCACGCGAATTGCGTCACTTGGATTATATCTCTCAATTCACTTCGGATATTAGACATATTTCGGGGGTCGACAATGCTGTGGCAGACGCCTTGTCTAGGATATGTACCATGTCGGCGCCACCAACCATTGACCTGAAACAAATGGCGCAACGTCAGCTTACAGAGTTAGATCGTGATAAGCTGTCGTCAAATACCTCCTTACATATCAAGCGTATACGGCTTGTTAATAGCGACGGTACCATCCTCTGCGATCTGTCCACCGGTACCCCGAGACCCATCGTTCCACCTTCATTGCGCCGTACGGTATTCGATAGCCTCCACAACCTTTCCCACCCAGGTATCCGGGCAACGGACAAACTAGTGTCAGCTAGATTTGTCTGGCCTGGTATCTATCGCGACGTGCGTATCTGGGTACGTGCCTGTGTGCCGTGCCAACGAGCTAAAGTCCACAAACACAACATCACTCCAGTGGGTTCCTTCTCCACACCCGATGCTCGCTTTAGCCACGTACATCTAGATATAGTGGGTCCTCTACCACCATCAAATGGCCACTGTTACTTGTTGACATGTGTCGACCGGTTCACTCGTTGGCCAGAAGCTATTCCCATCGCCGACACGACCGCGGAAACCATTTGTCGAGTGTTCATGGAACGCTGGGTAGCTCAATTCGGATGCCCATCTACAGTGACTACAGACCGTGGGCAGCAGTTTCAAGAAGCTCTTAGAGCTGCTGGGGTGCAAACGCATCCGAACAACCGCGTACCACCCAGCAGCAAATGGACTTGTAGAACGTTTTCACCGCCAACTGAAAGCTTCGTTAATGGCTACCGAGAATACTAAGTGGACTGAGTCTCTTCCCCTAGTGCTACTTAGCATCCGTTCCACGCTCAAAGCAGACTTACAGTGCACCTCCGCAGAGTTGGTGTTTGGTACCACCCTTCGTATACCGGGTGAAATTATCTCACCTGAAAGTGGTGAGACAACTGTTACGGATGTACAGTGTTATGCTCAGAACCTCAAGCGCCTTATGCAGCGCCTGCAACCAACTCCCACACGCACACAAAACAGGAGAGTGCAAGTAGATGCTAGACTCGATGACTGTACACACGTTTTTGTGCGTTGCGACGCCGTTCGTAGACCGTTACAACCTCCTTATGATGGACCATTCAAGGTCGTTAGTAGGAAAGAAAAATTTTTTGTTATTGATCGATTTGGCCGTCAAGACACCGTAAGTGTCGACAGACTTAAAGCGGCCTACATTGAAGAATCTGTACCCCTCACACCTACACAACCAGCAACTACGCCCGCACCCTCACCCCAGCCAAGTTCGATTGTCGAAAATCCTACTAAACCTAGCAGTTCCTCGGATGAGACAAGTAAGGCACCGGTTACACGCTCTGGTCGGTGTGTACACTGGCCTAAACGATACTGTGAATTTGTTAACTAAACGCTTTTAATTACAAGAGTAACTCATACCTTCATGTCTTTTCTCACGTTACATTCATTTTTCATGATATTTACTCTTTTGGGTTTCGTTGTGGACAGTAGCCACTTTTTCATTTACTAATCCTGCTAGATTTCTTTCTCGTTACAGCGTTCTAACATTTTATTTTTGGCGTCGCACTCGAACCGCTAACTAGACCAGTCCATTCCATTGTCGTATGGTGACTCCCAACACTCGTGGAATTACAAACCAAACGAACAAAAATATGGACCAGATAAAAAAAATAATAAAATAAATAAAAAATATAATAAAATGTAAAAACAAAAACTTTCACTGTATAGTTAAACGGACCGTTAAGTATTTTTGCATATAAATTCGTCACTTCTATGCTGTCCACAGTGAATGGACAAGAAAATGTGAAGATAGTAATAAAATAGTTGTTTCTCTTTTTTACAGCTCGCAACATTTTTTTTAACAAATGGTGATTGTACTTATTCATAGCTATTGGTTGTACGCACACTTCTCTGTACCTTGCATAAGTTTTCACAAAGTTAGCAATTTCCCTTGTTTTATTTCAATTTGGCGTACCACTCCCATGTTACACTAGTTCCTTCGCATTTATTCCTCTTAAGTTCTTGTTAACACCTTATGCTGATTTTTAAATCTTAACCTCTTCTTCTATTCTTTTCTGTTGCTTTTACTTTATTCCTCCTAATACGCTGGTATATTGATTGCCTTCGATGTTACTACTAGTTTTAGTTGATGAGGAAGGATGGAGCATTAGTCTAAGAGGAAACTTAGACATAATGAGCCACCTTCCCGTTATAACAACCTGGGTAACGAAGGTAAACCATCACACCTCCACATAACCCAGTCCGTAATAGTATGTCGTAAAAAAAAACTAAATAAATAAAATTAAAATAATAAAAAAAAGATAAGTAAAAAAAACAACAAACAGACGACTAAGAAGCTTGAAATCGCACCAAGACACCAGCGTTATTCCTTCTTATATTCCATCTTACTCCATTGATCATGTACATAGCGCTCATAAATTGCCTTAATTTTTTTCCTTCATTCTTTTCTTTCTCAATATATATATTTAAAAAAAAAAGAGAAACAACTATTTTATTACTATCTTCACATTTTCTTGTCCATTCACTGTGGACAGCATAGAAGTGACGTATTTATATGCAAAAATACTTAACGGTCCGTTTAACTATACAGTGAAAGTTTTTGTTTTTACACTTTATTATATTTTTTATTTATTTTATTATTTTTTTTATCTGGTCCATATTTTTGTTCGTTTGGTTTGTAATTCCACGAGTGTTGGGAGTCACCATACGACAATGGAATGGACTGGTCTAGTTAGCGGTTCGAGTGCGACGCCAAAAATAAAATGTTAGAACGCTGTAACGAGAAAGAAATCTAGCAGGATTAGTAAATGAAAAAGTGGCTACTGTCCACAACGAAACCCAAAAGAGTAAATATCATGAAAAATGAATGTAACGTGAGAAAAGACATGAAGGTATGAGTTACTCTTGTAATTAAAAGCGTTTAGTTAACAAATTCACAGTATCGTTTAGGCCAGTGTACACACCGACCAGAGCGTGTAACCGGTGCCTTACTTGTCTCATCCGAGGAACTGCTAGGTTTAGTAGGATTTTCGACAATCGAACTTGGCTGGGGTGAGGGTGCGGGCGTAGTTGCTGGTTGTGTAGGTGTGAGGGGTACAGATTCTTCAATGTAGGCCGCTTTAAGTCTGTCGACACTTACGGTGTCTTGACGGCCAAATCGATCAATAACAAAAAATTTTTCTTTCCTACTAACGACCTTGAATGGTCCATCATAAGGAGGTTGTAACGGTCTACGAACGGCGTCGCAACGCACAAAAACGTGTGTACAGTCATCGAGTCTAGCATCTACTTGCACTCTCCTGTTTTGTGTGCGTGTGGGAGTTGGTTGCAGGCGCTGCATAAGGCGCTTGAGGTTCTGAGCATAACACTGTACATCCGTAACAGTTGTCTCACCACTTTCAGGTGAGATAATTTCACCCGGTATACGAAGGGTGGTACCAAACACCAACTCTGCGGAGGTGCACTGTAAGTCTGCTTTGAGCGTGGAACGGATGCTAAGTAGCACTAGGGGAAGAGACTCAGTCCACTGGTCTACACTCGGATCATTTACACTGACGGTCTCACTAGTATCCATACCTTCTGCAACCGCATCTGCCTTTAATTCTACTTCACTTTCTGGCACCTTTACTTGTAAAAACATCTCTTCTATGTCAGCTGCAATGGCAACCGGAGACATTCTGAATCTCACCAGCAATCCTACTAGTGATCCCTCGCAATCCGGGCCACACTGGTTCATTCTGATTAACCAGTCTTTCCACGTAACCTTTAACTATGTGCTTGTCGATGGCCTCTTTATACTTGGTCCACAGATCTGAATTTACTAAGAACTTCTTTCTTAGACTCAGAAGTCTCTTCATCTCTGTTACAGACCGTCTGTTTATCCTCGGATCTCCAAGGTAATCTCACGATAAATCGACCGTTCTCAAACGTACAGGTTTCATTAACCAATTTTGCCGCTTTCCTATCTTCGACAGACCGCCCTCTTTCCACAGAACTATTATCGTGGAACTCTTTGTTATACATATCCCGAACCATACACGTTCTATACTCACTTCGTTGACAGTAACCAGGGGCGACACTTGGGCCTTCGACACAGGTCCCCGTATAGTCCAACCAAGAGGAGTGGCATCTTAGAACTGGAGAGTGAACGATCAAAAAGTATCGATTCAGAGAAGCAATTCGTATATAGGCTTATATTCTACTCGTTAATAACCTTTGGTCTAAGCTTCATCATTGTTTATTACGAACAGTGACAGGACGAATCACAGTATACCTGATATTCGCTCTGTGTCTGCTGTGCATATTCCTGTTGAAATATTTTCTCCGAACGATATTCTTGAGACGAGTAAACAGGACAAATGAAAAACTGAAAAAGGTGCGTGCGACAAAACAAAAATTGTTAGAGGATGTGAGGGAGAAAGAGACATACAACAAAGCGCAACAGATTCTAAAGCGGTTTGATCCATTAACATTTGCTTCCATGGCTGCAGAGGAAAGAAAGCTTGCAAGGCCTGGATTTGGCTCCATGATCAACTTGGGATCCTCTCAGTCAGAAAAACGACGTAGAAATACTTGCGACGCTGCTGCAGGTGATAAACTTTCGAATCCTGGATTATCAAATCAAAGTGTGCCTACACAACCAAGTAGTAGTACATCTATGCATGGTTCCGTTCAGGCACCAGCAATGAACAAACCACGTTTGTTAAGACCACTTCTGCCTAGAGAACGTTCAATAGTTGATAAACTTCTGGATGTATTAGTTGGTGATGGTCCTGATAAACGGTGTGCTCTAATCTGTAGTGAATGTGCTTCGCATAATGGAATGGCATTAGCAGAAGAATTTGAATATTTAGTATTTCGATGTTGTTACTGTAATCACTTTAATCCATCACGTCGTTCACGATTACAGACCTCACTGGCGTCAAGAAGTATTGGCAAGTTGGATCCAATCAATTCACAGTCAACACCTTGCCTATTAAGTAAACCTAGCTCCACAGGATTACTAGAAACAATGACAGAAGAAGTGACAAAAACCTCAGGCAATGATGACAACCTCATGAATAGGCATAATGACGACAACACTAGGATTGTTGATGTTCCCCGGAATACTGTCACTGCTAATGGAGACGATGTTGCTGATGTTGATAAAGAGAGTGACAGTAATAAAAGAAGCCATCTGACAAATGGATTCAGCGAAGACGTGGATTTAGACAACGCTGACAGTGGCAGTAGTAATAGTAATGGTGTTGAGGTTAGTCATCAACAAGTATATACATATGAAAAAGTGTGAGTGATTATCTCAGGGAAGCTCGTCGCCAAGCTACAAATTTGTGTTGTTGTTCTGATGTCCTGTGTTAATTCGTCACTTTCGCCTTTCCTCTTCTTCTTATTTCCCAGTCTCAGTGTGTATATGTCTGTTTGACATACCTATTTATTCTTTATTGTTTCTGTATTAACGAACACCGTCGTTATAATGCTGCCTTACTTTCGTTTATTGTCGATGAACAGGCGTGTATTGATGAGGTTCCCCCTCGACGCACGTACATATACATATATACATACCTACACTCAAAGTCTGTATGTTTTTGTCTCTGTTTTTCGTCTACATATGTATCTACTATCAACTGTAAAATAAACTTTTCCAGTGTCTATACCTTTCCTCTAGTACTGTATGAGCAGAAAGTACATTACATCCAATAAGTAATTTCAACGGTTCTCTAACTGATATCAGTCCGTGATCAACTCGTAAAACGGAAGATATACCGAAAACGGATATCATCACGCCTTTCGGACTTTTCGAATTTCTACGTATGCCGTTCGGCCTCCGAAATGCGGCCCAAACATTCCAACGCTTCATCGATGAAGTATTTCGCGGTCTCGACTTTGTATACGCATACTTAGACGACTGCCTCATTGCCAGTCCAGATAAGGAAACTCACCTTAGACACTTGGACTTGGCATTTGAAAGGTTACGCCAACATGGTGTTACCATCAATATCCAAAAGTGTCAAATAGGCGTTGACTCACTCGATTTTCTGGGTCACACTATTGACTGTCAGGGCATTCGCCCACTGGCTACTAAAGTCGAAGCGATACTGAACTTTCCGGAGCCAAAGACAGTGAAAAGTCTTCGCACTTTTAACGGCTTGGTAAGTTATTATTCCTAATTGTGCTTCTCTGATTCAACCACTAACAGATCTCCTACGAGGGAATAACAAGTCTATCGAACTCGACGCGTCTTCTCGACATGCTTTTATTCAGGTAAAGAAAGCTATTGCGGATGCCACCCTTCTTATGTATCAGGATCCAACGGCACCGTTAAGTATCTCAGTTGATGCATCAGACACTGCAATCGGTGCAGTTCTGCAACAACTAGTTAACAACAAGTGGCAACCACTCGCCTTTTTCTCGAGGCGCCTTCAATTAGCTGAAACGAAGTACAGCACATTCGGAAGAGAACTTCTAGCTATGTACTGTGCTATACGTCATTTTCGACAAGATAACAAAGTGAAATTACTTATTGGATGTAATGTACTTTCTGCTCATACAGTACTAGAGGAAAGGTATGGACACTGGAAAAGTTTATTTTACAGTTGATAGTAGATACATATGTAGACGAAAAACAGAGACAAAAACATACAGACTTTGAGTGTAGGTATGTATATATGTATATGTACGTGCGTCGAGGGGGAACCTCATCAATACACGCCTGTTCATCGACAATAAACGAAAGTAAGGCAGCATTATAACGACGGTGTTCGTTAATACAGAAACAATAAAGAATAAATAGGTATGTCAAACAGACATATACACACTGAGACTGGGAAATAAGAAGAAGAGGAAAGGCGAAAGTGACGAATTAACACAGGACATCAGAACAACAACACAAATTTGTAGCTTGGCGACGAGCTTCCCTGAGATAATCACTCACACTTTTTCATATGTATATACTTGTTGATGACTAACCTCAACACCATTACTATTACTACTGCCACTGTCAGCGTTGTCTAAATCCACGTCTTCGCTGAATCCATTTGTCAGATGGCTTCTTTTATTACTGTCACTCTCTTTATCAACATCAGCAACATCGTCTCCATTAGCAGTGACAGTATTCCGGGGAACATCAACAATCCTAGTGTTGTCGTCATTATGCCTATTCATGAGGTTGTCATCATTGCCTGAGGTTTTTGTCACTTCTTCTGTCATTGTTTCTAGTAATCCTGTGGAGCTAGGTTTACTTAATAGGCAAGGTGTTGACTGTGAATTGATTGGATCCAACTTGCCAATACTTCTTGACGCCAGTGAGGTCTGTAATCGTGAACGACGTGATGGATTAAAGTGATTACAGTAACAACATCGAAATACTAAATATTCAAATTCTTCTGCTAATGCCATTCCATTATGCGAAGCACATTCACTACAGATTAGAGCACACCGTTTATCAGGACCATCACCAACTAATACATCCAGAAGTTTATCAACTATTGAACGTTCTCTAGGCAGAAGTGGTCTTAACAAACGTGGTTTGTTCATTGCTGGTGCCTGAACGGAACCATGCATAGATGTACTACTACTTGGTTGTGTAGGCACACTTTGATTTGATAATCCAGGATTCGAAAGTTTATCACCTGCAGCAGCGTCGCAAGTATTTCTACGTCGTTTTTCTGACTGAGAGGATCCCAAGTTGATCATGGAGCCAAATCCAGGCCTTGCAAGCTTTCTTTCCTCTGCAGCCATGGAAGCAAATGTTAATGGATCAAACCGCTTTAGAATCTGTTGCGCTTTGTTGTATGTCTCTTTCTCCCTCACATCCTCTAACAATTTTTGTTTTGTCGCACGCAGCTTTTTCAGTTTTTCATTTGTCCTGTTTACTCGTCTCAAGAATATCGTTCGGAGAAAATATTTCAACAGGAATATGCACAGCAGACACAGAGCGAATATCAGGTATACTGTGATTCGTCCTGTCACTGTTCGTAATAAACAATGATGAAGCTTAGACCAAAGGTTATTAACGAGTAGAATATAAGCCTATATACGAATTGCTTCTCTGAATCGATACTTTTTGATCGTTCACTCTCCAGTTCTAAGATGCCACTCCTCTTGGTTGGACTATACGGGGACCTGTGTCGAAGGCCCAAGTGTCGCCCCTGGTTACTGTCAACGAAGTGAGTATGGAACGTGTATGGTTCGGGATATGTATAACAAAGAGTTCCACGATAATAGTTCTGTGGAAAGAGGGCGGTCTGTCGAAGATAGGAAAGCGGCAAAATTGGTTAATGAAACCTGTACGTTTGAGAACGGTCGATTTATCGTGAGATTACCTTGGAGATCCGAGGATAAACAGACGGTCTGTAACAGAGATGAAGAGACTTCTGAGTCTAAGAAAGAAGTTCTTAGTAAATTCAGATCTGTGGACCAAGTATAAAGAGGCCATCGACAAGCACATAGTTAAAGGTTACGTGGAAAGACTGGTTAATCAGAATGAACCAGTGTGGCCCGGATTGCGAGGGATCACTAGTAGGATTGCTGGTGAGATTCAGAATGTCTCCGGTTGCCATTGCAGCTGACATAGAAGAGATGTTTTTACAAGTAAAGGTGCCAGAAAGTGAAGTAGAATTAAAGGCAGATGCGGTTGCAGAAGGTATGGATACTAGTGAGACCGTCAGTGTAAATGATCCGAGTGTAGCCCAATGATGGTAATCTTGCGGTTAGACAACCTTCTAAAGGTCGAACAGCAACAGCTTCTGATGCACCGCTAAGGTTTTTAACTGGTGTCAGTCAGTCGTCGTTGGTTTTGTCATATGCGGTGAGAGAGCCTTCCATGAAACAACGTGTCTTATGTGGTGATTATGCTGTTGTCGGTCCGTTCGAGGGGACGAAAGTCAATGGCCAGTTTAGTGACGATAAGCCAACTGTGTACAAGAGGGTAACTGTTAGACTGACTTGCACGAATAAAGACATTTCAGTTATCAAACTACTATTTGAATGTTATTACCTTTGGTGCAAATTACTCTGTGCCTTCACTTGGTTGGTCAGATACGTCGTATGCTTGTTAGTCATCTACATTCCACGATACAATGTCACGGGCGTGTTACCATTCAGAGTTGAGGATATAGATGATGGGAGGAGGTGAGCAAATGAACTCAACGACGATTTTCCAACTTAAGGGCAGAAACCACAACATTTGATATATTGATTGTACGTATGTTTGTGTTAAGTAATTGAGTGGGTTCCGATTCATCTGATTGTCGGTTAATTTTATAGTTGTCGCATTGTGTGAATCATCTTGTAATGTTTTTGTAAGTACTTCTGAAGTCGCTTCTAAACTTGTGAACGAATCGAGTAGTGTTAGAGTCAGCGTACGCGATTGGATACACCGGGGAGAGGATTGTGCTGGAGTGGTATGAAGCAACCAATACTTCGTACTGTCGACACGCGCCGGGGAGAGCGTGTCTGTGTGATGTGGTATGCTTGTTGTGTGTTGGGCTTTTTTGTCTTGCTTTTCCATTTTAGCCTAGTCCCGATTGGTCCAGGTTCTCGCATTGGCAGTTCAGTTCAAGGATACCGCCGCCGTGGAAAATAGGGATGGACCCTTTTTTGCCGGGGAGTGTCAATGGACGTTTGTACTAAACATTTGTGTGTAGACTTTGTATTTTGTCTTGCTTTAACTGCCAAACAATATAAACTCGTTCAAGGAATACTGGTGTTTTGGATTTAAAGTTTGGACAAATATATAGTCATTATCGGTTCAAAGAGTCTTTATTACAATAGGAACTTAGGGCTAAGTTCCTTGACAGCATCTGTGTAACTGACAGCTATTTGGAGCGACATCTCTACCTAACACTAGCGCTTAACTCCAGTATTACTCACCATATTATACTACTTACACAGGGGATAGGACACAGAAACCTACGATCAAACACCAGTAGTATTTTTCATATCCCCCAGATCCAATGGTCACTTATCACAAGCTAGGTGGATAATATCATCAGCATACTGTAAGTTGATGAGACTATTCCCTGATAAGCCATTAAAGTCAATTACAGACTATTCTACTAATATACGTGTGATGGAATTAAACTGAAATAGGGATGATAGTTTCAGAAATCAGCCCTGTGTGACATCCCACTTGGAAATGTGTTTTCGCGGATAACTCAAAAACAGTATTAGGTGTGCAGAAAGCATTCTGTAGACTTTATGAGACTCGTAAGCTGATGCACTACTTTTGCAAGCAACATAGTATTTCCTCAATAGAGCGAGAAATACATAATTCGGCTGCGTCAAATGAATAAGTGGTATCGTGGCAACACCTATGACAACAACTCTTGGAACTATGAACTACAAAATTTACTTCACTGGAAACTCCAAGAGTTGTTAAATGAATACGTTTTAAATCATGGAAAATTCCCATTGTAACATATAGAAAATCAAAACAAATGATTCAGCGAAGAGACTCTTTTCAACGAATTTATCATCAAGCTGTTTAATCGTATATATATTGTTTTTTTAAGAAGTTATATCCGGTGAGGGAAATGAAACATATGTGTGAATGCATCAAATAATAATAATATGAAATGCAATTAAAACTAAAATGTTTGTGATTATAATCGTAGTTAAATGTCAAGTGACAAAGCAAATTAATGTCATATATAGAATAATTCATAGGATGGATAGAACTTGAAAAAGGTGTGCAATTATAAGATTAGTAGACAAAGCGAAAAAATAAAAACGTTACGTAATATTGTGTGAAATTTAATAGCATAGAATTTAATGTTGCATGAAGGAATTGATTTAGAATAACAAGTGGAACAAGTGAAATAATACCGGGGACAATTAAAAGTGAGAATAGTAATAGTAACAATTGACTTAATAAGGAAGAGTATACAAATTGAATAGACAAAAATGAAAAATTGGTAGAGCTAAAATATGATTGGGGATTACCATACTTTAGCATAGAGGGATTAAGACCATGAAAGTTGGAGGGGTTGAACGAA
Source organism: Trichobilharzia szidati (assembly GCA_944472155.2). Lineage (NCBI taxonomy): Eukaryota > Metazoa > Platyhelminthes > Trematoda > Strigeidida > Schistosomatidae > Trichobilharzia > Trichobilharzia szidati. The sequence goes on along the minus strand of OX235279.1, from coordinate 111,744,527 downwards.
CTTTTTCTGTACACAGAGATCTGGCTTTTCTGTTTCGATAGCCAAAGCTTCAGCAATACAGATGAGTCGGGTACGTAGGGATTTGGGTAAATTACTCTTTGCCTTGTAGATGACTTTGAAGGCGGAGGCTATAGAGATAGGGTGATCATTATCGACCAGATGTCCAATGATCGCGCTTCTTATCGCTCCACTACCACCTTTTCGTAACCATGCAGGATAGTGTACTTGCACCCTCTTGGACAAAACCTAGCTCCACACGAGCAGGTGAATTGATGAACACACATAGAGTTGGTCAACAGCGGGATCTTGTCCTTCAGGTTATTGAACAATAATGGTCGACTAGAAAAGGCTATTCTCAGGGATGCAGCAGGGAATGTTCTTTTCAGGGACTGTGATATCCTCCGTTTCATGATATCGGAAGCTAAGTCCCCTTTGAATTCCAAGCTCATGTAAAGTATCTTCTTGGGTACGGTTGATAACTCACGTTTTTTAGGATTTGAATGTATATTCTTATCTATAAAACGTGGTGGAAATCCATTTTCTATTAGGATTTTCCTCAAGATGTATAACTCATGTTCCACAGTATCAGAGCTACGTATGCGCCGAATACGAGTGGCAAGCGACCGGATCAGGTTTCGTTTTCGACCAATGGGTACCCAGCTGTAGAAATTTGTCAGTTGACCATTCCATGACAGCTTACGATAAATCGATCTTTTCAGGGTTCCATCGGTCCTTCTTGATAAGTTCACATCGAGGAAATGAATGCTAGACTCGTTCTCCATTTCGAGTGTGAATTTGATCGCCGGATGGCAACCATTAAATACATCTAATATATTATTCAAGTTACAATCACTATTACAAATAATAAAGGTGTCATCTACATACCTTTTATACATTTGAAAGCTTTGGATTATAGGCTTCAGCTGATCATTTTCTAGACTGGACATAAAACAGTCTGCAAGGGGAGGACCCAAGGGAGAACCCATTGCAATACCATCCTTCTGTCTGTAGATTGCTTCATTGAAAGTAAACTGTACATTCAATGTACATCTCAGAAGTAGTTCTTTCAGATCTGTAGTGGGTATACCTATATTCAATTTGTTGTCTTCTATATATTTGCAAATAAAACATATAGTTTCTGTCAGTGGAACGTTCGTAAATAGGGATTCTACATCCAAAGACAACATATGTTTATTCGACGCATTTATATCCTGTATACATTCAACAAATTGGAAGGTGTCCCGAAGAGAGTGATTAGATAGCTGTTCCCTGACAGGTTCAAGGATTTCAGCTAGCCATCCAGCTACTGGATGATAGGGCGATCCAGACATATCCAAGATAGGACGTAGTGGAAGGCCAGCTTTGTGTATTTTCGGTAGACCGTAAAGTCTTGGTATTAGAGATCCTGTTGGTCTGATCTTTTCATATAATTCTTCACGAATGAGATGATTGTTCTTCATTCTTTCTAAAGCTTCTGTAAGTTCTTTCTCAATTAATTCCGTCTTATTTTTCTCGTTCGGTTTCGAGAATTTACTGCTGTCTGAAAGTAGAGCTGACATTTTTTTCGACATAATCTTTACGATCCATAATAACAACACCTGCACCCTTGTCAGGGCGTGTTAGTAATATATCGTTGTTATGCGTCAAAAGTTTAAGTTCTTCTTTGTGCTGTTTGGTCAGAAGACTTTGCATTTTTGATCTTGCATTAAGGTATTGATTACAAGAGTCAGTGATTGTAGATTTGAAGCATTGGAAGTCCTGTTCTGACGATGGTGTGAGATCATAAGTTTGACTGAGTAGATTCTCAAACTGAACATGTGTATTTGGCTTGTTGACATTGAGATTAACATCGCAAAACTTCGAACCCACTGACAAGGCTTCCATTTGCAACTGTGATAGGGATATTGAGGAGTGATTGAACACGTATCTCTCAGAATTCTCAGGAAATTTTCGAAGACATTCGATAGATTTTAGGCTATTAGATAGCTTAGAGTTAAAAGACATTGTTTGTTTGTTGGTGACCACGTTGACATTTTCATTAAATGTCTGACGTTCATCAATCGATAAGTCATATAGAGCAGAAGATCTTTGCGATATATTCCTTTCTAACTCAGGGATACGTGAACTAATAGAGTCAATGTGATTTAATGTGTGTCTCTTGAGAGATTTTGCATTAGGATATATGTGATTGCGTCGGAGAACTTTCCAATACCATTTCGGATACTCATGATTATTGATGCATTCATTAAGAAAACAAATCTCCGCATTCGCCACGGCAAGTTTGACAGAGTAACGCAGAAACCCATTGAGTTCCTTCACTGTCGAGGGATCTTTGCTATTTTTTAAATCATGGAAAATTCCCATTGTAACATATAGAAAATCAAAACAAATGATTCAGCGAAGAGACTCTTTTCAACGAATTTATCATCAAGCTGTTTAATCGTATATATATTGTTTTTTTAAGAAGTTATATCCGGTGAGGGAAATGAAACATATGTGTGAATGCATCAAATAATAATAATATGAAATGCAATTAAAACTAAAATGTTTGTGATTATAATCGTAGTTAAATGTCAAGTGACAAAGCAAATTAATGTCATATATAGAATAATTCATAGGATGGATAGAACTTGAAAAAGGTGTGCAATTATAAGATTAGTAGACAAAGCGAAAAAATAAAAACGTTACGTAATATTGTGTGAAATTTAATAGCATAGAATTTAATGTGTGGTGGACCTTTTGCTCTGTTAGCTTGTTTACCCAAAATTCAAATAGAAAACAAAATACCAAATCAATTGAGTTTACAAAGATCCAAATTCCACAATAAACGTACTGGATTCCAGAAGTGCTGCGGGAAGACTGCTCCAGTTCTAATTCTCCAGTGTTGACGTTGCCGGAGGTCGACCAAAGTGCGTAGGAAGAGGCTTCGGTGCTCCTGCAAAAATTCGAGATAGAAAGCAGGTTGTTATAATTGATCGATGGCAGTTGAGATGGTGGAGAAGACGGAGAGTCGAAGGCAGAATTATATATTTTTTTTACGACTCGAGGGAAGTTCAAAGTACAGAGCTTTTGGTTAAAACAAAGTAGTGTACAATATGTTCATTTTTTACATAATAGTAAAATTTGGATAAGTTTATTTTTGAGGACTCCACAAATGTTGCATAAAGGAATTGATTTAGAATGACAAGTGGAACAAGTGAAATAATACCGGGGACAATTAAAAGTGAGAATAGTAATAGTAACAATTGACTTAATAAGGAAGAGTATACAAATTGAATAGACAAAAATGAAAAATTGGTAGAGCTAAAATATGAACCAACCAGGAACCGATGTTGAAACAAATAGGCAGGAAGAAATGGAGATGGATTGGCCATAATCTTAGGAAACCATCAAGTGACATCACTAGACAAGCCCTTGAGTGGAACCCGAAAGCGAATCGGCGAGTTGGTCGTCCAAAGGTGACTTGGAGGAGGTCATGTGAAGAGGAGATGAAGAGTTGTGGGCAGACTTGGAGCCATGTGAAGACCCTAGCAGAGAACAGAACGCAATGGAGACGCACGGCTGAGGCCCTATGTTCCTGTAGGAAATAAAGGATACAATAATAATAATAATAATCAAATATGATTGGGGATTACCATACTTTAGCACAGAGGGATTTTTCCGGACCTTTTGTAGTGAAGAGAGGCAGAGCTCTGTGCAAAAGATATGGCTGTTTATTCACCTGTTTGAAAATGAGAGCTGTGCATTTTGACATGGTTCATACGTTAACTACTGATTCATTCGTTCTGGCGTTACGTAGATTTATAAATCGCCGAGGTACACCTAAGATGATGTTCAGTGACAGGGGACTAATTTTGTTGGCTGTCACGCCGAGCTCGAAGACTATTTCGAAGGTCCTCAGACGAGAGTTCATGAAGAGTTATTGAAAAGAAACATTGAGTGGCACTTCAACCCACCACATGCCAGCCACATAGATGGGCTATGGGAAAGACTTATAGGAATTATTAGGCCTATTTTAAGCTCCATAATTAAAAAGCAAAGTTCGAATGACGAAACGTTGGAGACATTTTTATGTGAAGCTGAACGAATACCAAATGACCGGCCTCTATTACCTGTGAGGGACGACGACAAGGATTTCGATGTGTTGACTCCAAATGAATTATTGTTATTGCGAGGTAACCGTGGCATAGGGTACTTGAGTGCGGAACGAATACCTACGATTAAAAAAGATGGAAACAAGCCAGGTCCATGAAAGATATATTTTGGAAAAGATGGTTAAAAGAGCATGTCCTAAGACTGCAAACAAGAGACAAGTGGAAAAAGTTGTGCAGAAACTTAAAGGTCGGTGATATAGTCTTAGTAGCAGATAAATGTGCCACAGGTAGATGGCCTTTGGGAGTGGTTGAAAGGGTACTCTGTAGTGGTGATGGGTTGGTGAGGACGGTTGAGGTGAGAACACGTTGTGACATGTTGGTGAGAAATATTAGGAAACTGTGTCTGCTGGAAGATGCTGAGAGTCGAGAGTCAGAGGATGGACCACTTGACGAGTTTCCTACTTAGAATCGTCAACCTGAGAGGGGTTGCAGGCGTACTGGTGTAAGTCCTGCGATTCTTCAGAGGAATTACATCAAGACATGGTCTGTGAGGTTATGTGTACTGCTTGTATATATGCATGGTGCGTCATATCAACTGGTGTTTTTGGATTCACTGTGTTTACTTGTTGTTTTCGTATTTTGTTGTGAACAAGCGCCCTACGCCTAAAGTGGGGGACCCAGTGGCCACTACAAATTTGAACTGATTTAGTGGGCATAATCACTCTGTGACAAATTGTTTATAGACATGTGCTATTTGTTTTTAGACAAATAAAACGCTGCTATGTGTTAATGGTTTTTTCCCTTTTAAACGTTGTCTTTAATAACTGAAAGATACAATTGCAGAATTGGAGCATACTTGTAAGGAACTATTTTTCTACTATTGTATTTGATATAGTAAGCGGTCTTATTAACTGGATAGTATGAAAAGCCCACGTGTAATCATAACTGTATATTAAACAAATTATATTACTTTATTACTACTGAGTAAATTTGATGGTAAATTAACAACAAGTAGCATGGTCTTATGTTCGCATAAACTAATTGACAAAGCATTGAATACAGTCGTGTCAGTTGAAGGAAAACAATGGTTAATATTTCAGCGAGCTTATACTATTATCCTTCTATGAAGGATGGCACCCGGTCATGTTAGAGAACAGAAGAGACCGCTGAAAATTTCAGTGTGTGCTATAATTTTGACAAAATGAAATTTATATTTTTTATGCAGAACAAAAAGGAATCCAAAGGTTGTTTAGAAGAAACACTTGACGAATATTGACTTAACGAAATATTCTCATATTGAGTCATAAGAAAAAGAAAAAGACGTAAAAGCCAATGAACATTTTCTTCTCGACGATTCATTTTCATAAGCTGTACAATCGTAATTATGTCTTTAACAAAGAATTCATAAGACCAATCGGATACTGGTAAAATTTGTCCTCGAAAATGTATTACGCAATGTAAGGTGTAATCTAGAAGGGGTGACTAATTGGAAATTAGAAAACGGTCAGAAGTTGGGATGATGCGGTAAGTATGATTGCATGACTGATCAATGTAATTGTACACTTATGTATTCACTTTGTTGGAACAACTTCTTGATTTTCGGACTACATGTAGAGCCTAAATGCAAAAAATTGTATACTACTGATTGATTGAGATGAGTCCTTGTATACTACTCACACCAACCAGTAGTATTTGCTAGACACACGGACCGGTGTTTAGATCACTTTGAGCTGGTCAGAAAATACTACTGTGGTGAGTGGTACTTATAATCGGATATGAGTAGTATATGAGTAAACGAATTCAGAAAAGTAACATTATGTTTTGGGCATTGGAAAAAGCGGTCAAAGGAGGAGAACATTGCAACACTGTGCAGAATTCAACAAGCTATCGAATGTGGTGATATTCGACCAATTTGCATATGATGTGTAAATAAGGACTTAAAGATAAGGTGTGCCAAATTTGTCTACCTACAATGCGTTTGTCACAATAAACATTACCTTCGAGCCTCATCTGTCTTTTCGTCTTTACACTACTGGTTGATATAAGTGGTACATAGCTACTCACCTCAATCACTCAGCATTTCATAGTTTTATGTATTTACGCTTGGTTTTTTGATTACCATTTGTGGTATCAAGCAGATCATATATTGTGATGTTTTACACCACACAATACTCAGCATCTTTTGTTGTATAATAGGAGTGAACTTATAAGCTAGTGAATTTGTTAAAATTTTTATAGATGAAACAACGAATCAGCAAGTGATTCAAAATAGGTAATGTAAAAGGTATTTAGTACTATGCTCATCCAGAAGTATTTTGCTCTGAAAACTAACTAAGAGAAATAAAGGATCGGTAAACACATCATTTCCAAGAACATATTGACAGACTCTGTCAATGGATCTCAGTGCGATTGATCTAATACTGAAGAAATCATCTGAATTTCCGAAGTATTTTAATTTCTCTAAAGGTAAATTTTTCAGGTGGTATATACTTGAATAAATGTCCAGTGTTAGTCTAAAAACGAGGAACACCTTACTGATTGAATTTACACTTTTTTCTCCTTTTTTCTATGATATAGGTTCATTTGGAAACAGTTACAATCTAGCTCATATTGGCACGGGCATACTGTTGGCTATGATTTTTCTTCTTTCCATAGCCTGTTATGTTCATTATCATGAATACAAACGTAGGAAAAATATGCCATTGGATCCTTTAACACAGTTAACCGGTTCAAAACACTCACTAGCATTGAATCAATCTACTCAAAAACTGAATGCACACTGTTCAAACAAGAAACATCAACTGCATAAGCATTACAATTGTCAAACGTCTGGATTACTGTGCGATTTGTTAACTGAGAAAGAAACTGATGTCAGTTCAGTAAAAATGCATCAACATCATCGTCATCATTATCTGCATGCCCAACATCTGTCACATTCGCATCAAGTCTCCTCGCATACTCATCCTCACCGTCATCACCACCATCATAATCATAACAGAAAAGTGTTTGAACAGGGTGGACACTCACATTTAGTCAATGCACAACATGATTGTCATGGAGCACATTTTCCGTTGGATAATCAACATGATCATTGTCGTACAAACAGAATGAGTAGTAAATTGCAACAAAGGACTCCATCTCATTCAGGATCACTAGTCAGAAATGGTGGACGTACGGTGGTACGAGATTCTTTACATAGTAGTGCTGCTAACAATCCAGGTGGATTACTTGTTGCGGGAACTGGGACGAATCTATCAACCAGTATGGATGGAGGTTTACTTATCAGAGAAAGAATGCCAAAAATATCGATAGTTTGATTTCCGTAAAAGGTGGAAATAAGCAGCTGTAAATAGATTTCCAATGCGTCTTCGTTATTATTTTAAGTTTTTACCTATTACATACAATTTTGATGTAGTCAGATAGTGATATTATTTATTGTTACTATTAGTTCTAGGTATGAGAAGCAAATGTCCTTACAAACACTATACTATACTGATGCCTAATCATTTCAATTTTTGTGCGTGCTGTACACTATTCACTAAAAAAACGGAGCTAACGGAAATTCAAGATTAAAAAAATGTATGATAACCTCTGTCTTCAATTTCTTTTTCATTTGTCCGTCGTCTTTGTAAGTGATATTCAGATAAGTCTGTTTTCTCCAGCAGTTTGAAATTACCTATTCAAATTTTAAATGCACATTTTAAATTCCCAGCGTTCTTTTTGTTGCATTTTCAATCAGTTCAAATTGCATTATACACATATATATATATATATATGTATAAACATGTGAGCAACTTCCTGCTTATATTCATTCTTTAACTGTCTGTAAATAATTCAGTGAACTGTATTCACAAAATATTTGTAAACTAAATATTGCTTTGTATAAAAGTGGGAAATACACGTGATGTTTTCTCTTCCCCTTTCCTAACACCGTCACTCTTACTTGTTGTTTTCTTACTTCCGAACTCAAACTACTAGAGATTACGTTATTCTAAGGAATCCGGTGTTTGAGAAATTTTTTAACGTAGAAATCGCTTATTTCTAAGCATGGTGTGTTTTGTGTAATCTGATAAGTAATTAAATAAGAAATGTAAGTTTTTAAAGTTCTGTGTCAGTTGACAGCGGTCTCATCCAACAGTAAACTAGCATATCTAACATAATATCAGCTAGGTAACTGTATAATCCGTGTAAACCAAATATGATTGCAGAGCAAATATATAAGATAAACTAAAAAAATTCTGTGTTATTGTATTCTCTAAGTTGGATGGTTTATCTGCTAGGCTTTCATAGTCTTTTAGGACAACACATAACACACCCATCTCATTTACACCTCCTCTCTGGAAGTTTAGACAGGAGAAAAAAAGAGAATAGAAAGGCTGCACGATTTGATTTATATAAACAGATTTAAATTGTCAGTATCCAACAGCTTGGCTAGTAATTTGTTAGTTTGTTTTCATCTCGAAAATCGTCCGTTTCTCGCTATGATTTCATAGTTGTTATTATTGAGTGTTAACTAAACAGGAGTCGCCTAGCTTGTATCTTTGATTTCAAGGTTGCTTCCCTTATAAACAGTTAGTTAGAAAGCCGTTAAAAAGCCAAGAGCGCTAATGAGCTACTTAGTTTTGTTTTGAAACAATTTATTAGTTCATATCTACAACGTTACCATAGATTGATTTCCGAACAATTTACTATCTACCCCATGTGAAGTAATCCAGCTCTAGACGATTTGAATTTCCTCTAAATGGTTACGTAATGGCAGGCGGATTGTAGTCTGAACAGCTTGCAGTAAGATTTTATTCCTCACGTGGTCACAGTTAATTCATTTACTCTTCACTGTTATGCTTTTCTTCCTGTTGAACTTTATACCTTGTTTAATATGTCGTTAACCTACAACACTTTCAGAAAAAGAATAAACACAAACGCCAGTGGTTTCCGGTAATTTCTATAGGATATAAAGCTATAATAGTCAGTAAAAGCAAATGGAAATCATATCAGAAACTGTGCTAAGGTGTAAGTGCAATATGGAATTAAAGTTAGTCGGTTTTGATTATCATTTGAATATATAAACTATACAGTCGGTAAGATCATAAGATAAAATGAGATTAAACAACTGAGTGATGTGTTTACATATTCATAATCAATTATACTATGGGTTGCAATTAGTGAGTAGTATTTAATGTGTGAGAAGAAATATAAGTATCACAAAAAAGGAATATTCTGAATGTAAGTTCGACAGATGGAGGATAACAACAGTAACGGTAAAATAAAGTAGTCATAATGTTACGTTTAATACTGTCCCTCCCAATATTCAAGTTGCACTTCATATACCACTTTACACTTTTGGATAAATTAGGTTTCATTTTGAACTGTTGTACATTTTTTGTTTGACTGGACACTTTTGTTGACTGAGAGCCGTTTTGTGTTCAACCATTGTGGTCTTGATATTTGAATGCGGGATAACCTCATAATTGAAGCTTGTACTTTAATTAGTTGCTACATTTTGTCAAATGGATCTGGATTCTGGATTGAAGATTGCTATTTGGTATCCTCTTTGAGAATTATTCATGCACTGGCGGAGACACATATACTGTTATTTTTTCAAACTTGAACGAGGAAACACAGGAAGACATATGCCAGACAATTGTACCAATGATCAAACAGAAAAAACAACACACACAACTCAACTTTCAAGAAATAAAGGCCCTCAAAAAGCTGAAAAATAGGAAGGACATCGTCATTATACCAACCGACAAAGGAAGAACAACAGTAGTCATGGACAGAGAAGAATACACCAAGAAAGCTGAAGAACTACTCAAAGACGAGGATGTATATCAACAACTCCCAAGAAATCCTATATAAACATTGAACAACCGCATCCAAAGGACCTTAAACAAGCTCACCGAAAAATGGACAGATCACAAAACAAGACCAATGGCGAATGAAATCCAGTGGACCAGTCCTACCCCGATTCTACGGCAGACCCAAAATACACAAGCCAAATATCCCATTACGACCAATTGTATCACTCCCAGGAACTCCAACATATAACTGATCCAAAGAATTATACACAAAATTGAAACACCTAACGGAATCTTGTGATCACTGCATCAACTCTGCTATCCAATTCCTAGAGAAAAATCAGAGGCATCGAAATAGATGAACAAGAAATAATGATATCCTTCGATGTCACAGCATTATATACCTCAATCGGACAAAAACTAGCAAAAGAGACCATGGAGCGATTACTCAGCAACGACGAACACCTCCCACAACAATCAAAAATGCTACACAAGCTGGATGGAATGCATAAACCTACGCCTAACAACGTACTTCCAATTCAACGGTGCAATGTATTCTAGCGGTAAATAATTCCTCAAAATTATTAACCACAGCACTCATCACTCAACATTGGATGCTGACCATCACTGTTTAAGTCGACTTGTTTAGCTGAAGGCTTCCGGTCAAGCCTCCCCGCCATTTGGTACTCCGTCGTGTCACGTGCGTGCACGATTCCTAGCTAGCTAAGCATTCACCTCCACCCGCGATTTTGTCCCGAAATATACTACGTACTTTGGACGACAAAATCTGGTCTTCTGATTGTTTTCCTGTTTCTTTTTGTTCCCCACAATACATACAAGTACGGCACATTCATACCTCAAATGTGGTTGATCCTTGTTTATTTTGGGTCGTATCACGTTATATCAGGTGTTTGTAATCTGATAATAGGCACAGTTATGTAGCCACGCTCCATATACTGCAGAAACGTAGAAAAAAGAGAAATTCTGAAGAACTAAAACTAGCAGAAATGTGTTGTAGAAAGTGTATTGGTATGGACAAACATGAGAGTTCAGTGCATATGTGAGATCACAAAGGGTGAATTCATTTGCACCACTGTGAACAATTTTGAGCTATATCACCAATAGTCTCTAGCCATTGGGTCTTAGTGCCTAGAGGACCCCAACTGAGAAACCTCTACCTCCATGCGTGGATCAAACCAGTAGTCAGAAACTTCATGGACTGATGGCGGGTTTCGGTTCGGTCATCGCTAACTCTATTCCAACTCAGCCCTGTGTCAGCTAACATTGCTTGTCTGCTCAACATGCCCGATACGTCCTAGCTACCTCATTTGACTTAGCTTCATGACTTCCTCGATTAACTTAGCTTGTTTACGTGGCACAACCCGGTACACAGGTTGCAGACATCTTTAGTTAAGGGCAGCTGGCTTTTTCATATCTTTCACTGCCAATGACCATACTTCGTAGCTATAAAGAATGATAGATCAGATTGCTGCACAGTACACACTTCCTTTGATAGATATCCTAGTCCCACATCTACGCCAGCGACAATGCAAGTTGACAAAAGCTGTGTGCTCCTTTTTCGTCCAGGAGAATTTCGGTAGGTACCACTTGGGACCTAAACAGCCTAATCTTTATCTTTTTATTGAACCGCACTTATGGTCCCTCGACAGAATCAGTCGCTGAGTAATTTGATCTATTTCAACACTATGGACTGCACTGTCTTAGGTATCTAAAAACCTCATTCAGTAATTTGATGATTCCATATGCCAATCAACTTGCAGAAGAAAGCTCACTGAAGCGTTTGAGATGATGACAGAAGTAAGACAAGGCTGTCTGCGATCACTAAAAGCATTCTCAGTCATAGTGTGGATGATTATGTTGCGTGCATTTGTGGACTGTAAATCCGAGCATATGCTGAATCAGCTAAAAGACCTGAGTAGATCCAAATTTGATGAATAATTTGTTTCTAACGCCTCGTAAACTCGAATATGTAGAAGTGAAATCCGTTAAATGTCGACAAAGGATAGCGGGGATAGTCCTTCATGTGAACATAGAGGATCGTAAGTTAATTGCGATACCTGACCGACCGACATCAAATTCCGAAGGGACGTTGCCTGTGATGGCATTGGTCCTTTCAACCGCGGGCGACAGGGAAACAAGGCAGGCGTTCATTACTCTGAATTCGGTTTATAGATGTAAATAACGTGGCTTTGGTGCCAAGATCCGATTTCGGAACATCATTATGAAGTCAGTGTTTCTGTATGGTCCAGAAACTTGGTCCATGCGTTACGGGAAGCATTTCCAACAAATTACAGACCTCCTACATAAACATCTGTCTTCTTTTTATAGTGATGAGTAAAGGGCCAGCAGGAAAGAAACAGAGAAGGACTAAACGTCCACTCGGTTGACGTCACATGTCACCCTGGCCGTAGAGGGGAACACAAATGACCTGCGACTGGTTATGATTCCGAGAGTGACACAGGGAAGATCATGTGATCGGTAAGTGAAAACTGTATGCAGCTGTGATGACACAGAACAGAGTGTTATAGAGATGCGTCCCTAGAAGTCGATGTTCCAGTCGGAAACCAGGAGGTGAATAATTGTAATTGTAATGAAAATAACGATAATAATCCCAATAATGTTAATAATGAATAGTTAGCAATTCTTAGTATAGTCGTCTTATGCGGCATTGATCCCAGAAGATTTCATTCACTAGACCGAAACTCATGATGTTTCTTCTCCTCACCTATTTTTCATTTAGTATCTCATGAGAATAGTTTTAGACTTAGTGATTCAATAAATTATTATTATTTGTTAAGATTTATGTATTCGTTTTACAATTTCTAAACAAAATATCCGTTTGCTTAGATGAGGTTATGCTTGTTATCCATTTCCTACTTCATTTTAGTGTATATGCAGTTGTTGGATTTTGCGGTAGTATATCACCATTGGCTCTAACCGATAAAATTGGTTCATTGTGTATAATGGATCAACCAGGTTATATTTTATGTCCAAGTCGTAAAGAAGTATTGGATGTTTACATACGATCAACTGGTTGGTTAACTCATTCATCTAATTGTTCTTACACACTTACAGTTCCCCACATTTGCATTCTGGTTTGAATAAGTTTTCAACCTGAGGGTCGTAATTACAATGATCTCAACTCTCAAAGTTGACAATTCAGTTTTGGTTTGCCTGCTTTCGGAGTATTGCCGAGTCCTAATTCATACGGTACTCGTATATGTGATTTAACAGCGTTGATTACTTGCAAGTTTGTCGATTGTCGTTTTGAGGAGAGAATGTATCAGGAGAACACGATGGCGAATAATTCACTTGTACTACTACGTGGAAACATTGGTGTTCTATCAAGAGCAAAATTTCCTGAGAACACAAATTAATCAGATCATTTACTGCATAATGACAAATTCATTGACCACACTTTGACTTTTTCTAGCTTTGGGTAATAGCTGCATAGCTTATCATTCAAATAAATTTACTACATCTCTGTGTTAATTTTTTTGAAGTATGCAGTTGAATATAAAAAGCGATCTAAAACCCAGTAGGTTTGAGCAGCTGTCAGCGTGTTTGTATTTATATTGAATAGTTTTGCCTGTCAGCTTACTATCACTACGTCCTTGTTAATAACTTTACTTCATTTGTCGGAGTCTAGGCAATCTGAGTATCGTTTTGATATTTAGACAGAAAAACAATTGCTTATCCTTTTATGGTGACCAGCGTCAGTCTGGAAAAAAGGCACAGATGGTTATACACCCTTTTATGGATATCTTCGCTCACACCTACGTCACTGGCCATGTATGTATATATCATTGTTGTCTTTTGTAAATGTGCTTATACTGACTGTAATACTGAAATATTTTTCTCGTCTCACGTCGTGTGTTCTCAGTTAAGTAGAGCGGGCTGGGGAAACAGACAGCTGACGTATAATGTTGTTGGTGTGGTCAAGAGATACTTGTGAACACCTCGTTTGCGTCCAGCTCGCCATCCCTGTTCAGTTCAACGTTTCGCGAATATAAAAGGGGCTACATTATAACACGTTTGCAGCCATGAGTAAATCAGTTCTAGACTGAAGGGTTTATAGAGTTTTGGGAGAATTTCATTATTATTCCACATTTATATTTATAAATGAATGAGAAATACATAATGTAAGAATGTTACACAAAACATAGGCAGTAGTGAAAATTTTGTTAGCTGTATTACATCATCTGTGACTCAGTGTTATGATCGGTAAAGAGGTCATATTAATAATGCTGATATGATTCTTCACCTTCAGGACAGTGAAGGAGTGTACATTTAATTCAGTATTCTATTATTATCACTCAGCTGTAGTACGTATTTTCCTAAATAAATCAACAATAAGGAATTCGTGTGAAATTTGTTAGCATACGGAGAAGTAAAAGGAAAACTATGCCATTTTGATAGGAATTGTTGGGGACGTGTTTTTGTCCCACTTGTCTGCAATTACTTTGCAATGTTGAAGTTTGGCCGATATGCTTGACCTCCGTTAGTTTCTCACTAGTCATTGATTATATATGCATTGAATTTTACTGGATAGAACATGTGATGCTCTCTATTTTTCGAGAAGTCTCGTTGTATGGTGTCTTGTCCCCTCAACTTTATTTCACTTTGTGGTAATGGATTTGTAGAAATTTTGTCATCCGATTCACATTTGGGATGAATAGTACCCAAATACTTGTTTTCTACTTGGAGATTTCGTGGAGATAACATGAATCTGTGAATTTTGGAGGTGTGATAACTCTTAAATTTCGCTGATTATCTCACTAATCTTCATTTGAGGACTTTGGTGATGGATCAGAGTTATTACATCTACATTTTTGACATCTGTATCTTTTCCTGTTTAACTCCTCAAAGCTTTATATGTTGAGGTGTATTATGTTTAAGTAGAGGTGATTTCTATGTGAGACTTAAAAAATGTGGATATTCATTTAGTTTTTCTTCTGTATCACGATATCGAAAAAGTCTCAGAAAAATTGGATTCCTATTAACTTATCTGGCAATTAGCGGTACCATCAGCACCATTAGGAAAAATCGGGAGATGCTCCAAAACCTATTTCCAAACTAAAACCACATCCCATAAAGGACGAGAGGAACCGATTGAAACGACAAAAGTTTATAAAAAGGTACGTATTTTAACTTTTAAAAATTCCAGTGAAAGAGAGTTGGTCAAAGTAAAAACCCTGGAGATAACCTGAGTCGAACTGTAACACAGAAGCTACCAGATGACAAAGATCTGTTATCTCATGCTAGGAATTACGACTGCTGTGACGCCGAACATGGTGTTAGCGTCATCGCAAAGTTGACCGGTAGTTTCCACGAGACTGAGCTAGTGAACCCGAGCTGCAACAGGCCCTATTCTCTGAATAGGCAAATGTGTAGAAGTTAACATCAACGTGGTGCAGGAGTCTCTGCACAAGCCTCCGTCACTGTAGACTTAACCACCATGAAATCTCAGGTAGATAATGACCAGTTACCACCGAAGTCAGGTGACGAGGAAGAGGAGACAGATTACTAGAGTCTGGCTTCTCGCCTTTCATAGGAGACGAAACAAGATAATCGTATATGACGTATCGTCCCTGACAAGAGGGAGGGGAGTGACATATGAGATTATTTTTTTAATGTTTTTCGTACTTTCTTGTTTTGTATTCATATTCATTTTGATTCTGTGGTTTTTTATGGGCACTTTTATTTCGATTATTATAATTTTACTGACTTCATTGTGTTTTTTTCACTTTCTTTGATATTGTGTGAGGTATTTTTGTTTATGTGTTAATTTGCGTGCTGTTAATATTTCGCAGTATGTATTTTCTAATTAATATAACTTTTTTTTAAAGTGACAGTGTAATTTTTCCATGTTTTTTCCTTTCATGTGTGTTTATTTTAATATTCACATTTACTTTTCTTGCTAACTGTTTGAGTTTTCCTCATGTTGTCAAACGTTAATGATTCTGCTACTGATCGAATTTCGTAAGAATATCCTGCGGGAACAATGAATCTGCTATTCTAAGCACACAAATATCTAATATCTAGTTAATAACCATACTCGCATTACAAATCGTTGGTAAACCATATTAATTTGTGATTATGTCAAACCCCCTGACGAGAACAGAAGTCTTGAAGGCAATCAAGATGCTAAAAGCTGGAAAAGCAGCAGGACCAGATGGAATCCCAAAAGAGGCATTGAAAACGGACCCAGAGACAACAGCAGACTTGATGACACCATTACTGGAGAAGATGTGGAAAGGGGGCAAGGTGCCCGAGGATTGAAAGAAAGGCTACTTAATCAAACTGCCAAAGAAAGGAGACCTAAGTCAATGCAAGAACTGGCGCGGAATTATGCTCCTGTCCATCCCAAGCAAAATAATAAGCCGCATCATCCTGGAGAGAATCAAACATGCCCTAGATGAAAAACTTTGACCGGAACAGGCTGGATTCAGGAGAAACAAGTCATGTATTGATCAAATCGCCACACAACGGATCATCATTGAACAAAGTTTGGAATGGCAGTCACCTCTCTATCTCAACTTCATCGACTTTGAAAAGGCCTTCGACAGCGTCGATCGACAGGTGATTAGGAAACTACTTCACTACTACGGGGTGACGCTGACAATCATACATATCATCCAACAGTTGTACGACAATGCTGCATGCCAAGTAATCCACAACGGGAAACTTACGGAAACCTTCGAAGTGAGGACAGGAGTAAGACAAGGCTGCCTACTATCGCCAATGATTTTCTTGATTGCAGTAGACTGGGTAATGCGACAGACAGCGGGCAACGAGGAAACAGGCATAAAATGGACCCACACAAAAAACATGAAGGATCTGGAATTGCCGATGATATATGTCTGATTTCCCATAAACTGGAAGATATGCAAGTGAAAAGCAACAAGTTGACGGTAGAAGAAACATCAAAGATAGGACTTCAGGTGAACATAGAGAAAACAGAGGTGATGAAGATTCCTGGGCAACAACAACACAACAACGGACAACAATCAACATAAATGGAAGGAACCTGAAAGAAACAACCTCCTTTACCTACCTGGGAAGCATTGTTTCAACTACAGGCGGAACTGATGAGGATATCAATGTAAGGATCAAAAAGGCAAGAAAAGCTTTCATTACTCTCAAGTCTATGTGGAGGTCAACAGCACTCAGCATGAAAAATAAGATCCGGATTTTCAACTCAAATGTGAAGTCAATGCTATTATACAGATCAGAAACTTGGCCAGCGCGTCATAAAGAGCACCTCAAACAAACTACAGACCTTCATTAACAGTTGTCTTCGCTCAATACTCAAGATCAGATGGTCAGAAAAGATCAGCAACAGGGATCTCTGGGAGCAAACCAACCAGTTGTGCAACAAATCTGCATGAAGAAATGGAGATGGATTGGCCATACTCTGAGGAAACCATCAAGTGACATCACTAGACAAGCCACTGCTCGAGTGGAACCCGAAAGGGAAGCGGCGAGTTGGTCGTCAGTGCAAGGGTGACTTGGAGGAGGTCATGTGAAGAGGAGATGAAAACGTGTGGGCACACTTGGAGTCAGGTGAAAACTCTAGCAGAGAACCGAACGCAATGGAGACGCACGGCTGAAGCCCTATGTTCCTCGAGGGATTAAAGGAAAAAAATAATGTCAAATTCAATATTCCTTTCCTTTTTGTTATCACGAAACCTGAGCTTTTACCTGAAGAACTCGACTTTATCCAATGGGTTTCTTATTCTAATCCCACTACACCAATCTAAGCACAAGAAACTGTGAAGTATCACTAACCAATAAATGGCCTAACAAATAAGTGTTTTTGTCGTGTAACTGAGTTCCAAATGATGTAGTAAATTTTAGTTTTAAAGAAGTGTAAAGTATACTTTCAACTATTTTTTGAGCAGGATTTTTTCCTGACAGAGAAATTTTTATTTCTCAAAGTAAATATTTCCTTAAGGTGCTGATAACTGCGTTGTAAGTGTATTTTACAAGTTTTCTCTTCCTTCTTTGATGTTTGCATTCACAGTGTTTGTTGTGTTCATACAGCTACTCACTAACCTTATATTAAAGCAGACAAGTTTTTTTATTTTTCTGAAAGTATTTTGTGTGATTTAAACAGATTAAATATTTCAGTAAATTTGTCGAACTGATGAATTTACAGAACGTAGATGTTAATTAAAGCACAAAAAAGAAGTGTGGTTCAAAGAATCTTATTTCTGCTTTCTTTTTCATAACCAGCAGAATAAAAATAAATTAACTTATTGAAAAGTGAAAGTTTTACTTACAGCTGAAACAAATATAGGGTAATTCTTTACAAAACAAAACCACTTACATTACTGATTGTTTTATGTAAACAATTTGTTATTTTGATCATAATCTTGAATGCATTTTCATGGGCTTTTAACAAATTCTTTCATTCTTACTTAGTGTAATGTAATTTCTTTTTCTTAAGCTAATTAAATCCAATATCGAGGTTTTTCTCCTTGTGATAAATTAGATAATTCAGTTGTCATTAATTTCACAATTTGTGGTGATGTGGCTGATTGATTCAAACAGTGGATTTGCATGCAAGGGATTCCTGAACATAATCCTATTTGGCTCTCTTTGGCTGCGAAGTTAAACTTTAAGCACCAGTAAGTACCAGTGAAGTGTGACCGCATCGATAGCCTTGAAACGCTCAGTGAGGATGTTGGTGTAACCTGATAAATGGTATTGTAATCATGAATAAAATATGCTTGATTTAGTGTTGTGTTATTAAATGGGATATCTGGCAAGTTTCAAGTTGGATTTGAGACGAATTAAGTGAAGATTTAGGCTAAGGAGAGGTCAGGGTTAGGTTCACCTAAGGAAGGCGACATTAGGGGGAGTTCGAGTTAGATTAGGTTTAGTTTAGGGATGATGAGTGTTACTACTAGTGTTAGGAGACTAGATAACTGCATGCTCAGAATGTGGTTAAATTACTCTGTTGATACTCTAATCCCAGACTGAGTAGTATTTCTGTCACACGTCATAGAGAGGTATCCTGTCTGTGTGACAGTTTCATGCCATTTAATCTATTACTTTCATGAACATATGTATTTTATACACCGAAATCACCTTTATCATGTGGTTGGTACGTTTAAGGACATTTGTCCATGCTTAAATGTTGACTTAACCGCTCTGACTTTAATACCACTTGTTTCCTCTCACTAATCAATTGTGTCTCTTAGAGTAATAACCAATAAGCTATTGTAGAGTACCTTAGTTACCTTAGTATTTACCATTTGGGCGCGGTATTTAAGAATAAGCAGCTGATAAAAAATACCGTGGTTGCAAAAAATGAATTATTATTATTATTACTGAAGATTGATATAGAATCACAGTATCCAACGAAATACATAGAATGTAAGAAGAAATAACATATTTTTTACATTTAAATTGAGTAGCTGGCTTTCAGGCTTCACTCAATATGTATAGATAACTTCTCCTTTTACTTCTTTTGAACTAATTACAACTTTCATGGTTTATTAATGTCTGCGTATATATATATATATATATATATATGTATATATATATATAAGCTTTCAGTCACTCCATTTTTGTCTGTCTGTTCGATGAATTTTTGCCAGAGTCTTTTTCCAGTGCATTGGTAGTTTGTCATAACATTCTTTGCATACCGGTTTCAAATCGATTTCATATAGTTTAGATCTGAACAGTGAATAAAAATCGCAGGTCCATTATCAGATAGAAAGTTTTGATTTTACTCAGCTTAAACGTAAGGAAAGCTAATGTGATGTCAAACACAGATCAATACATGAATTTTCCTTTTGAGTTTTATTCATTTAGATCTGCTGACATATTGTTAATTAGATAGCCAAATGTATTTCTGTCGTGTAGTCAAACTTTGTAAGAGTTAAAAAGAATTTTTCACATCTGAAATATCACATACTTACTATAGTAGCTTCTCAATAGCACTTTAGAGTTTAAATAATTGTTACAATGAAATAAATAATGTCAACTGAAAGTTACATCACACAACTAACATAATTCTTTGCTTTTTACTCATAAAAAGGGGACTTCACTACTTAGAATTCCACTGATTTGACGCGTTGCAGTGATGATTCAATTTTTGACACAGTAAATATTTCCGTTTATAAGAAACAGGCTTTAAGTATAAAATATGCTAACTTTAATGGCTCATTGCCATCAACTGAGTTAAAAATCTTATTTAATTTACTGTGCGAAAATGTCACAGCAATTAACGCAGACAATGTAATAAACAGGGGTTCTGGAAAAACTTCGAAACCTCTTCACTGAAACCGAATACACTTCAGTGTCCATTGGGAAAAGCATGTGGTTCAAACTAACCCAATGAAGGGTCTTCCACTTTCACATAGGATATATTGTTGCAAACCACTCTCACTTGCATCTAATAATTGACTGGTTCTTTTGGACTTGATTACATAGGTCGCAAAATGTGAATTCTGTCCAAAAATATTTTTGAACATTATCCTCTTTATTCGTCCAGGAGGATGAAAATTTAACCATTTAAGTTATTCCAAGAACGCTACCGAAGTATTTTGTTTGAAATTCTTTTCATAGTGAACTATAAAGCAAAGTGATTCATTCAAGAAAATTTTTAACTCACCACTTGATCATAATAGACGCTTTTGTAGTTTATCAGTTCAAACTTATTATATCTGTGTTTATTAGAAACACATCCAATCATTCACTATATAATGGTCATAACCATTCGTTTCATCGTTACCTCAATATAATTTTCTTATCCTGTAGAAGTTAATTTTCCCTTCCAAATTACTGTTTTACTTTCACCACCTTTTGTACTTCCTTCTAGATTACTCAGTGTTTACCTTCCGACTTTGAAAAAAATTTATTTAGCATTTCAACAATAATTTTGGAGTGGTGCTGATTTATAAGAGAATGATAAACATATTCACTTGCCGTAACACTGAACAGCAAAGTAGACATTTTGGAATCATTCACTGAAAACAGCTTTCTTTGACGAACGCTTTCTTTAGTACTTCGAAGAAACAGGGTCTTTTCATTTCTTAGATTGTCAGCTACAATTAATTGAACTTCTATCAATCTACTTAATCAACTTATTAAGTAGTATTCTGTCTTTAACAAAAATAATTTCCATCTTGAATAAGATATGATCAGAAAACGTCGAAAATTATGTTTGAGAATGTGCTTACTTTTCATCTAGTTTTCTGTCACATAATGAACACCGGAAGTGTTCAGGACAGTAGATTTTATTTGTGAATTTGGCCAATATACCAGTAACAGGCTTTGTACAAATATGACAAATACTTCCAATTTTAGACTGATAGTGGAGAAGACAATAAGCATGCCCTTGCCATTCATAAAAGCGGCTGCCCATAAACGGTATTTCACAGTGATGGCATACAAAATGTTCGACATGCCAAACTTTTCCAAGTGCCCAAACTATCCGTCCTCCTATTGGACGTCTGGATCATAGAAATTGAATATGAGCAATGAAACGTAAAAACGTCTAATTACATAAGTCGATAACAATACATATATTCAAAACTTTATGAAGTTTATCGGTAATCCAAGATAATATCATCTTATAACCTATTCTACAACAGCCTAAACCTGAAAGTGATCCGCATGTTACATCCTTCTTCCAACGCATCTGCTAGGTATGCATTCAACTCCCGTTTGACATAGAAGTAGCGACAACAAGTCTTTCATTTACATAGTGACCGACCTTCAAGAATACAATATCATTCTCGAGGTGAAACCTAGTTCTTTAAAAGGCATATATTTCATTTATTGGGCAAGAAAAATTCTTTATATGCACAAGTACACAATATCTTAATCCCACCAAGTATCTTATTAACTCGGGTAGTCTGCAGTTCTCTCTTTGGTTTTCCTGTATTCAGGACTCCAGACAAGGTCTTGTGACTATTTATTTATTCTGTCATTTTATTTAAATGCTATTCCCTCTTCTAAATTAGAAACAGTCTAACTGAAGATAATCTTGAAATTTGCGTCTTACACATGCAGATTAAATATACGAAATTAATAGTTATGGGTTTAGAGGAAGTTACATATTTTATTATTTTCTTGTTGTACTGATGGAACAAAAGATTTAAGATGTTCTTTTCCTTGGGAAATGAATCAAAATTAATAATTCTCTGCTTCGGTTGTTTATGTAGATTGATCTGCTGCTTTACAATTTCTTTATGTTTATAACCGCCATATCATGTAATCGGTTATTTTTTATGACCTTATGCATTAGTTTATTGCTTCACATCTGTCATATTCAATCTCCGTTTACCTGCAACCATGGCTGTGGTAACATTTTTGTATATCTTAAATTAACTATTGCAAGTGGCTCGGTTTTCATAAATTTATAATGGTACAACCTACAGAGGAAGTTTATTTCTACCCATAAAATAGCTTTATAAATATAAAATTAGGTTAATTACACTATGTAAAAATGACTTTAAAGTTCAGCGCACATCAAACAGCAACAGGGATTATTTTGCATATTGTTGAATAAATAGAATGGACCTTCTTGGCATTTCCATAAGTGACAGTGGTTAGCTGTAATGGCGCAGCAACACTTTCTTTGATATCAGTGTTACTGATTACATATGTGTTGCTTAGAATTCTCCAATATAATGAGAGTTCTGTTGCAATCGGTTTTATGTTTAATTTTTATTGAATATTCACTATTATAATTGTCTTTCAATCCGTGATTGAACATTGGTTTTAAAGTGTTATGTTTTTAATTGGGTGCCTTTTCCTGTAACGTCGTTATTTATTTATTTATTGGTAAATGCAGTATTTAGCGCCTTAAACAGGGTGAAGACACAGTTGAAATTTAGTGTAGAACGTAGAAGTGAAGTATGAATTCAAAACACCTGTTAAGACCAAAAGAGAATCGTTATGGTCTGAATGCAGGGAACCGATCTCTGCGTCCTTCTGTATATCTGATGATTACAGTCAAAAAAACACTAAAAAGATAGCAAAACGACGATCACTTGCTGTTGGTATCTATATGTGTTCTATTTAATAATAATAATAGGAAAAACTCAAAATTACCTCAAAAGTCCAGTGAGGCAGCTGTACAGACAAGGTAAGGTTCTAAGTACAAAATGAGTACTATAGAAAAAAAATGGTTAACTAAAATTCAACTGTAAGAAGTACCGTAGAATCAAGTAGAATATTCCCCCAAAAGGTGGGATCATAACTCTATCCACCAGGACTACACACCAACGATTTCCGCACACAGTCCAAAGTCAGAATTACTTTCATTCATCCAAACAAAATCACGTCGTTAAACAACATATTACCAACGTATCACACAACCACAAACAGAAGCATTAAAATCAAGGATTCAATAGGGCTAGAGACAAATGACAAGAATCAAGTCAATATATGATATGCAGATGTTAGAACGGTGGTATTCAGCATAGGATAAAAACGGATAATAATTACAAAATTAGTCGACCTATCCAAATAAGTTTGAGTATTTTGATTAGCTTACTCAGTAGGGATTTCTCAAAGAATTCTTCCATTTCAATAAAGTCATAGCAAGCAGAGCTAAGCTAATAGCGTCAATTTTCCCTAATTATAAATTCAAGACCACTTAGCGAAACTTCGGGTTTATTTTCAGTAAGTTTCCACCTTAAATATTTCACAATGAGCGAAAGTGTATAGATTCTGGTTTTCTGTAGGGATATTCCACCCACATAACCACACACCCATAGCTTGTCTCAGGGAAATGCTGTTCAATAACTTCATTTAACTTATATTCAGAAGAATAAGAAGCTATGAAAGGTGAAAATCTTAAAAGAGATATATAGGTTACTAAAGAAACTATTAGCGTGTGTTTCTTAATGACCATATGTGTTTCTATGTCATTACCAATGTGCCACAGCTTCCCAGATATTCTATGACGGAATGAAAATAATTTATCATTCTGAAACCTAATTGTTGCCTGCAAAGCCGACTTGTACAGTGAGTGAAAAGCAGTATAATACTGATTTGTTAGTCATGTAATAAAAAACGCTTTCGAAATTTGACAGAATTTCAGTTCCAGTTGAGATTGGTTGACATGAATGAGAAATTTGGTGGTTAGTTACATTTCCTGTCCCAAAGTATTCTTTGTTTCTAGTGAATAGAAACGACATATAGGAAAAACTGGGTTAAACAGCATAAATCTTTTATTCCTGAATGAAAACCAATCAGGTTGATAAGGTAGTTTATAGAGCACAGATTCTGAGTAAGATCAGTATTTATTCTATGAACTTGGGGATCATACTTAGCTACACTTTTTCTTGTTAAGAATTCGAAATTTGCTTAATGCTTAATTTTATTATAAATTGTATACAGGTGCTGAATGAAGGTCACAGAAGTTTGCTGAATTGCTTTCTCTGGCTGCATGCGGATGCTTATACCAGGAAGCATAACGTAAGCATGTGTTCATAGATGAAATGCCATTAAACTGGAAAGCAGGTTGAAACCATATATGGGAAATTCATGCAGCAGTTTGCAAGTCATGTTCAACTGAGAAAATGTAACACTTCATCAGTTGCGGTTTTTATATTGTTGAAATGTATTTCTAACGTTGATTTTATTGTTAATGAACTCCTTCATTTCTTGTCCCGTGGAGAAACCGACTTATATATGTGAAAATAATTAATTCGTGTTGAATTGGTTAGCTAACCATATCGAATCATTTGAGTTTGACAATGACATCCTAATGTGGCTTACTATACAAAACGTTTGAATTTAATTCGAATGTGCAAAATTTAGGACGCGCCTTACACACCTGTTTCCTATGGTTTATAAAATGCAAATAAGACTGCAAATATTTACTGATGAAGATGCCAATTCATAAAAAAATTTTAAGGGCTTTTAAAACGTTTGATTAGTAGACGTTTTTAAAGTCGCTGATGTAGCATCTACTAACCTGCATGCGGAGCATATTGGTATACCCGATCGACCGAAACATCTTAAGCAATACAGTTCACCTCCACGTTCATGTGCATCTGGACCGAGTTCTTCTTTGCAGTCGAAACAGTGGAAATGATGTGGGTGATGGAAATCTCCCATGTACTTGATATGCTTGTCAACTTCAATTGGTTTGTTACAAGTTTGACAGATATGACATCCCACCAACTCTTGACATACAACAGGCCAGCAGTCTTTACATAAAATCCTGTCAACAGCAGATCGCAAAGGGTAAGACTAATGTGTTAACTGTGTCGGAGTTGGGATCAATATTCAGTGAAAAATAAACAAGGTTAAGCGGAACTTAAAAAAACTGCTATTACTAACTACTATGTCATTTGTGCATCTATGAAATGGAAGAAATAATGTAACAGTCGTAATCCTCTAGCTAATTACGCTTCTAGCTTCAAATCATTTCTAAGCTGCCGATTAGGTTAATTGGATGATATTTCTAAAGCATACGATGAAATACAAATAAATTAATAAAAAAATCAAGGTATGAAAGTGAATTCGTCTGCAACAATAGTTCTAGTAGTCGTTTGATACTTCCAAGGCATCCAAACTTAACGTTTCTACAACAGCTCGTTAGTGATCCTGACTACTGAAAACAGCATTTGCATAACTTTCAATACAAATGGTGAAAGAAAATTCTTCATTTATACAAGAACTAGAATTTTTATTTCTCCTTAAGCATTTGTGATGTCCATAGATATATTTATCCTTTTTCTTCATAAAGTAAACATCTGTACAGACTGTCAAGGTTCTGCATATTAAGTCACATGAGTTTTTCTATATGAAGTGAATTCGGTGCTTTTCACTTAATTGCACCGGAAATATACAATTAAAATTTATTAGTGTCATTTATCATACAGTTAATCTAGTTACAATGCATATTAGGATAAAACTTGGGCACTGTGGTAGAGCATAACTCTATTAGGGATAAAATTTTATTTTGCTAAAGTTACACAGTGTTATACAGTAATATTAACTGATGACGTTTCGAGCACAAACTATTGCTCATAATCATATCAAGTTACTCACATAACTTTTTTCCTTCATTTATATACATGTGTGGAATTGACTAGATATTTGAATAAAAATCAAACAGGATAATGTACATTCAGAAATCATAATACGAGCGTTATTGATCAATTACAATCAGATGGGAAATAAGACGACTACTTTTTGTAGTCATAATAAGTAACTTGTTAGAATGTTGTGATGTGTTCGAATTGAAATAGAATTTTGAGAATATTCATTATTCTCCTCTGATTTGACTGTTGGTAATAATATCTTCCAAATCTCTGGTATTTACATTGAGTCATTTCTGTTGCATGTGTTGGATGTAGACTCAATGAACCAGGGTTCAGTAATCCATCTCTCTCTCCACCTACATAGATTACTTCTTAGAATTTTAACCCTCTCCCACCCTATTGTGTGGTTGTGTGTTAATGCATGCATGCAGTGCGATTGCTGAGCTTTTTTCTAAATTACTCATCTTCTCGGGGTCAACCATTCTTACCTTAGCTAAATTCTTATGTTCCGCCAATCTGATTACCCCCGATTTACTAGTTTGACCTATGCAGTTGACCTCACAGTCATTGCTAGGTGTTTTGTAAATTATATTATTTTGTTTAATTGGGTCCAACGGGTCCTTTAACCTACAAAGTTTGTCTCTGAGTGAGTTTGTTGGTTTAAATGCCACCCTAATTCCTGCTTTATTGAGAATCCTACGTAGGGTCTCAGATGTCCCCTCCTTATATGGTATAACAGTAGATGCCTTATATTCTCTCTTATTTATCTTATCATTACTAGCTTCACAATTATTTTTAATCTGCTTTTGGCCTTTTTCGATCTTCCTAATGAATTTTATAGGATAGTTATTTAGAACCAACGCC
This sequence comes from Trichobilharzia szidati, assembly GCA_944472155.2. NCBI lineage: Eukaryota > Metazoa > Platyhelminthes > Trematoda > Strigeidida > Schistosomatidae > Trichobilharzia > Trichobilharzia szidati. The sequence goes on along the minus strand of OX235279.1, from coordinate 111,717,728 downwards.
TCTTCTATCTGTTTTATTTCATCATTTAGATCTTTCTTGTGCTACTGCTCGGTTTGTTAGACACTTAACTAGGCCTGCCTTAACAGTTAAAGGATGAGATGAATTTAAGTCTAAATATCTATTAGAATGCATTGGCTTTTTATAAACGCTAGTGTGTAGTTTACCTTCTTCTATTCGTTTTATTTTACAATCTAGCATAGCTAATTCTCCTTGTTCATTTTCTGATTCAAATGTGAATTTTATTCCCTCTATGATTACGAGCAACAGTTTGTGCTCGAAACGTCATCAGTTAATATTACTGTATAACACTGTGTGACGATAGCTTAACGATGAGTTGTTATTTTACGTAGTGTATTTTACTGACTTCAGAATTAGCATCTCTTGCAGACAAGCACTCTTTGGAGAATAAATTGGACTGCAAACTAATTATCACGCTTATATTACAAACCGTAATGATGAGACGTTGAGAGGATGTCAGACAAAGTTCACAATATACAGAGTAGCTTCGTGCAAGGTTTTACTATACAGTCACTGAGTCGTAACATAAAATATTCAGTCCACTGTAAAAAGATATGTGGATAGCTTTAGTGTACTTATCCATCACTGGTAATAACCAGTGCCACAATGTCTATTTTCAAAGCCTGACTGGAATTTACAGATCGTGTTTCTTATGATTCTGCAGTATGGCATATCTGCAGTGCTGAATAAAACAATACACGCACGCTACGGAGACTAACACTGTAATATAGGTTGTTAATTTATTCATCATATATATTAGTAAATACGGGTCTAAGTTCTGGTTCATTACTAACCATATGTGTGAAGTGATTACCAATATGTCTTAAACTGTCACAGTCATTTAATCAAAAACACCAACTGACTATGTGTTTTCAATTCTGTACAAATGAATTAAAATACTTTTATTTACAGGTAACGTATAACTCACCTACTTTTGTGTCGCTGAAAGCCTTTGCTAACAAGCTGAACTCCACATTCATCACAGATTAAACATTCTGGATGCCAACTTCGACTCACCGCTTTCACAACTTTTGACATTATAAATTCACCTGGAAAGGTAATTCAGAAAGTAAGTAAGTAGGTAGATAAGGTAGGTATGAAATATTTTTATCACCTGATTCTTTTAAAAATGTATCCCTTTTATAATAAGGCTGATAGTTTAAGAAAAGGGAATGAAATTTGTCTCAGGTTTGTTTATTGCTTAATCCATGATAAATGTATGCTGAAAAGAATAAATTATAAAGTGAATATGTTTACTGAATCTAAACATAACTGGTCGTTTACTTAGCTTGTCTTCATGAATATTTTACTTTTTGTTCAGTATTTAAAGTACTCTTCACTAAACAAGAAGAAAAAAGCCTTGGTATATGTCTAAGTAGAGAGGTATATTGAATAAAGTTTATGGTAATGTGATGAATTATCGTGGGGAAATCTTCTCATTATTATATTATTTATTGTTCCCTTGGGTTCTAGTGAGACACGGAAACTCAACAGCATATCTCCACATTCCTATTTAGCTGACCGCCCGTTTACCCATAGTCCCTCATCTCCTCTTGCAAGATCGCTTCCATATCACACTCAGACTTTCAACACCTTGTTTCTCAATCGGATTCCACTCAAGGGCCTGGCGAGCAATGTCATCCAACGGTCTCCTCGGAGTATGCCCAATCAATCTCCATTTTCTTCTGTATATTTGTTAAGCAACAGGTTCTTGATTGGTTTGTTGCTAGAGTTTCCTTTTGTTGATTCTTTCCGGCTGTTTAATCTTCAATATGGATCCAGTGAAGGCAGCTGTTGATAAAAATCTGTACTGACCGGTTGGAAATGCTTCTGGTGACAAGCCTGCCAAGTTCCCGACCTATATAGAAGAACTGACTGGCTTAACATTTGTGTTAAAAATCGGAATCTTGTTCTTTATAGTGAGTGCAGATTTTCAATCTTCTAGAGAATCTTTTTCGGTCAAACGTATTCCTGTATTCCTGCTCCCGACGCAAGGTGTGCCACATAATCCATTCCCCTACAATTAGGGATATCATTAGTGATATTGGGCAGTCTTATCTTACTCCTGTCTCCACTCCAATATCTTGGCTGAGTTTTCTGTTATAAATCATCTGACGCGTGACACTGTCATATAGGTGTTGAATGAGTTTTATGAACATTTGGGGCACGCCATAGTGTTGCAGTAGTTTCTAAATTACTTCATGGTCAACAGTATCGAGGTATTTTCAAAATCAGTGAAACTGAGGAAGAGGGAAATCTTTTATCATAGGCGAATAAGGTCTAGCAACTTGAATATAATAATCACTGCACTCAATAAATAAATCTTTAAAATGCTTTCAAGAGTTTCATTGATGCCAGTACTGCTAAGTTTTTAGTGCGTTTGACTGATTTCAGTTTTTAATGAAATCTTCTATGAAATCAGTTAAATTCCCCAAAACGAACACTTGAAAATTAATCCACTGATCGTTGGTGACTGATAACAGAATGAATTCCGGTGTCCAAGTTATAAGTCATAGGTAGTGCGGTTTGTTTTAAGGAAAAATACTCATCTGTGACACTGGTTGGAAGTTGAAATTCATGAACAGTTGGATTCCATTCCAATGGCTGAGTGACAAGGTGCTTGTCCTAGTTTCAAACTGTAGTGCGTCAGTTGGTACTTACTACTGAAAAGTTTGAAAACGGACCAAAACGGCTGTCGAGTCCTTCTTGGATTTCAATAATTCTTTAACTGAAATCAGTTCGAGATTAAATCCGCCTTGGAATCTGAATGACTCTTTAAATGACTGCATTGTGGATGCTAAAAAGCACAAAGTGAACGTTCACTTTAAACCATGGAGGCAGAATTATTTGAATATTCTTTTACCTAATTTGTATGAACCAGTGTCTGGATACGTACACTTGACAAAATCGTGCGTAGTGTCTGACACAGCCTTTCAGTTTTAAAGTATTGGTTTGGTAGGGATTTTGTTTAATTGTATGGAGGATTTCATCATGAGCTGACATCAGTTAGAGAACCACTGGAAAACCTGGGAGTACTGGACAGCTGTTTCGTGCTAGTTTGGGACTCTTCAGCAGTACGCGCCCACCCGGGATTCGAACCCAGGACCTTCTGGTTACAAGGCGAGCTCGTAGACCATTGAGCCACTGGGACCCGATCCAATGGTCCTTGAATTCTAACTTCTGCCAATTCACGACATAGCGCGACCATTTCGCAATGTCTTCTTAGATGAGTTACTGTCACATCTTCAACCTGCTGTACCCTACTGGTCACGGCTTCCCACTAAAACCCCAGGTTAACTGCCTGAATAGGGCCAGTCACTAGTGAGCATCAGATTAATTTTCAAGTATTGGTTTGGTAGGGATTTTGTTCAATTGTATGGAGGATTTCAGTTTTAGATTCAAAACGCTATAACGAAGATTATGTCATCCATAGTCTACTCTTAAGCTTCTGAGGTTAAAAAGGGTATAACTGGGCAAAATACACAGGAAACAGTGATTAGTGTAATTACAAACAGTTTAAATAAAAACTGAAAAGACCAGCAAAATTCTTGTGAGATGAGAAATAAGCTACAGTGGGCTGATAAATAATGAAAGTGAGTCAATTTCATTTCCGTGGACACTTTTATCATTACCTAAACTGACAGTCATATACAATATGTTCTTTTGTCTGTCATTCTTAATATTTATTTCCATACTAAGCCTTCGAGAATATTGTTTGAAAACTCCCTAAATCTGTCTTCAATGTCCGGGTTTCGTGGTTCAGGCCACATACCCTAATATTTCTAGGGAATGACCGACAACAAAATAATCAAAAGACGTACAAGCTGGTAACTGCATCATTTACACCTTCCATAATAAGTGATTCACTCATAAACCATGGCTTTTAACATGGCATTTAAAGTTAGTCAAATCTGTCTCTCTACATTACAGATATTCGTAGCTTACAAATGTCTATTACAATAGGTAGGTGGGCTTGTCTCATCAACTGACAAGGCAAGATTCGTGATATCGCCTTCGTTTTATTCCGAAAGTTTTCAATTACACCCTCTATTATTGTCAAGTCAACGAACTTAATATAACTGAAACTATTATGGGTAAATTTTATTTTGATAGAGTCTCACAGTGTTATACAGTAATATTTACTGATGACGTTTCGAGCACAATTTATTGCTCATAATCATATCAAGTTAATCACACGACTTCCTAAATTCATTTATATAGTTCCATTGTTTTTCACTTGATTTGATTGGTAGTATTATTTTCCATATTTCAGGTATGAGTGATGATTCATTTCTATTGCATGTGTTGGGTGTAGATTCGATGAACAAAGATTCAGTAATCAACCTCTCTCTCCACCTACCTAGATTGCTTTTTAGAATTTTAACCCTCTCCCACCCTATTGTGTGGTTGTGTGTTAATGCATGCATTGCAATTGCCGAGCTTTTCTCTAAATTACTTATCTTCTCTGGGTCAACCATTCTAACCTTAGCTAAATTCTTATGTTCTGATAATCTGACTACCCCTGACCTACTAGTTTGACCTATGTAGTTGTAGTAGTAGGTAGTAGGTCAGGGGTAGTCAGATTATCAGAACATAAGAATTTAGCTAAGGTAAGAATGGTTGACCCAGAGAAGATAAGTAATTTAGAGAAAAGCTCGGCAATTGCAATGCATGCATTAACACACAACCACACAATAGGGTGGGAGAGGGTTAAAATTCTAAAAAGCAATCTAGGTAGGTGGAGAGAGAGGTTGATTACTGAATCTTTGTTCATCGAATCTACACCCAACACATGCAATAGAAATGAATCATCACTCATACCTGAAATATGGAAAATAATACTACCAATCAAATCAAGTGAAAAACAATGGAACTATATAAATGAATTTAGGAAGTCGTGTGATTAACTTGATATGATTATGAGCAATAAATTGTGCTCGAAACGTCATCAGTAAATATTACTGTATAACACTGTGAGACTCTATCAAAATAAAATTTACCCATAATGGAATTATACTCTACCACAGTGCCCAAGTTTTTATTCTTATATCAATAACTGAAACTATTTTATTACTTTCTGATCAGTCCTAGTTATATTTATTCAACTTCGTATTTACAATTCAGGTGTACCACAATTTATCTTAGGAAAAGAGATACCATGGCCAGTTTCATGTGAATTCAGTTTGGAGGATTCTTTAATTTTTTATAGACCTTGAAATATCACTTTCATGAACAGGCAAGGACAACATGATTTTAGAATGAGTTTAAGGTTGGATAGTCATTGTTCATTTAGATATTGCTTCACAGATAATAAGACCAGGAATCCATTAGTCTCAGAAAAGAGATTTCACTAAACAATAGTCTCCTTTGTTAGTTGCCTCCGGTTTTACACACCAAGAACTGAAGCATACGCTTATCACTCTGTTTTTGGGGTACAATTCATACCAGGCATTCTGTGTGCTATTAATTCTTTGTTCGACAATAACATACAATGTTGCTGCTAGTGGTAAGGTAGACTGATACTCATCGCTTTTTTGTTTTTAGTTCAATATACAGTGAATACGAAGGGCTTAGCTCATTTTTGCGAACTGGTGATAAAGTATACGGAGATAATTATAAACAGGTGGACACTACAGAATACATAGCAGTCAAATAGTTGGCAACAAAACAGTTAGCTATTTTATTAGTAGTAAGACAAACAGTGTTTAAAGGATGATGATGCTTCAAAGCTATAAGCTTTATGTCTTAGTTTATGCAGTAATGGAAGAGATAGAGCTGGTTAGATCACATGATTCTTGAAAATGCATATGCCTTATAACTTCAGCCTATTTTCCTTTTCACCACATTGATAGCTGTGATAAGCATAACTGCAGATGAATTTTGAACTTCAAGCGGCTCCTTTCGGTAAGTGATGAGTTGGAGAAGAGCTATATCAAAAACTGGAGCATGATAAAACTAAGTTATTCTTTTTTGTAAAAAGTGAATCTGTTTTATCCCGCTCAGCCATCGTTGTTGTTCTCTTCACGTCTTTAAAAGAAAATCTTTGCATGATCTTATGTTATAATTAGTAAATTTATCAAACATTTTGTGAAACTGACATGTATGCAAAACATGGACCCTGTAGTAGTATGTGATTCCATATTAATTTGTTAGGCAGTGTTATTTACTGGATGACATTTCAAATACAATTTATTGTTCATAATCATATCATTCATAACTAGACAACTTCGAAACTTGAGTTTTATGGTTCTCTTCACCCACTTTATAACGAATTGTAAGGGAACAAATAGAGAAAGAAACTTCCATCCAAAATGACTACGCACCAAGGTTTATTGACAGTAATATCAAACCAAAAGTGCAGAGGAACAAAACATTACTCGTTCCAAAAAAGCAACTTTACATGAACCAAGACGTTAAGGAAGACTTAACCTACGATATCCTTAAGAAGAGAATTTCAGCATCTTTAAGAAAAACATTATTCTCAGCAATACACTGGTTTTCATAAGCCTCCCACCTAACCACATCTGTTTGCATACATCAGTTCGCCTGCTGCTGTGGAGCCAGGCACGCATATCCTGTCTAAAAGGGTTCCAAAACACTATCCCGCATGGTCGCAGAAAGGTAGTAGGGGCTGTATAAGGAGTGTGACAATCGAACACCCTGTCAATTCTGGTCACTCCATCTCACTAAACGCCTCCTTCAAAGTAATCTACACAGTGAAGCATAACCTACCACAGGCAATAAGCTTTCGTCTTCTTTTCATTGCTGAAGCCTTAGTCATTCAGCTAGAGAAGCCAGAGCCATGCATATAAGAGAAAATTATTCAACCACTCCTACTATCACAGTGAGAAACTTGCCGATTTCTACTGACTTGAATTCAGTTTGTTTGTTTTTCTAACTCCTCATAACTCCGACATTTCCTCAGAACTCTTAAGTAAATCCATAATATCCTGCTTTTCTGCGTGCATCCTTATCACAACTCGCCGATTAGATTATTCATCTTGTTACGTAACTCCTATGCCCTTATTCAACATGTTTCATGCACTGACTAAGACTAACAACTATGCTTGTAACAACTCACCACTTTTTTATTACGCCCTTCCATGGAAAAAATCGTATTTAAATGCGAATGTACAGCTAAAGAAAATGAATCCGGCTAAAAGAGACTCTTCGCCAAACTATGTGTTTCCTTTTCATCAGGAACTATAAAACCCAGGTTTTGAAGTTGTATAGTTGTAATTGACATGATTATGATCAAAAACATGTGTTCGAAACATCAACTATCAAATAATACTGTTTGACTATGGGTAGTATCCAATAAACAAATTAATGCATGATTTTGTGAGATTCTTATAAACGCTACATAGCAACAAACGGTAGCCCTGCAGTTCAATTTCTTGTTTGAAAACTAGTGACATTATCGGGTTTCCAGTTATTCCTTACCTAAAAAGGTTCTGAATGCATTACACACAGGTAAGTACATTATAAAAATCAGTAATAAACAACTATAATCCTATTCATCTGCAGCTTTTATGCACGAGAACAAGGGGGTTGTAACTTGAGTAGGTACATAAATCCTTAATATTTGCTACGAAATTGCCAATGAACCATAGTTTCAGATACCTTTCATGACGTTAACTATAAATCATGTCAGCGTAACAATTCAGATTCTGAGTTTGTAAAGATTTTGATTAATTTTAATTCAAATATAGTCAGGAGGTGATGTCCAATAGGGAATTATTGAAAACCAAAGGAAATAGAACGGCTGTCTTGTCTGAGCATAGGACTCTTCAGGAATGCGCAATCATTAACCCTTCAGAGATCGAACCTAACACCTTGAGGTTATAGAGCAAAGCCATTAACTATTCTGCCAAAATTATGATTTACAGTTAAGGCTCCAAAGTACAGTATTTTTTGAAAAATATTCGTAAAGATGTGTTTTCTCGTCTCCTACGATTGTACTCACCGCATTTAAAACAGAAAGGTGCAAATAATACTTGAAAATCATATTTGCAGTACCTACGACCCTCGAACTGAAAAGAAAAGGAAAAAAATTAGTTGTTAAAATGGAGTAAAAGTGCATAAGAAACGTTTTATTATATTTACACTTCATATTTCTGTGATTATGTTTACCTATAAGAATCTTGTTTGACCTATAAGTCAACAGTCTTAGTTTAATGCAGAACTTGAGAACTGACCTAAGGGGAACGTTAAAATGACACATAAAAAGCAAACCGATCAAACTAATTACAGGGAATCAAAAGTATCCAAGAAACTATTTTCATGGAAGAAATTCTGAAGAAGTTTATAGATTAAACATGCCATTCAGTTCATGCATTTTGTGGTTAGAAGAATCATTTGTTTACGGTTCATATTTCATTTGGATTTAAATGTTTGGGCTATGTATCTCATTTATTCAACTTTATACAATTTATAGAAAGCAGTAATAGTAGATCCGTTGATTCATACAATAAATTTCTTATAAATGATGTGATTAGTCAAATTTTCTCGTGTGATTCTCAATAATTATGAAAACAACAGGAAAGAATTCTCGTAAAACACTCACTGTTAGCAGTATGCATACCACATGTGCGTTTACATTGTGGGTATGTTATCTGTTTCGAAATTTACATTCTAAAGCATATCCAGAGATTTACACAGCAATAATATAGCTAGCGAATTAACATTTGATGTAATTACATTCGGATTAAGATATGGATGGGATTTCAGACCCATGTGACACTGACGGTGACATTATATTAATATTCCTGAATAGTTTCATTTACCTAGGAAAGTAATAATTAAATGATTGTTGAGGTGCCACAAAGCCTTTACATGCCTTTCCATTGAAACAGGCTGCAACTCAGCCACAATTTCATTTATTTGCAAATTTTGATAATACATATTTAATTTAGAAAATTTCAGTATAATTCAAATTTCACTTTTCATATTCATCAAAAATACACAATTTTTATATTTCTATCTCCTCTTGGTAGACAAACTCAAACATTCTTGAGTTTACCTTGATGTCGTTAGGTTGCTCCAAAATCTGGTTTTGGGTAATCCAAATCGGTCAAAACTTCTTATTAAAGAAACTCTGATAGTGATACTGCATAAGAAGCTATATACAGATAATGTCACTTTAGCAGCCTATGCAGTAGTGGAAATGTGATAAACTGAGAACGTCCGAATCACATACTTACTAACCGGTTGGTAGTCAGATATTGTGGTTGCATTCCCCTCTGTTCTCTAATAGTTATCACTATGAGGGTAATTAAATATGAAGATATTCTAATCCATATTTAAAAGAAATGGTAATAACGGTTAATTATTTATGATTAACTTTGACCACATTACTAGGTGCATACGGACGTCATAATTTGATCAGTCTGCTTAAGTGAGCTTCATTCATAGCAGGGTTTCGATAAAGAGCGAAGTAGAAATATAGTAACAGAGAAACTTCACCGTTATAAACAGGATTTGTCTAAATATGTCAAGTATACGTTAATTATATACTAGTATTCCACTATCAGTATGACAATTACTTCTATATTAGTTCCTTTACTAGATCTACTACAAGCTGAAGCAAGATTATTCACTCAGAACAGAAATTTATCTTTTCAGAATGTTCAAGGCGGTTAACAGCTGCTAACTCACCCATTCTTTAACTATCAGTAATGAATTGTATTAAAGCACTTATCAAGTCAATAGTACTGTTTCACAGTGTGATATGTCTTAGAAATCAGAGCAGTGTGGAATCATGCGCTATCACCCTGCCAAGACTATATCCTTATGTAACTATAAGGGATGTAGTACTTGAGACACTTTTATCTCAAGTTACAAGACACTAAATGGCGGGTAAACCTTTAAACAAATTGTTTTCAGTTCGTTTTATCGACTCATATTTTCATACAGAGTGGTTATGCAACCTAATCCACGATTCCATGGAAATGTGCTGAATTTGACTTTCTCTGAAGGTGCTAAATGATTTTCTTGGAAATCTTAATTATTTGATCATTGAGGAGTAAGTCAAAATATCATTAGAAATGTGATGCAGTTGAACAGTTATGTGGAAAGACCTTAACAAACATTCAGTATGTTCTTGATTGATTCACTGAATTTATTGTTAAATATATTTACTGATAAAGCTAATCTACTAATTTAAACGACAACTTACCTCATAAAACTCTTTGTTTGACAAAGGCTGGAAACATTGGGCACATCTTTGGCAGTACACCGAAAAAAACAAACGAAAAGCACAGAATGAGCAATAATTATAGATTTGAATGAGTTAATGACAAACTTTTAGCCTAATATGGTAAACTGACAATTTTCAGAAGTTGTATATCATTATGTATGACTCAACATGTTCAGTTGCTTGTTAAATTCATGCAGTGTAACGAAAATCTAGACAGCATCAGGATTTGCACGAGCAGCCTTCGAATTACTAGCACTGCACTATACCAGCTGATGTGATGTACGAGACTCTGCTATTAACCAGGTCTTCATTCCCACGAATTCACCACGGATTAACTTGTCGGAAATCAGGCCGCAACTAAGGGGCAGACCGAGAAATCAGCTGTTACTCTCAAGTATTTGTCCAGCTAAGGGGCTTAAGTAACGTGAAAAAAATTGAAAAATAATTTTCTGATGTTTTAATCTTTGACACATTCCTTATTTATGAATATGGACTTTGTGCATTTTCAGACACATATGTTAACCATTCATTGTCTGCTATTATTTGGTTATTACACGGTAGATTCCGTAGCGAATCGGTATTGGTTAAGAAATCATTGAAAAGTAAAGAACTGTAGAAAAACTATCTAGTCGTAGTTTTTCACTCCTCAGTAACAAGCATCCACCACGTAACTCAGTTATCAAAACTCACGATCTTTATCTTACTATTACCTCCACTCATGAATTCTGACTTCCTTCGGTTGGCGATAGCAGTGTAACAGTATTCAGATAATCGTTAGGCTAGTGTCTCCCCTATATTCATTAGTGTTTTACAGCAGTGAGATAATAGACAGTCTGGTTACATACAAAACCTTCATACATCTTAAAGACTAATTTACTGTTAGGTTTTATTGGAGGAGATCACAGACGAAAGCGACCAAGCGGTTGATATGTGCTGCGCTTTATTTCATCAAGAGGGATGTTTAAAATTTTTTCATCAAATTTAATCAACTAATTATTTTAACAGTATTTAATTTTTTGTCTCTATTAGAGTTATGATAAATAAAAATGTTTATTATCACTTGAAACTAGAATCAGTGTAACCGAATATTCTGCATCCTGCTTATGAGTGGATGACTATATGTTTGCTGGCAGGATTAAAGATAGTTCTCTTTATAATCTAGTAATGACTTCAGTTCCATTATTGTCATCTGTCAATCTAAAGTACTGGATTCGTGATGTATTCCGAATAAATATACTGTCAAATTCTCAAACGTAACAAGGACGAAATTGTTAACCAATCCTACAACGTCATACTCTTATCATTTGTCATTGGTGGAGTTTGTTACGGAATATGGTGAATGCCAAATGAAGCAAAATGAATGACAGGCAATCATGTTTTTGAAATTTTCATTCACAGACATACTTTTTAGATAATGGGAGACGTAGTCTCTTCACTATCTTTTGTCCTAGGTGAGGAATTTTGAATGAAACATGTAGTTGATTCAAAGTAGATTTACAAATACTATGCAAAATATGTTAGAGGTAATAATGTTCATTGCCTAGGAACATATGTAGTCCTGGAAGCTATAGGGAATGCTTAAAAGTTAAAAGTAAACTTAGCATGTTTCATTTACCACTATCTACTCATCATCACAGATAATTCACACATGCTCTGTAGTATCAGATGAGGAAGGAGTTTTTAAAAACTGTGACTTATTAATTGGCGGGCAAAGGTGTTAGTCAATGTTATACATTTCGTGTTGTTTGCATTTTCTGTTTTAACCCGTATTTTGATTGGACACTAGTAACTAGTGTGATGTGTCTAGTCCTTTCTTTGGTGCAGACTGAATTCTATTAGTCAGGTTTGAAATATCACAACTATTCTAGGTATCTCGCCATCACGGTACACACTGATTTGATGATATTAGATTATTGGAGGCAATCGGCCTCAGGAAGCCTTGCTTGACCTAGGTTTCGTGCTAGTTGGCACTCGTCAGTAAGGCGCAGCTGTTGACGAGTGCCAACTAGCACGAAACCTAGGTCAAGCAAGGCTTCCTGAGGCCGATTGCCTCCAACCATCTAATGACCCGTATTTTGACAAAAGAATTGTATTTAAAAATGAAAGGAAAATGCAGAGATCATTGGTATGAATCATGGCTGACTGAAAGTCTTCATCGCAGCCTCTATAATCACTGTGTTTAGCATGATAAAACTTTGATACAGTGAACGTACACAAAACACGTTGGATGATAGACTCCATCTCTCACGGAAACGATGTTTTCATCATGCGTAAATGGCTCTTCACATCGCTTACAATGAGATTCAATAAAATCCTGGTCACTATATGGAAGCAAAACAAATAAAGAAAAAGCGAAAAGCTTTAGTAATACTTACGGCGTATGCAATTATACTGTATTAGAAGATGAATGGAATCTAAATATCAAAGTGAGCTCGCTTTGTCCCAAAACTTTCCCTTCAATGATGAGAAATTACTTCTGTAAAATTATATATGTGAATTGACAAAAATGCACAACTAATACGGAACAAAAATAATATTGCTGTTTTAACATACTAGAAATGTTGTAAATCCAGAGAATTGAGATTAAAGGTTGCAGTATTAATGTTAAACTTAACAAAATGGATAGTATTATAAAAGTGAAAGCTAATCTTAATGCCTGCATTTTTAATTAAACCTGATGATCAAAATACTGAATATCCATATTTTCTATGAAAGCTTGAGATTTCAGCTTAAATGTGCTCTGAGCTTTGGGTAACATGAAAACTACCTTTTTAAACATTTTCTATTTTACTAAAATGTACACCGAAAAATTCTCTATTGCCATACTCAGTCATTCACTGGAAAATAAAATTAATTTTACTATTGTTCATTTGTTAGCTGTAAAAATTGATCAGCGGATATGTGATGGATAAACTGCCACTTTGAGCCACTTAAATGTGTGTTTATAAATAAACTATTGTATTTTCATTTTAGTGTTCTGTTGATTAATGTGGAAGAGAACATGACCCACATATACTTTGATAGGCGAAAAACGCATATAACCCAATTGCAGATTTGCGGTTTTAACACAAGCCAATGCCAAGTTTATGTCAAATAATTTAGCATAGTTTTAAATGTTTGTACTATGATATAAATTATCCTTTTCGGTAAAACTGGATGTCTTAAAGTGACACTGGTGAGCGTATACAATGATTCTGAATAAGCAATCTCTCCAGTATCACAGAACACCGCTTTTTTTGTGAAGACTGTCCACCAGGGTTTGATGCTGGTTGACTTTCCCTTTTATTTGAAATCCAATTACAGTGTACCTTAACACCCAGCAGTGTTTCCTTACACATTATCGCCTTAACTATTTATTGACTGTGATCAGAGAGCACAGTTGTATACTTTACGATATTCCCCATTAGAACAGTTATTGGTGAAGCCAATAATTTAACTTCAGCTGACTCTCCTCAATGATGAAGTTATTCCTTGTTAATAAATGCCACGAAGTGAGAAACATAAGTTAGATACGAATTTCATCTGACCGACAGCTTCTAGCATATAATACTTGTTATTATATCGAATGAAGCTGATACCATTACAAACAAAGAAAAAGGATGTTCGCAAATGACCCAAACCGATTACATATGCTCTTTGGGTGTAACCTCGGGCATAATGACAGAGATGAGACTCACTTTAACTGCGTCAACACTAGAATTAATTGATTTTCTTGAGGAAAATATAACAGTTATCATAGACAGTTATCACGAAAAGTGCCAGAGAATTCCTAGAAGCCTGGTACTCAAGCGAAAATGCAATTAACAAACACGTTAGTATAGATGAAATATACCAACTAATAAAAAGTAAATCAGGTGACCAGAAAGTTTAAAAATCCAAGTCAATAGAAAATGGTCAATACATATGTAAAGATAGTTACCAGGCGACGCAATTATATCACTCATGAAGAAATTTAAATCATTTCACTTTGTGCTAAATATGGCGCTGAAGATGTTGTCCAGAAGGACGACGAAAGCTTCGGAACTAAACCAACCAGCTCAGGGAACACTATTAATTGCAAAAGTTATCATAGACTGCCGTATTTACTATCACCAAGTAACTGAACAACTCGGCTGCATGCTTTTTGATGAAGCCATCGTTAAGAGATGGACGCAGTCCTAAATCATCTTTACTTACCTCCTGAACTGCAGACTCATTAATTCAATTCTTGCAAAATCGATTCATGCATATTATGCTATCAGTGATGCAGATAACACAAATCATTGTGTGCCAACAAATTTACAGAGGTGTCGTTCTATTTAAATTAAAATTAATCAGTTTACTGTATACAGAAAGTTTTTCAACTTTGCTACTATTTAGAAGATACAAATACTATGATTAGTTCAAATTCAGAACTATATCTATCTGCTTTTGTTTTAATTTCTATTGTTGCTCAGATGATTAAAAATAATCGATAAGTCAATCGATAAATTTTAGTAAAGCAAAAATGTTAACAAGAATTTTTCACATTATTTAACATTCATAGAGTTATCGCATTCTCTGTGAACAATAGACATAAGTAACCTAAACTGTGAATATAATATAGTGCATTAAAATACTTATCGAGTAAGAAGCTATCTAAAATACTGGTGTCTGTTATTCTTTCTTCTAACATTTTAAGAAGTTATAATTTGAAATAAGTGTAAACAGCTTCGCTTCAGACATGTTTTCTTTTACTCTAAAAATTCATAGTACAAATAAACACAAGTGAAGTGAAATAAGTACTTTTTAACAGAACTGATCTCATACACTTGAATAAATAATCATGTATTGGCAGCAACGAAAAAGCAAGCAGATGGAAATCTCAGCCTACACTCTGATTCCTCTCCACTATTATTTGTCTGTATTACTGGTTAAATTTACCTTGCTATTTTGCAGTCTGATTTTCCTACTCATTTTGTAGCGGTCCGTCCGTCACTGGATGATTCTTGAACAAGGTCATAATTAATGTATGCTATCAGGTTGTTTCTTACTAGTCCTCTCAAATAAGAACGTTTCATTTACTTGTCTTGCCTCAGTGGTTGGTTTATTGACGAGTGCTACAAAATGACAGGATTTGGCTGGTGTTCAATAGGAATAAGCTTTCTGGAGTTATAGTGAAGTATAATAGCCCATGACTTGCATCACTAATATCCATTTTTCAGTGGTATATGTGTAGCTTAAATAAGCATTCGTGGTTATTCCTTCAAGAAAACCATGTCAGTGGCGATTTGACTATATGATGTAAATGACCGTAGCAAGAACGGATTTTGTTACACACCTTGCGACTTGAACATGTTAAGTTTCCAAATCAATCCATTTATCATATTGTTCATTCAATACAGGCAAAAGTTCTGGGTAGATGGACCTTATTTGATAACTGATACAATGAACATAAAGGAAGCACATTTGTATGGACGCGAGTACTACGTGATGCTTTCTTCTGTATAACTCACCAAACTTTCACTAGTCACACAAGTCCTACAATTATCCCATTAATATCGAAAAGATCATCTGAACCATAGAAACGATGGTACTCAACAATACCGTCCGATAGCTATACAGTCTTAAAGTTTTTCAGGTACAAAATATGTACTGAGAATAAATGAGAATATTCCCAATAAATGGCATCAAAACGTCTTCGCCAAGAGTTCAGATTCAAGAAGTCAGCCCCTGGAGTGACGAAAACTCTCAGTCCTAAAATGACATTATCAACACCATCACACATCAGCAAAAAGTAAGAATTAATAGTAAGGATCAAGTCAAAATGTAAACGTTAAGACAATGATAAACAGATTAGGGCAAAAACGGTCGTAATGACACAATTAGTTGAAATATTAAAATGAGTATCAACAATGAAAATGGATTGTTCATATAGGGACTTTCAGATCGGTCACTCTACTAGGCGTGATAATTAGCATTGGAATCCATAGCGCAAGCTCATATTTCATAAGCTGGATGTACCAGGATCACACTGAGTGATAGTTTTCTTAACGAGACTCTAACGTTCATTTAGTTAGTTCAGTATGTAGTTTGAATTAACATGTAATTATTGTTTATCATATTCCAAAATATTTCTTCTTGTTATCTGGATTAACTTGAATAGTCTAATCAAGATGCATAGCAGTCAAATATGCACAACAGAACATATTCCTAAATGAATGCAGAAACACCTTAAGTGAGTAAATTCAATTATTGAAATTGAAAAATGCTTGTCTAAAATAACACGGCAGATGAAGCATCGGTAAAAATCCCAAGTTTTATTTGTGCACGAAGACTTAGAAAACGTAATGGTTCTTCGTAGTTAATTTTGCATACTTTTCTGGTCAACTTCAATGCAAGAAAACTTTTTGAAAATAAGTCCGCTGTCTTAGTTAATTCTCTTTTGCCCATTTATTGATTATACTGGCATGGAAAACATCCCCGTTTAGACATCTAGAAGACGAAAGGATTGAGCCAAGAAATATTTATTTCTCAGTTAGATTCCCATCTACGACTTTAATGTAATCTATGTAACATTTATAATAAAATACAAAACATTTGCCGGTTAATATAAGAATAAAACTTGGGCACTGTGGTAGAGTGTAATTCCATTATGGGTAAATTTTATTTTGATAGAGTCTCACAGTGTTATACAGTAATATTTACTGATGACGTTTCGAGCACAATTTATTGCTCATAATCATATCAAGTTAATCACACGACTTCCTAAATTCATTTATGTAGTTCCATTGTTTTTCACTTGATTTTCACTTGATTTGATTGGTAGTATTATTTTCCATATTTCAGGTATGAGTGATGATTCATTTCTATTGCATGTGTTGGGTGTAGATTCGATGAACAAAGATTCAGTAATCAACCTCTCTCTCCACCTACCTAGATTACTTTTTAGAATTTTAACCCTCTCCCACCCTATTGTGTGGTTGTGTGTTAATGCATGCATTGCAATTGCCGAGCTTTTTTCTAAATTACTTATCTTCTCTGGGTCAACCATTCTAACCTTAGCTAAATTCTTATGTTCTGATAATCTGACTACCCCTGACCTACTAGTTTGACCTATGTAGTTGACCTCACAGTCATTGCAGGGTATTTTGTAAATTATATTATTTTGTCTAATTGGGTCCACTGGGTCCTTTAACCTACAGAGCTTGTCCCTGAGTGAGTTTGTAGGTTTAAATGCCACCCTAATTCCTGCTTTATTTAGAATCCTACGTAGGGTCTCAGATGTCCCCTCTTTATATGGTATAACTGTAGATGACTTATATTCTCTCTTATTTATGTTATTATTACCAGTTTCACAATTCTTTTTATTTTTCTTTTGGCGTTTTTCAATCTTCCTAATGAATTTTAGAGGATAGTTATTTAGAACCAACGCCTCTTCTATCTGTTTTATTTCATCATTTAGGTCTTTTTTTGTGCTACTTAGTGTCATTGCTCGGTTTGTTAAACACTTAACTAAGCCTGCCTTAACAGTTAAAGGATGAGATGAATTAAAGTCTAAATATCTATTAGAATGCGTTGGTTTTCTATAAACACTAGTGTGTAGTTTGCCTTCTTCTATTCGTTTTATTTTACAGTGTAACATAGCTAATTCTCCTTGCTCATTTTCGGCTTCAAATGTGAATTTTATTCCCTCCACTAGTGAGTTTATGTGTGTCAAGAAGCTAGAGATATGTTCTGTTTTTAACACTGTGAAAGTGTCATCCACATATCTCCACCATATTTTTGGAGTAGGATTAAACGAATTAAGTGCCATATGCTATGCCTCACATCTACTATCTTTAGATTCCAAGACAAAATATATAGACAAACTGAAGGTGTAGCAATGGGATCACCAATATCCCCTATCGTAGCAGATATATTTATGGATAGCTGGGAAAATATGGCACTTAATACGTTTAATCCTACTCCAAAAATATGGTGGAGATATGTGGATGACACTTTCACAGTGTTAAAAACAGAACATATCTCTAGCTTCTTGACACACATAAACTCACTAGTGGAGGGAATAAAATTCACATTTGAAGCCGAAAATGAGCAAGGAGAATTAGCTATGTTACACTGTAAAATAAAACGAATAGAAGAAGGCAAACTACACACTAGTGTTTATAGAAAACCAACGCATTCTAATAGATATTTAGACTTTAATTCATCTCATCCTTTAACTGTTAAGGCAGGCTTAGTTAAGTGTTTAACAAACCGAGCAATGACAGTAAGTAGCACAAAAAAAGACCTAAATGATGAAATAAAACAGATAGAAGAGGAGTTGGTTCTAAATAACTATCCTCTAAAGTTCATTAGGAAGATTGAAAAACGCCAAAAGAAAAATAAAAAGAATTGTGAAACTGGTAATAATAACATAAATAAGAGAGAATATAAGTCATCTACAGTTATACCATATAAAGAGGGGACATCTGAGACCCTACGTAGGATTCTAAATAAAGCAGGAATTAGGGTGGCATTTAAACCTACAAACTCACTCAGGGACAAGCTCTGTAGGTTAAAGGACCCAGTGGACCCAATTAGACAAAATAATATAATTTACAAAATACCCTGCAATGACTGTGAGGTCAACTACATAGGTCAAACTAGTAGGTCAGGGGTAGTCAGATTATCAGAACATAAGAATTTAGCTAAGGTTAGAATGGTTGACCCAGAGAAGATAAGTAATTTAGAGAAAAGCTCGGCAATTGCAATGCATGCATTAACACGCAACCACACAATAGGGTGGGAGAGGGTTAAAATTCTAAAAAGTAATCTAGGTAGGTGGAGAGAGAGGTTGATTACTGAATCTTTGTTCATCGAATCTACACCCAACACATGCAATAGAAATGAATCATCACTCATACCTGAAATATGGAAAATAATACTACCAATCAAATCAAGTGAAAATCAAGTGAAAAACAATGGAACTACATAAATGAATTTAGGAAGTCGTGTGATTAACTTGATATGATTATGAGCAATAAATTGTGCTCGAAACGTCATCAGTAAATATTACTGTATAACACTGTGAGACTCTATCAAAATAAAATTTACCCATAATGGAATTTGCCGGTTAAGTGAGGATAAGTTAATTAACAATAATTAATCATGTACAGAATAAGATGGTACCATAATTTATTTCGTCTGATTCTCATCAGCCCAAAGAAATTGTTAAGTTTACTTACAGGCCAGTTTTAACACAGTTGCAAATGTTACATGCCGTCAGCTGACAAGAGGCTCCAAAGTTGATAAACAGTGCTCAGAAATCCGACTTGTGTAGATTATGTCCAGAAAGTTTAAGTTCAAACAAAAAATGAATGATAGCATAAAGTGGTAAAGATTTACGTAATAAAGACTAGAGATGAATAAAATGATGAGTAACCATGTAGTATGTTCAACTCAAACCATATAAATAAAAGACAATCAAGGTTAGACTATGTCAAACGGGGAGAGGTTAAAGCTGGAGATGATGTAATCGAATGAGGGGCAGAATGCTGACATCCTGTTCCTAGGGTAGGGAAAGACCGAACACTGTTTCTTTTTCAACACATAAATCAGGTTTCAGGCGTTTGAATGGTGCATTCGACATGGTGTACCTATGCTTGTTTCTTATTTCTGTGATTCGAGTTGAACTCACCACATGGTCACTCATTATCTTATTCATCTCTTGTTTTTATTACGTAAATCTTTGCCACTTTATTCAATCATTAATTTTTTGTTTGAACTTAAACTTTCTGGGCATAATCTACATAAGTAGGATTTCTGAGTAAAATTTATTTCGATAAAGTTTCACAGTGTCATACAGTAATATTTTACACAAACTGTTGTTCATGCTTTATTCAAGTTCATAAGGGAAATAAATGTATGAAATATTTAGTCGATATCACCACGTCAGGTGGAGTGGTAATTAGCTCGAAAAATTAATACACCAATTAAAAGTGGAAATAGTCGTAAAATTTCAACAAGTGGACTGCGTAATGCATAATTTTTAAAAAATTAGGAGTAATTAGCACATAAACGAGTACTGAAGCTGATCACGTGATCAGTAATTATAGATGAAGTAGTGAGAATAGTTAAAAAATAATGATAACTTATAAAATGCTTAGGGCCAGTCTCTGATGATATCTCGGCTTCTAGCACGGACACTTTGACGACAGGTGAGGATTAAGAGGATGTTATTTGGCAAATGGCGATTTTTAGCAAAATGTTGGATGTGTATATCTTCCTATTTGGTGCAAGGGACTGAGTGGATGACGCTTCAAAGTTTGAAAAGATAGGTGCTGGGTCCCAGTTTCAGTGGGAATGCCAATACTCATTGGAAATTGGAAGTACACCTAGCTAACGGATCACAAATAAAATATGCATCGTGGACTCTACTGCTGGTCACCGCCCACCAAATAGCATCATGTTAGTCTTCAGACACCGTCGAAGCGTCTGTACCAGAGTGATGTGCTAAAAGGGACCGAACGTTTCGGTAACACAACAGTGAGCTCGTTAGCAGGTTGTGTATATTCTTTCCTGAATAAATCAAATGCCTACAAGTCCAATATTTATATATTGATGCTTTGTTTATTAGAAGCTGAAATCCTGTGTGGGGCATAAATTCACTGTGTTGTAAATTGGCTGAATTTAGAACACATGAATCATTGAATTCCAATCCAGTATCTAAGTGGTGACGTACTCAGCTCATATTTACTTGCCTTGAATGGGATCATTAGAGGGATTGTTGTTAACTACCGATGAGGATTTCTTAACCAGAGAAAAGCAGCCGTCCAGTAATTCATTGTTTTTAAGGATGATGTTGATTTACGACAAGGTCTGTTTTGAAAAGTGTTATTCTTAGAATCATCAAACCAGTCTGATGAGTTGTTAAGATTACTGGATGTTGGTAACTACATAAAAATGAATGATGCTATATGAGCTTTCAAAATGCTCATAATTTAAAAGATAATTCTGAAAATGAGTAGCAAAAAGAGCTGTTCCTCGCTACATTGTTTGGAATCAGTTTTTCCATAATAAGACAGAAAACGTTACATGCAGAAAATAGTTGATTTGCGTGTCTAGCTAGCAAGCCTTTTGCAAATATGTAAAAGAACAAAAACAGTTCTCTAAACTATGCACTGGCAACACGCAGTATGGCTGGGCAAAGATTGACAGGCTTCACTATGCAAGATGTAAAAGAACAGGGTCATCAAACTTTTCAGTATCATGCTCAGGTTTCCACTGCTCAGTCAGAAAGCTTTGAGCGCACACTCAATATGCATCTGGGTGATCTCTGGAAACATTTATTTCACATAAGAGCCATTTGTATGAAAATATTTGAAAAATTACTTCTGTTACTATAGTTTCCGATTTTTTGCCAACTCATAAAATCTGATAAAATTCGTAATTCTTCATTCTTCAGTACTGCTACGTGGACGTCTGAAAATTTTAATGCTACACTTATAAATAATGACATTTTTGTTATTTCACTTGTAATCATTGACATCATTTGGACTGAATGATGATTCTTCACTTTATCTCTCTCCTCATCCGGACGTTTATCACTTGATATTTCCTTAGATTCCCTAATTCCTGTTTAACATTTCTTTTTCAGTAATAGGAGAGTTTAAGAACTGTTGTTACGAACACAATCCATCATGATTACGTGTTTAAGTGCAGGTTTTGTCGTATATATATACTTACATGGAGATTAAAATGTGTAACTGGAATGCTTTTTAGGTAACTTTCTCTTGAGTGATATCCCAAAATTGGGTTATTGAAAGAAAATAGTTAGACTATAAGAATCAGCATTTATATATGCATGTGATTCCCATATTTTCTAGTTAATTCTTTTACAAGTTTGGCTTAACCTTTGGGTTCTGTGACTTCATGATCTGCGTATTGGCATCTCCACTAATTTTGTGTCTTGAATATGGGTTATGTGGTTTTACTTAATTGTTTGTGAACGTTTAGGTGTTGTTGATTACTCAAATCTGTGCTATACGGTAGAAAAAAGCTTTTAAATTGTGCTACTCACTGATAATTAGAAAAGAATCAAAATTGGTAACTTTATCTGACGTTGGAAAGTTGAAGGTGTTTTGTATTAACTGAAGTTCGTACTTTGAACTCATCAACTTCCAGTGGTATGTGAGATTTCATTTCAGAGTCTAATGAACAATATCAAGAGATAAAGTCACAGATTTTCAATCTCCGTGTTAGAATCCCCTAAAGTGTACAAATTTACTCTTGGTTGCAAACATGTCACAGCTATATATACAAACAAGTACTAAGCTTTCTGAGATTGTTGTGCCTTACTGACTACCAGGAATTATCCAACGTATATGATGTGCTTACTCAGTGTCCAGATGTAAATGGATTTACAGATGGTACCAGGCTAAAGGAAACATTTTTAGTTATAAGCACAGGTATAAGAATAGATGAAAGTTAGTAGGTCAAATAAA
The DNA here is from genome assembly GCA_944472155.2 of Trichobilharzia szidati. Taxonomy (NCBI): domain Eukaryota; kingdom Metazoa; phylum Platyhelminthes; class Trematoda; order Strigeidida; family Schistosomatidae; genus Trichobilharzia; species Trichobilharzia szidati. Next base: position 111,695,066 of record OX235279.1, on the reverse strand, counting down.
ATTAATCACGACTTTGTCTTTGTCATTATTTGTTATGTATAGCTGCCCTGCATAACCGAAGCTCGTAATAAGTTACAAACTACATAGTCCATTAATTTCCATTCAACAAGGCAGTTGGTAACTTCCAACACTGTTCCATGAGATGAAATAAAAATCATTATCCAGTTGAAAAATCAGTTGTAGGCATTTTTCACGACTGAAATTACTACATATATAAACATTTTTACTCACTTTCTTATATTTTTATCGATAACATCATTAAATCGGACCAAGTGATCTTTTATGCCTTCACTGTTATTCTGTACGTCATACAACATAGATGAGTATAAATATACAATACACTCAAACGATATTATAACTTTTTATTATCCCGTAATGTAGGATATAACCAGAGTAAAATGATTTTTATACAAGCTGTCGAAAAGCTACATACAACTATAGAGAAGAAGATAATCACTGAATTGACATTAAATGAATAGTTTGTTTTTAATGTTTTATATGAAATTCTATGCTAGACACACTTAGCTAATCACAGCTTATGTATATCTAAATTCTATATTTCACTTAGCTAACACCCACTCACATATTCTATTTTGCATCAAAATGATTGGAGTTGTAAGCTACTTTTGGAGTATTTCAGCATAACATAAATACTGCTATCAATTATATATATATATATAAAGTTGAGTATACCTCTCTAAAGCATTTACAATAAGTCACAATTTTACTCTACGCGAAGCACATTAACCCCAAATAAAAATTCATATATCACATTGAGTTCTTTAAAGTGTTTTCATTTGTGGTGTGCATATATAAAAAATAAATTTACTGTTAGTTGACAAGATTTTCTAAATCACATGAGAACTGTTTGTTAGTATGAATGCTGGATAAATTGAATCAGATGTATTTTTCGGGCCCCAGAGATGTTTTAGCCAAAGCACACCTCATAGAAACGATTCACACATGACCGATGATAATTATGACTATGGCACTTTTCGACTTATTCAGTAATGTACAGAATAGTCACTTGAAAAGTATAATGCAGCCAGCTTCTAGTGGTGACACATTTTCTCTTCTTGTTCTATGAATTGATGTTCACCTTCAGATTTCATTATCTGTACTGAGTTATTCTTGTCCAATTATCTTGCTTGATATGGTTATGAGCAATAGTTTGTGCTCGAAACGTCATCAGTTAATATAACTGTACAACACTGTGTGATTTATCAAAATGAAATCTTATCCATTATGGAGTTATATAATATAGGTAACTGATGCTTGATAAAATATTTATTCTTGCATGCAGGTAATTTTCTGCTTGAAGATGTTCTTTGTATCAAGACTTTTGCTACTCTAAATAATTTCGAAGTGAGCTATCAGCATACTGAAAGTAACACAGAAATAGAAGTATGAGATTGGCAAGAAAGCAAGCGGTGAGAGTTATCAACTTTTAGTAGAAGTAAATGGAAACTAAGTAATTTCAGCGGTTGATGCGAAAGGACTATACTGGAACATAACTGCAGACCGACTGAAACTTTCAAGCGGAAGTAGCAACGGACCCATTAGAAATCTTGGCTACTGAATATCTTCCAGGACTAAAATATAAAGCCGGAAAGAACTTAGCATAATCGGAAATACCTATTTTTAAAGATTTATTGTATGATAGCGGTGGGCTAATCACCACACCCGATAAAGCCAAACCAGTAATAGCTGCAACAATACTAAATTAATTTAAACATGTTAAAAAACTTCTGTCAAAGGAAAATCGTTTGATGAGGTTGAAAAACTTTCATGAATAGAATTTAAGAACCTATAAACAGTATTGCTGCTCATATTTCATCATTTTCGATAGACCGTTAGTAGTTTGAAATTGGTAACACAATTAGGATGGGTGTCTTTTTTCCAGGTTCATATAACCTGGTGAAACAAATCTCTTCAGAGATTTTTTAATATCTGAGGTGGCTAAATATTTATCACCAACATAGTGTTGTGTAAACTCCACAATTTCCACAATATCTGATTATACTGAAATTAAGTTAAGGCTGAGTGATCTGCGGGTAAACAAATTATGTGTTGTTGTGAAATAATGATAGTTGATACTTCTGGCTAAGAACAGAGATTGTTTGGTATTCTGCAAGCTTTGATACTTAGTCGTTGGCACTTCATCACCAGTCTTCATGCAGTTACTGTTGAGGATGTGATTAATAGGTGAAACATATTTCCAAGTTCTTGAGTAAAAGATAGTTACTTTTCGATTCAGCAATCCATTATACTGACAAACCAGTCTAATTTGTTCCAGTTACAAATTAAACATATGTTTTGATCAAGTGGACAGTACTAAAGTCTCAGTTAGAAATGTCATATCGCAAATATACTCATGTCTAATATTCGTAGGATTAGGAATAATAGGATGTTTAACATCCTCAATAGTTTCAGGTGTGTTCATAAGTATTTTGGAACGTAATTCGTTATCTTTATTGAATCTTATCTCCATTGTAGAAAGAAAATAAATTCATGAAACAATTACTGCATTCAGAATAGAAAACGTACACATTCTTTATAAACAGGAAAAGTTTAGTTTAATTAGAGATAATAGACAATCTCCAGTCACCCATATCTAGTTACCTTTAAACAGTTCCATTATGGGTAAATTTTTATTTTGATAGAGTCTCACAGTGTTATACAGTAATATTTACTGTATAACACTGTGAGACTCTATCAAAATAAAAATCTACCCATAATGGAATTACATTCTACCACAGTGCCCAAGTTTTATTCTTATACCTTTAAACAGTGTTTATTCTGTGTTTCAGCTTGAAATATTAATCACATAACATTTGGTTCCACTGTATTAGAAGACAAGAAAATGTAGCAAGGATGAGTAGTATTAGTGATAATTTTGTGTGAAAAACACTGAATTAAAAATTACTCAATTGTTATTTTATACTGAAATTAAGGCTACTAAAATGTAAAAGTGATGATAAAATACCAAATAATGCATTTTGGAAAAAAAGAGAGAAATACGCTTAAGTTTAATGCTAAATTTTACAAACTATTAGAAACACGCAAACTAAAAATGCAACTGCAAACAATGGTTAACATTTTGAAGCACTTTATTTTATACATTAAACTAAACTAAAAACTCTTGAAAGGTAACTAATTTCAATGCACAAATGATGTAGAGTACTATTCGGCTCAAAGTAACTTTCAAAACCATTGTGTGTAACAGGTGATTTGTTGAAATCTAATTTCTTATAATCAGAAGGAAAAGGAGATCCAGTAATTGCCTCCAAGGAACAAATAGCCAAGCTAAAGAAAAGCAGCCACTACCCAGTACTTCATGAAGGACTTTCAGAAAGCCAACCATGCCACTAACCATACATACTGTGTATATGTAATTCATTTTGAGATTTTTCCGAATTTTTTATGGAATCGGGTAAGTTTCTACAGCACATAAGAGAGAACTATCCCTAGTAAATTGTGCGTCGGCGGCACAGTGGTAGAATACTCGCCAACCACTCAGGTTGTCTGGGGTTCGATCCCAGGCCAACGCACTCCTTTACCGTGATAAGCCAGCAATAAGACTGGTTAGGATGGAAGATTGGGAATGAGGTTAGTAACCCCATACCATAAAAATAAGTATCACTGCTACTGAAACTACAAGCCTCTAGCTTGAAGCCCTAAGTTTCACTGAGAACGTAAAGGAATAAAAAAATCCCTTGTAAATTAGGCAGCCAATATATTTTAGTAGATAATTTGTTAACTGGAAAACTATGCAGCATTTGTATAACTCAACAAATATTATGGTCGTGAATGTAACGCAAGTGCATAACTGTTATCTTCCATTTTGGTGAGTATTCTGACAAAACGCCCAGTTTTTTAGACATCATGACGGGCATCTGAGCGTATTTGGTATGTGATTTGCCCCTTTTCGATGTAAGAATACTTTACAAGACTAATATTCACCAACTTCAATTTTAAGGAGTTACACCAGCTTAATCGTACCTAATGAGCCGGTTACTGATCCAAACTCTGCGTGGATACAAAAGACTAGTTGAGTAGTTACTATCTTGGAAGCAGTTATATTCGGCGGGCGGTTTCATAGAACTGTTAACAGATATCGAAAGTTTAAAAGACTTGCTTAGAACCAGTTGTATCTGACTTTAACTCTGATTGCTCAGCAGCTGAAAAGTAGTGTTTAAAGACTGCTGGTGTTAGTAAAAAAAGCTATAGGTCAAGATACGATTTTTTGTTTCACAACAGAATAATTTATGTGATGCAACATATGTTTCCTTATGTCAAAACCTGGTTTGTATTGCTATACCTCGTCTCCATACCAATATACCAGTCACTGCGGTTGATCTAGAGATTACTAAACAAGTATACACACTGAGGAAACCTCTGTGTTAATTCAGTCATGTCTGACGTCTGCTATTTTCAAGTTTTAAAGAGAATTATGTTGACAGTGAGAGGGGATAGCAATAAGACTACCAATATCTCCAGTAGTATTGGATATACACATTGGTTGATAACTGGAGAGTAACTATTTTCGTGTATACAGTATGTAGTGATGTCTACCGAAGTTTGTTAGTCATTACACTATGAATAAGTGCCTTGATACGGTTAATAGCAAAGAGTTGTTTTCAAAAAGCCATCATTAAATAAATAACACTGCATCACTGTATTTTATGGTGCGTCGGTGGTGCAGCGGTAGAACGCTCGCCGACTGTGCATGTACCTCAGGATTTGATCCCCGAACGAAGCCCACCTAAACCTCTCTAAGCCGGCAATAAGACCGGTAAAGAGGAAAGGTTAGGCAACTTCACCCGTAAAAAAGCATCACGGCAAGTGGAACTTCAAAGGTTTAACTTGAAACCCTATGTTCCAGTAGGAACGTAAAGCAATAAAATGAAAATAAAATAACAACAACTATGTTTTATGTCAATAAAATTAGTCTACTTTGGAACTACACTATACTACGCCGCCCATATTCTACTGATATATTAATAATTTATGCCATTAAACTGTAGTTATAAAGCGTGCAGTTTCATTGTACCACTGGCAAACTCAAGCGCTAAGAAGGGAAAAATATTTCTTCGGTTTTTCCTAGTTTTTTATTCTTTTGTCCTTACAGTGGGAATACAGTACAAATAGAATTTATTGTTGAGGAATGTCTTGATCCAACCATGTATTGTTCAGCCAATAATATCGTTTTATCTTCAGACTTTCGATGCAAAAAGTGCTTTTTACGCCTCAGGGGTAGCTGAGCTGGGTTCAGGTTCTACGCTACTGATTTTCATCTTTTGGTAGCTGAAATATGCCAGCAGTATTTACCATTGTCTACCCTTCCTATCTGTATTTATTTTTTTAATGAATTAAACGTTTTCCTCATCTTAATAATCCGTTTTGTCAGCTTGACACTGAATAAATCCCAGTACAGACATAAAAAGCTTGTTTAGTAATTTGGTGCAAGCTTGTTGTTTGGTTTCAAATGTGCATGTGGACTGACACACGACAGTTAAAAGTAAAACATTTGAAAAAAATTTCCTGGCCAAATGTGGTTCCGTTTGAGTTATATACGGTACTTTAGGTAGCGACGGAAAGTAAGTCGGTGAGATTGTGGAGACCTGTAGATTGCGGTGACCAGAACAAGCATACCGGGCAATCACCTCACCAGATGGGCAATTTTAACTAAAATATGATTAGGTTAGAAATGAAACATAACAACAGTCCATGCAGTCACTGACTTTCAGACTGACGCGCTAGGGTTTTCAATAAGACAAGAACGAGTGATTAGGTTGTTATGGTTCATAGTTTGTCCAACTTTCATCCATAGTTGTACTTTGCTAAGTTAGTTAGTGGATCAATCCATTATGACAGACTACTTTATAGCTATAGCGTTAGTATGAGTTCAACTGGATATTTCCTATTTACCGATACATGGTGCAATCAACACATGAAGTTTCGAAAAGAATTCAGCTCAATGAAACACTAAGAAAATCGCCAAATTACTGGAGCTAATCTAGTCAGTGGAAATGAGCTATAAAAACTAAACTTCTTAACTACACTTAGCTTAGCCTTCTGTTTCACTCACGTGACAGTTTTTCTTAAGCATATCCCCACATTAGAAGAGAAAACATTTAAATATAAACCATACTTACAATAAGTTTCTATATAAATAGTCTGATTTATTTGGATTCGTGTTGAATGAATTTTGCTTTGAATCTTCATGAATTATTGATGTATTATGATTTATGCACAATAGGCGACAACAGTTACGAGCATTATTTCCATGCAGTGGATAGCATTTTCTACCTAGACTGACAATATTACTAATCTCTATATTAGATGAACAGCTGACATTCAAATAGGTCGGGTAAATACTAAATTCTTGAAAAAATGTATTTGAGTCAGGTGAAAATGTAAACGGAGAAGCACAAAATCGAATATGTTTTGGGTTTTTTAGCCTTTTACATTCAAATAATTGATTGGGTAGGTTTTCTTCTGATAATATGATATCTGACATAATTTAGTGAAGTTGTTAGAACAACTACTGGAGATTTAAGGTGTTATCCTCAATATGTTCAGCCTAGACAGATATTGAACTGCTATGAATATCATGCCCAACACATAAACGACAGTTGAAATACACTGAAAGATTGTAAAGATCCTGTGGATAGAATTCGTTTTCCGCATAAATCTATTCCATTTACATATGATTGGTTGATAAGTACAAAGTAATATATACAAAACCAAGTGAATTGTTTACTTAAAGATAAAATCCTGGAAGAAAAGGAATAAAAGAAAGCAGTGATCTTCTGCACAGTATAACTGACTATTGCTTACATTAATGGTTATTTTTTTCTCCTTTCCTATCCATGTCTAAATATAAATTAAAATATTTAAATGAAGAGTAAAGAGGACCAATGTGAAATAGAGTTCTTTTTTTCTGAGGGAGATATTTTATGAATTTTTCTAGGAGTGCCTAGTTTTGTGATTATTTCTTCTTCATCTTCTTTCAGTATTCTCTGTACCACTCATTTAATGACAAATTTAGTATTTTTGTTTCGTTGCACTTTACCTTCGCTAATTGATGTCATATGATACAATCATAAAACATCTAATCATGTACACTTTTGGTGTAAGTTTATGTTTGTGCTTGTATATAATACCTCTACAGCATGCTTTTAACTTAATCAGATTGTATTCATTATAATTGTAGCAACCGATATCCACTTTTAAAGAGATATACCTACTTAAGATTATGTTTCAAATTTCTTTACGTCCTAATACTTATTTTGTACCTAAAAGGTATTGTAAATAATGTTGCTTCATGGTACAATGATGATTGAAGATTTCAGATACTGATTTCAGCTTTGAAGGCTACCAGAATACTGTTCACTAGGTAATTGAGTTATGGTGGCCACATCGTATTCAACCAGTCGCAGATATTATTGTTAGTGAAGCGTTCTAGATTTAATAAATTGACTTACTTACTCGACTGACAAATGTTTAGTCTACTCAAATTAAATATATATATATATAAATTTTGAAGACGGTTAACACGAAAAGTATATTTTCAAACTGTATTTTGTTTAGTTGCTCAAAACGGTATAAAACACATCATTTTCTTTAAAACATCAATATCATATTATTAGAAAAGAAGATGTTCTTCGTGAAATAACACCGTAGCTGAAATCTAGGCCAGCGCACATAGCTCCAATATCAAAATCTAAATTAAAGAGCGTGATAAAACTTGCATGAGGGTGATATGGAGGAGTTAATCTGAAGAAGAAATGAAAGCGTATAGACAGTCATGAAGTTAAGGGGAAATGACTCAGAGAACAGAATAAAGTGGAGATGTGCTGGTGAAACCCTACGTTCCACTGGAAACGCGAAGAACAAATTATAATAATATAATTGTGACAACATTCATGATCTTAAAGACAATTCGCCGGAGTACAAAAGTACTTCTGATTAACTAATATACCCACAAACTTTCAATCCCCTCTACGTGGACACGGGTTCTCCCCATGTCACCTTCGGGAGCACAACTGGTCTCTCGTTTCCCACTTAGGTTCTGCTTGATTTTCTGCCTGGAGTATGGTATCGTTCAACTGTCTTAGTGCCTATCCAATGTATTCCCACTTCCTTCTGAATAGTTGTTGAGCGATAGGTTGAGGGTCGGTCCACTGCCAGAGTTCTTTATTGCTTCACCTAACCCGTCTTCCGATTTTGAAAATGGATTGTTGGTTGGTTGTCTTTGTAACCTCTATCTTCTCTGTGTTCACCTGAATTCCCATTTTCTACGTTCCATAATCTGCATAAAGTTAATATTAAAAATCTTTTGCATGCAAAATAAAATTCAGCCAACTTACAATCCTGTTGCTAGCAGTAAAGGAAACACTCAGAATGAAGTCTGAACAACGTTTACGTTATGATCATAAAAATTTTTTTCTGGCCATACCATTAAAATTTTATTCTTTGGGACTTATGTAAGGATATTCTTACTGAAAAATATGAGCAGTATGAATAAAACAGGTGTTGAAACCTTGTCATGTCTGTTATCTCTTGAGTTGAAACTTTTGAGTTTATAGTTTTATCCTTTTGAAGTCGTTGGTGTTTACTTCTGAATCTCTCTCGCTGGTAAGGAATATCTGAAACCTCGAAGTAATCGGTACTACCCCAAAGATCCGAATCCGTTTCACCTAACGCTGCAGTCAAAGACGTTAGTACGGAATTATTTGGGCCAAGGAGTTTTTAATATATGATCAATATATGACTTTCTGTTACTGTGTTTCGTTTGTTATATAGTATTTACGTTTTTGAATTCATGAAGTCGTTTCCATATATTCTGCTTAGCTGACATGAGATATTGCTCAAACAGTTGAAAGTAACGGGGCTGCACGCTAGGTGGAATCCCTACCTAACCTTCCACTTCATTCAAAAGTGACCTGCGGAAACAATGAAGGTCAGCAACCAATGCCAAATGAAAATGAGGCAGAAGACCATCAATTTTATGGATTAATTAACCGTTGCAATTGAAACTCAAACCGTTATTTTTGTAAATTAGGCTCTATTTTATGCTATAAACATCCTTACACACCGATATCACTTCTTTTTCCAATCATCTTTCATATTATTTCTATACTTATTTCTTATTTTAGTAAGTCGGATACCATTAAGGACTAAAGTATCACATAAGCCAGTAACATCAGACGGAGCAATTTGAAAATTTAACGTCAAAAATCTAATCAGAATTATGGGGTGACAAGATATTCCCTTCGAGCTGCTGTCTTTCTACATGTCACATGCGTAATTCCTTTTTCTGAAGTTTGACATTGGGTTATGGTTGCAATTCATAAAGTATATCAGTTAAGTGGAAGTGGTTCTACTTCAAGAATAACTAGTTTTGTGCACTTCCCGAGAAAAATACTTTCAAGATTTTAATCTCATTAAATTCTGGGAAATTACTTCTGAAATCAAATATAAATCGAGAGACTGTTGTGAGGACTTATCCCTTTTTATGTCCTGTTACCTTACTAATTGCCTATGACACACTTCAACTGAAATTAATAAATAGTTTCGACGGACTAAACTATGTACATGTGAAAGAATAAAATCATCTCATAAACTTTAACTACTTATAAATTTATCAGTAGACAATGTCTACAGCTTCTGAAAGAATTGGTTAGCTAGTGCAGAGCATATTTGAACAGATGCTGACTACATTCTATGCTGCGGCTTGGCATTAGGTTCTGGATAATGATAACCAACATCTCTAGATTACTAGTATGTCAACTTCTCGCAACCAAATTCATCTATGTGATTATCTTGAGAGAAGTGTTAGTTATGACAAAGAATAATTCTCACTAAAACTTTGATTTTCATCACCGCAATTTTAGCTATGATACAGATCAGCTCTACTTAGCATTACTTGAAGTTTTGCTACAATATACTACTCAGCTTAACGGGGATCCGTATAAAATTCTTCTGTCACCTCACTAGATTCTGAGTTCATCCAGATCTCCTTATCATTCATAAATGTTCAGCTGACATTCTAGGACCAGTAAAGAAAACAGATCACTATTTTATTTCCCTTTAGTTATCAAAAATTCATTAACTTAATACAGGATATGAATGCTTTGCACAAGCACATGATACCTCTTAGTGATTGATTATTTTTCACTAATATTGGCCTTATCTAAACTGTATGATGAAATATAAGAATGATAAAGCACTGAACAATGGAATGTTAGCCACATAATTAAAAGAAATAACTACTAAGACCACTCTTAGTGAAGAATTTAAGGACAAACATCCAGGGAGTAGTAGTCATTTTACTTCTCGGAACTCGAAGCTATTAGACTATTTTATGGACAATATGGAAAATAGTCACTTGTTATTAACATTCTATTGTTTTCAGCTGTAGAAAAGTACGTAGTCAAAACGTGTACCATTTTTAAAATAAATTTGAATTAATCTGTGTACTAAATGTATTTCATAGATGTTATTCACTTTGAGGATTCTTTTGGGAACTAAAGTGGTGGCATTAAAAACATTTTTCTCCAGTAACCCATTAATGTGGAAGATAAGATTTCACACTTGGTTATCCTGATTGTTTGGCTAAAGCGTATGGCCTAAGTGCCATTAGAAATAGTGTGTAGCCTGGCTACAATTATGAAGCAAAGGATATATAAGATCTGTAATAATAACTGAGCACCCTGTTTACCGTGGTTAGTTTACTTGAAGAACTGCCAATTTCAGATTTTCTCATAACGTGAAACTATCAATTGTTTCATTCATTCTCATATTTTTAGCTGGTTCGTGTTACCTTACTTTTTACAGAATTGCAACCAAGCAAAAATGAAAGATTTTTGAAATTTTGTGATGTTACAAAAACGCCGTCAATAATCGTTCATTAAAAGTTATAAAAACAAGATTATGAAGAGTTAAAAGTTATCGGTGTTATCCTGCTTTAGTTTCTATAACAAAAACATGAATGGATATTGCCAAGTGAATTTTATTCATAGGAATTTCGAAATATTTGCTATCAGTGTTGGATGAACACCAATGATTGCATTCGCTGTGTGTTTTGTTAAGGAAGTCGAGATTTTAACAGTAGCTTGTTTTGTCTATTTCAAACATTAGTACGATACTTCTGAAATTAATTTAATTCTGTTAAGTTTTACTCTCCTGTTGAAAATACTTGTGTTTCATAATTCGTATAATTAACAGTGACTGTTTCTCACATTTTTAAATCAGCATGTTGTTGCATTTGTAGATTTTTTCTGATAAATAATGTTATTCTCATTACCCATCGGTGTATATTATTGTGATGAAATGAATCCACAAATTCTACTCCCCACTTTATCACGTGAAATCCAAATGGTTTGTTATAAAAATGTAGCTAATGGCAGTTTAAAATTATGTCTGATAAAAAAGTTTCTACCAGCAAGTTTTACAAATGAACGCATCATGATGGATGCAATTACCCGACAAGATGGAATAGGTTCATTTTCGTTAAAAAATTAATTTTATGTCAGTTATTTCTTCTTATACAGAATAAGTGTTTAAGATATTAGAAATTCTAAAATTAGCATACCTAAAAAAACAGTTATGCAACCTTTTGAGGGTTAGTTCAAAGTTTCAAACGCAAATAATTGTGTAGAAAGTATTATTGGTCGGCTGAAAAAGTTTTAAATCTATCAGTTTGTTAACAGTCACAAAAAGTTTTTCGGTCTGAACTCATTTTAGCTAAAGTAGAATCAAATGCTTCTAGAACCACGAACTAACAGTAGCACTGGCAGATATTTACTGGGTAAGCGAATGTAGCCTCCATCCCTGTGATACTGTCATTGATTTCAAGTTCTGCCATGCCTTAAAGAATACAGTCAGCTAAAATGTATATGAGTCGGACCTTCTAAAGAGAAGTCTACTTGAAAAACTTCAGTGTTCAGCATACATTTCAAATTCGGCATCTCATTTAGAAAAGTCAGTGACGGTTAGTTTTGGCTATAACCTCAATAGCTGCATCCCTAACAGTTTCAAATGACAGCGTTATGGTACCTGCCTACTAAAATATTTTATCCAATAGCTTGTGCAGACGGATTGATTCGCTAATGATTATTGTGAGACAAGATTAATGGGTGACCAGACACATGCTGGGTAGCACTAACGACTGCATCAAAGCAAAACGAATTCAGCCAGAATCATTCTCCTCTCAGGCAAAATCTATTAGCATCATTTCCCCAGGACAGGGGTTGTAACAACTATATTCTTCTATGAAAATAGCTATAGACGTTTAAATGAGTCCAAGATTGGATGTAGGTGAATGTAAGAGAATTTCAGAATATTCTAAACAGAATTAGTGCAAACGTAATGCAGGAAATATCCTAAATAAAGGTACCTGTCATGTAGGGGTGAAAGTCGAGAGAAGAATTATCGGTAATAACAATGATCAGCAGAGATTTTAACATATCATATGTTTATAAATACCACTTTTGAGTAAGCTCCATTGTGCATTTAATAGACGACACAAATAGTTGTACCGTGTAAGCTACATTAGCTGGATTCTCATGTATTTGAAACTTGGACAAACTTGGTCTTAAGTTCTTAAAATTAAATTCATTAGAAGACGGCGGTGAAGTCAGCACTCTTGAATTCATAAGCCTATGATATTATCCACTGAGTGGGAATATGAATTACAGAATTAGGAAATTCGGTTCTACGAATAAACGAATTTCGTCCTCACAGAATTTAGATAACTATTGACAATATAAGTCAACTGCCATGAAGTATTAATTATTTCTGATCAAATTTTGATTAGATAATTTTTTTCCTTACGAAATGTAAACAACATGATTCTTAAACGTGATTGTCCAGGCCTATTTCATTTACCAGACTTAGAGAATTGGATGATTAACAGTACTATGTCATAATAGAGCACCTTGGTAATTTGAGCTGACAAAGTTAAGGGCAAGATGATTTAAAGTTGGGCTGTCCTTCCGATGTTCATTATCCGGGCAAAAAGTGTAGAAAAATCTCTAACTCATCTGTGATCTTTGGGGTCTTTGCTGAAAGTGGTGAAAAGACATATTCTTAAGTCACCGGTCGGAATGATTGAAATACATGCGTTTGGTTCAGTCTAATCTAATTGATTAATGTTCTGATTTCGCCTTGTAATCTACAAAAGTTATTCAGGCAAAGTAGATTCCCTGTTTCCGTTCAAGTAGTTTGCAGACCTAGTTTGATAACAAAGTTCTGAAGGAATGGATTATTTTACTGGTAATTTATACATCATTTGTTTACTGTTAATATTGTAACTAGACAAATACACGTTGCTGAAGTGCCAATTTAAAAAAATCTAGGTCCACCGTTTTCTACGGACTACTTGCAAACCCTCTATTAGTAAAACAATTAAAAATTTTCCAATTCTCTGTGTGAGAAAGGATCACCGGAAATGGACTAATAATTGTTGATGATAATAATACTCTTTACGATTGTAAAAGTGTTTTAGGATTTTCAGTAATTCATTTAATGCAAACAAATAGAACCACAAAAATTCGTAGAACTTTTATGTAATACAAGCATGAACAGCTGTGAAATGGGTAGGTAAAAACAACCCGTGAACTCCAAGAGAATGTACTTTACGCTACAAAATACTTTTATATTCAAAGCAAATTTGTTTTTATTACTAAAAGTAGTGGTAATAATAATAATCATAATAATAAATGAGAACACTAACATAGAAAATGATAGGCTAGTTAACTGAACTGTCTTCAGTTATATGATGCCGTATTATACGTCAGCTGAAACTATGCATTCCCACTAACATTCTTATGCACACAATAATGATAACCTATTGAAGGAAGAAAGTTGGTTTCTGAAATTGGGAAAAGGAAGATACGTAATGGCAACGAGATTCTTTACGGTTTTGTTTGTTAATTTTTATGTATGTTACGTGTTATTATGGTTATTTGTGTTCATTGGATAAGATTAACATGTTATTGTATGTTAAATATTTATACTTCAAGAAAACAGCACTATAGCGTGACCTATATACCTAGAAGCCGGTAGAGAATAACTTGAAAAGAAGTACAACTTACTATAACTGACAATGATTGATTTAGGTTAACATTAATCTTGTAACTTTTACTTGCAAAGTTATCTGATATAATAACCTTAGAAAATGCATAACAAGTAATGTTACGATATAACTCACGAAAGTGAAAGCCTGAAGATTATTTACAAAACGAGATTGGGATTTTGATAAACTTTGTTATTTAGAGTGAAATCTTAGCTGTTAGCATTTCACATGCTTTTTTTATTAGAGAAAATGGAAGTTTTCGTCCATTGTTTTGTAAATTGGCATCGGTGGTTCAGTGGTGGAATGCTCACCAACCACTCACATGGTTTGGAGTTTAACGCCCTCGCCCGACCGACTGATACACACCGAAACCTCGCTAAACCGGCAGTAAACCCAGTAAACAGGGGAGGCTGGATGTGAGACTAGCAGACCCACCCAGCAAAAAGAGCCTCACTACTACCTAAACTTCAAAGCTGTAACTTGAAGCCTTATGTAAAGGAATAGAATTTTTTTAAATGAATAATTCCGTTAATCAGTATTAACATATATTAAGACTCTTTAACTGATAATAGGTTAGCGCGCGAATTAAGTTTATGGTTTTTTATACAACTTAAACCCGTTTGTCTAAAATGAGAGCAATAGCTTAAATAATGAACTAAGTAAACAGTATTGGAAGTCTACTGGAACTGGTCCAGTACTTTATTGCAAAACACATATACACATATCACTGTAAATATTTTCCTTAGTTTAACTTTGTCAGTTTCACTGCAACTGACCTTTTATAGGAGTTTTGTAGAAATGTTTTCGTGGTAACATTAAGAGACAGTATTTTCGTTTTTTTATGTAGCTTTTTCTGTGACTGAAAGTCTCAAAATCTGTTTAGAAGTGTAACAAGCTCTCTGTTCCTCTCGAAACATGACACTGGAGCTCATTTTGATTCAGTGACTTCATTATATCAAGGAAAAAACTGAATAACTAACAACAGGAAAACAAAATTTATTGATGAGAATTATTTAAGATGAAGAGAACATAATAGGGATGGATTTTATATTCAAAAGAACCATAACTCTGCAGATCCTAAACATTAGAAATAACCGGAAAACAGTTACATTCCAGACTGAGACTTCCTTATTGTACGTGAATGCTTCATCTGGAAGAAGCTGGAATTTGCTAGGTACTAAGGCAGTCTCCCTAAAGCTCAAACACAATTATTCAGTTGACAGAAATAATAGGAATCCTTGGTATCTTTTATGATTTCATCATTACACAGTTACCACTAAAGGTAGCTAGATATATTGTTTGTTACTATCTTAGCACACTTTTAACAGAAAACAATTTCATACAGTATTATGACATAAATAAAAAAACATTCGGTTTCATTCCAGGGGTTTCTCATGCCGTCAAAACGATGAAATACTGGTGAGCAGGAAGTTCTACGTGATAATTGTCCTAGGGAACTTATAAAGAGAACTGCTCAACCTGTCAAACATGCTTCCAACTAAGACATGTTAACAATACATATACTTTATAAAGTGATTTCAAATATTCTTCTTATTCATAATTTGTTTTTACTGAGTCCACATCAATTCAAAATATACACTAGGAAGTGAACACGTTCGCCAGCTTCACTTCCTGTATCTCCAAAAAAGGTGAATGAGTTATCATTATTGTTCTTTTCACTGATGTATTCAACAGTTAGCTTTTGTCGACCGACGTCAATAATTCACCACTAGAGCATTCATTAGCTAATTACTGACTGATTTATCTGACCTTTCTTCTGTTAACCAATAATCAGACATTGTTTTAACATAGTTAAATTACTTTGTTGATTATAGCTTGGTTCCACACCGTATGTTTGGTACAAGTATGGAATTTTCAGCATGCGATATCGTCAGCCCAAATTTGCAGGCCGACCATAGATATCAGGTGTGCGTCGGTAAGGGATCGAAACCCGGACCATGTGCATTGTCGGCGAGAGTCATAACCGCTGTGCCACCGACGCACAGTTTGAAACTGTCGGAACTAAAACTACCTGGGTTGTATTTTGATGCATTTGTTTCGATTGTCACGAACCGCTGACTCTTTCTTGTATATTATCTTATGTATTCTGTGTAGCAGCTGTAATTATGTGATTCAAAGTGAACAAGTGTTCAGTACATTGAGATTCACGTGTTTAATTTTGTTCACAGGCATCAGTTAATACTGTCTGGTAGACTTTTACGGATCGATGTAGAACTGATAATACAATCATATATGATAACTACAAATTATTATGAAGTATAAGTCAATGATGTTATATTGTTTTCTACTTTGCTTTTACAAATTTCTTAAAGGTACAATTAGTTTTAGGATTCGACTCGTTGAAAGCACTGAATGTTTCCGTAAAACCCTCCAAATATGCACATACTTGCATGTACTTAGTTAACAACCTATGTGGTATGTAATTCAGTTAAGTAAAAAACATCACGAGACGCTAAACTAGGTGCTGAGTTATACACTAAACCAAAGTTTTGTATAATTTAGTTTCGACACATGAAATAGGCCAAGGTAAGATGTAATCATTAATTTTCTTTTCTATTCATCGTGCTGAAAGGCGCTAGGTCACCGCTGAATAATAAGGCAACAGCTAGTAAAAAAATAACGGCGAAAGTTGTAGGCACTTTAGAAAAATGAATATAGACATGAAGAATATAAATAAATTGCTTAATTTTAAATCGAATTGTCTTGTTCAAACAACTGTCTTCATCTTTTATATTTATCAGTTGCTGCATGCTGTATGTTCCGTAATTGACACAATAAAGATATTTCATTCACTATTGATGCGCATCAGTCAAAGTACATCTGACGGTCAGGTCACACCGAATTACTACTTTAAAGAGGAATTAAAAATGTGATTTGTCAACAGTAACAACCATGAAAAACATTAACTAAGTTATGGCGCTATTATCTAAAAAGATTCCATGTAACCTCATGAAAGTGTACCCTAAAGAATAAGTAAATTACCAGTTGAGTAGTAGACAAAATAATCTGCAGATTTACTTGAAAATGTTTAAAAATGAGTATTTCATCGCTTCGACTAATAGTTTAAAAGCCCTAAATTTCAAGACAACGAAAATGAAGCATTGGTAGAGCCTAAATTTAGTCATCATGAATGAATCGGACTATCAAAATAAAATGAATGATATCCTCAAAGATCAGTCCAAATTTCTGGTGGATATTCCTACTGATAATGTACTGCTTGTGGAAAAGCAGATCAATCGACAGCTTCAGATTTTACTGATGCATGGTTTTATAAATGAAAAACTTTATAAACAACTTAAAGCTATTGGATCACATACTCCCCGGCTGTATGGCCTTTCAAAGATCCACAAAAGTGGGAATCAACTGAGACCCATCTTAGATACGACCAGCAGATATATTCATGTCTTAATTGGAGAAACAAAAGCAAGGTATGCTTGGATAATTTGTGCTATATAAACGTTATGTAGATGATTCACTCATTATTGGTAATTATAGTAAATCTGCTAAATACTTTATCACTCTATTTAATCATATTGATCCAAATATCCAAGTGACTTCCTAACTCAAATCGAACAACAAACTCGGTTTCCTGGATATTACAATGACCAGGAGAGATGATGGAACGATTCAGCGATGTATTTTTCGCAAACAGACATGGAGTGGACAATATCTTCATTTCACCAGTTTTGTTCCTATGCAGTATAAACGTTCCCTAGTGAAATGTTTGTTCTCAAGGGCCCAGAAAAATATGCACTAGTGACACATTGGTGGGTGAGCTTTGACATATACATTCAGTTTTATTAGCTAATGGTTATCCAGAAAACTTTGTCAATTGTCACAGTATGGATAGAACACCGTCACGGTTTTACTCTTGTGATTTATTGCATGGTAAGAACCGTCAACCTTGTGCATCGGTGGCACAGTGGTTAGGACTCTCGCCGACCATGCACATGGTCCGGGGTTCGATCCCCTGCCGACGCACACCTGATATCTATGGTCGGCCTGAATTTGGGCTACCGATATCCATGCTGAAAATTCCATACTTGTACTGAAAATACGGTGTGGAATCAAGCTGTAAATCAAAATATAAAAAAAAATCTATGGTCAGCCTGTAAAATTTGGCTGCCGATATCCATGCTGAAAATTCCATACTTGTACTGAAAATACGGTGTGGCATCAAGCTGTAATCAAAAACAAAAAACAGCTTCTGCACCAAAGAAAGCTATCTTTATTAACCTACCATTCAAGGGTGACCAGATTATGCAGTTCACAGCTCAAAGACTTCGGTCAGCCATCAAACGCACCTTCTATGCTGCATCTCTTTTTCTCACATGCCGAACATTTTTGATCCCTATACCTACGATTAAAGGACGAAATTCCTTGGACTCTACTTCAGATTGTATCTACAAGTCCACCTGCAGCTGCGGTGACACCTATTTAGGTAGAACCAACAGAATTTCCCAATGTCGTCGAAAAAAACATGTTCCAAAATGGTTATTAAATCATATAGAAAATCCCATTGCGATTAATCCGAGTAGAAATCCATCATTATCATCCATTGCGAAGCACTTATTAATGTCGGATCACAAATCAATACTGATGACTGTTTCACAATTATTTCACATAACTCTAATTCAGGGTTATTGAAGGTGATGGAAGCACTTTGGATTAATCACATACAGCCTAAACTGTGTGTACAAAAAACAATAGACTTCAGTCTTCGCCTACCGTGGATTACTTGACCTATTTAAATATGATTGATCATTAGTGTGTACTTTTGTTTTTTTTAATTTAATTGAGTAACTGTGATGAACATTATTTTATTATTGTTAACCATGTTAGTTGTAAAGCGGCTGTAAAGAAACAACGAAATTATATCATCTCGCGAAATTTGTCTTCTAAATGACTTATTCAAATTAGTCTATTGGGTCATAGAAGCACAAACTGGGTCGAACTAGGATGTGATTTGAAAGACATTCACAAAAATGTCTATATTTCTGCTTTTTCTGAGGGACACTCATTTATTTGCTGTGCAAATAAGATTTAAATACAACTTGTGTGATAATCTCTAATAGACTGCTACAGCACATTGATTAAGATAAAATTGAAGCGAAGCGCTGTGTGCAAGCCAATGTACTACTTAATGTCCAAATTACCAAAGGAGCGAAATACTTCTGACTGAGGGCTCAGGGTGTTTGGGAGTGGGCTTATTTAATAATGGCACTACAGTTAAACAATGTAAAGTCTAATGCAGTAGACGAAAACTGAGCTTTCTGAAAAATGAAACCCATATTTCAGTATGATTAAAGATGGTCCGCAAGAAATGTCTCCCAAATACTCCGACCAAAATAAGACTGATGTAAAACAGTTACAATACATAAAGAACATAATTATTTGAGGACAGATATTAGGTTGAGAATCCCATGAATTATGACAATAAATATTGACCACACCAGAGAATGGTGCGAATGTGTTATGAACACGACATTCACAAATTTGGTGTGCGGTTAAGTCTAATGACTAAAATTGCCACTTCACTATTTTCAGCCAATAAGGTTTGAAGATTACCAAACGTCATGAAGCTTAAAAGTAAACACGATTACAATTAGTACATAAAATCATTCAGACCAAGTCCTGCATTATGTACTCACTTGTTCACAAATGCAACCTAAAATGAAATAGTCAGTCCGAAAATATATTTGGATAAAATCAGTTTATTTCACAGTGAGATCAGTATCACCTGAAAAAACGACCACATCAATAAGATGGTAAACGAGTAGTTGACATGGATAAATACAGACAGGATTGAATAACTCATTACCATGCATACACGAACCACCCCATTAGTTGATTCAACCACCGCTGTATTAGTTCGATAGAAGATTAGTCATGCGACTCAAACGCATCGCAGTTAAAAAATGAAACTCAGCTAAGGAAAGCTAAAACACATTGCCAATCATTATATTATCAGGTTGAAGGTGATATTTAATTGTTGATATTCGATATCGCAAATGGGACATAAACTCTTGAAGTTGAATTCTATCTAGGTTGACATTGCTCATTAAGTCATATATCTCCGAAATCCATCATGCGTATTAACGTCTCAGATATACAACTGCAAGTGGTGTGAATCAAACAGAAAGTCAAAGGCGAATAAGTCGGTATTCTGTAATACAGTTCTTTATAACCGCATATTATCATTCAAAATAATTATCAGCCATAGAAAGCAAACATGGATATTGATTACTTTGGCAGGCACCAGCAGCACCTGAGGTTATTATAGAGTAAATACACTTCTGTAATGGAAACCACGCAAGGCGTATTCAACTAAGTTACAGCTAATACTCATTGCGCCAATGAATCCGATCATCATTTTAAAAATATGTTCATCCACCCCGTTGATGATGGTAAATACTACTTTCTCATGCCGTTTTTGTTACTTATACCTCGATTTTTACTGAGACCATATGTTTCACATTCAAAATCTATACGGGTGAAAATATTTGTACACCTACTATTTGATTATCCCCCACCGATGAAGACACAAGAAAAAGTGCTTTTCGAAATGCTTTCAAGGAGAAACAGGTGACTATTATGCGTTCTATTTATCTCACTCCTAACTTTAAACTCAAGAAGCGGGATGATGATTACAGTACAGGTACAATTCGAAAACTCCCTACGATCGGCAGTCACTGCTTCTTCGTTAAATGATATATCAGAAAGCGTGCAACAGGATGATACTAAATATTCACACAGTCTGCTTGCTATAATGTCAGGTAGTAGGCCACTGTACAGATTACGAGATCCCAGAAATGTCAACACACAAAGACACCATTAACTTATCGAAAGTAAGCTTCAATTTGGCTGAAGACATCGAGTGTGAAAATATCGGCTTGCCCACTTCAAAATGACCAGTCTGACTTGCGTGAACTGGAATAAACGTCGATAATAATCATACTTCCCTCTTCTTAAAAATTACCACAATTTCCTGAAAGTTTTTCAGACTGGCCAAACTTCAAACCATGCAGTGAATTCGGATATCATGTTTTGGAAATTACCAAATATAGGTCAACACACTGATACTGGGATTATATATTTCTCATTTTGCGTAATCTTTATTGTCTCTTTGAAGCTGAATTTCTCGCGGGGGTGACCTTCTAAAAATTGAAAGGACAATGTCACAGTGTGAAAGTAAATATTCAAGTGTGATTTGAGATAGCATGTGACAGTAAATAAAATTATATCCAATAGATCACCAGAACATGCTGCCTAGTCTGCATTCAGTTCAAGACAATGCGTATCACTTTGTGAATAGGATTCGTGTCGAATTCTCGGTCACAAATAAACAAACGTCCTCTCGTGTAACCTATCATACACACCTCGGACAATGCATTATTCTAAACTCCTCAAAGCAGACTCATCACAGGTTTCGTATACACCACATTATTTGGTGAATAACATATCCCATGTTTAATTCAAACGAACTGTCGAATTTACATGATTCCCATAACCAAGTGATGGAAAGAAATTGAAATCGAAAAGAAATTAAATGCCCCGGTCGAAATTCAATTTTAATTCGATTCGCATCAACCATTTCGAAAAGACGTGTTACAACAGTAGGTACGGTGAAATATTGACGGAATACCCCATACAATACCTACAGATAACATAATCTATAAAACATGCGTCACACGTCTACGACCACTTGTCAATAATGGGTAGAATCTTTTGGAAAAATCTGATTAGTATGTGCTATATTAGACATGGAAGAAACATCGTGAAAGCAATTCAGTCGATATGCAATATACATTTATTCCAGTGGTAAGTTCGTCTACAATTAAAACACTCGGATAAGATAGCATCTCAAAAAGTGTGTGTTTGTGTGTGTGACAGAGAGAGAGATAAAAATTTTCGATTCGAAGTGGTAGAATTGAAACAATGTTATCAGTGTGCAGAAGTAACACATCAATTCCTTTATTGGATATACTCCAGATTTATAGGAGTGCCATGAAACGATTATGATACACTTTATAACGTATCCCACGATATTCATTGCTTCTAGTCATGGTCATTACCTAGTAACGCTACGAGAATGCGACTCACTTTATATGATTTCACGCTACTTCCTCACACCGCTCACAAATAATGAGGAGTGGAATTTCACCAGCGTGTGAACTATGTAACGCGAGATCCTTACTCCACATATTTCATTTCGCTGGTTGGATAGTTCCATCACCACTCATCAGACTACATGTCAACGTTTCCTCACTTAGTTTTCACTGTCTTCATATAATCATACTCTGTCCTCCGACTGTATGAGGTACCATGTTTCACAAAGTTGTAGCATTTCACTGGACTATTTATGCCACTATTGCCCTCCATATAATATCTAAGAATTGGGTTATGTATCACAGATTGGCTGAGACTTTATGTTCTGTGGATACGTTAACTAATTTTATACGGTCTAACTGCAAACATGTTGTGTGCAATCTTCGAGAACTAAGAAAACAAACTGATCATGGAAAGATTATATTTCGCAACAGTCTGAACAACACCAAATAGTTCCCTGGAATCGAAGTCGCTATCAAAAGTCTTGAGAGAAATTTTGTTGCATTTGCAGAAAAACGTGATATTGTTTTCTAATATTAAAGTTTCATTAGCTATACACTTACTGATATTAGCTATTTTACAAACTGGAAATACAGGATTGAACAGTGGGTGTCTTGAACAAAAATGCGAGATAATTAAACATGCATTTCATGTAAGACAAGCATATAAATTTATGCCTATTAAATATGCTTATTTATATCAGATTTTATACGAATTAAAATGGTAAATGGATAAGGCTAGAAAAAATGACCATATATGTAATTACGAATTTGTTTGCTGTATAGTAATAGTAATAAAATAGAAAGTAAATCTTATAACAACTGAAAAATAACGAAAACCATTACAAGATTTGGTGGGATTCCCGTCTATAACGTAAAAGAAAATTCAACTTCCAATTTTATCTTGACATGCAGAATGGACTATGAATATGTTCTGCATTCTTAAGCTGGATTATTTAACGCCAAGCAACCCGTGTACTTTATAGAGGGTCATGGAGGAAATGGATAGTTACAGTAATCTAGTGTTGGTATGATACCAAACCTTCAGTCAAAAAGTTAGTCAGTTCCGAAAACTAACAAAGTAAATAGTTTATCTTTCTCCTGAGATAAACAATACACACGAACATATAGTGTTAGTCTTCGTAACACAAATGAGAATAAACACTGGAATTAGAAGGATATTTTGAATCACATATTCATGCAAGAAGGTATGACTGGTCGATTCACTGGCTAGTTGTATGAGGAATCCTAATTACAGTTCAAACACATTAAAATAAGTGAGTGTAAATTCAAGCTCACTTAAAGGCCTGTATATATTTTATAGATTAACAAAATCTCTTAAGCCCTCAAATTAGCAAGAGTTGTTAATAGTTTGACATTCGTTATCCATTGATATTTTCTTATAAAACATTTGATAGAAATGGGATAAACATAAATTTCCCTGTGCATTTCCACATTTGGGGATAGATGACAGTTTTCAAAGTTGTTCTTTGGTAGATATGTGAATATGAGAACTAGTGAAAGTATCTAAATAAGCTAAGCATATTTGATGTAAAACAAAGCAAAAGTACATTGATAACTGGATCAATTTTCTGCTGCAATTAACGACTAAAACATACATCATACAACATCTATGACATGATAATATTGTTCCTCAAAATCATTTAAAAAATACATGAACTATACCCTTGAAATTTCAGTGGAAGCAAAAGTTCGGACGATAAACATTCGAATTGATGAGAACCCTGTCAAAAGTGCCAAGGAGTTAAGCCACCACGCTAAACAAAATCGAAGAAACCAGATATGATATCTGAAAACCATAAGTAAGAAGTGAGGATAAACTAAACATTATTAAGAACTCTACAGAAGCAGTCAAAAAAAATAAAATATCAGATTATGAAAAAAGCAAGCCGAGGCGAGAAAACCTCTCAAAACCTAATGTAATTTTAATAATTTACTAAATGATTTCAAATGATTCTGCTAACTGAGCCGAACAGAAACGAAACTTTCAGAATATTGTTTACCAATTCTTCTTCTTGTGTCTCTAAAAGCATCTGTAAGTGATAATGTGTGTAAATATTATGCTAAATGGAATATAAGATAAATTATGAAAAACGATATAGGGTGTATTAATTTACAGATTCCAAAACAGGTCAGGGTAGCAATAGTAACTGGACATGTTTTACTGCACGCAGAACTCTGAATGTCTTAAGCGAATTACTACGGTTTCTGCTGTTTGGAATATTCGTTACCTAGAGGTTTTGCAGTTTATTCGGTACTCGATAGATGACAGGAAATGTTGAAACGGAGTGCCAGTGTTTTGTCAGTTGTTGTTTCACTTGACTAGATTAAGCCTGCAGTCACGACACTGTAGCCAACATATCACTTGAAGGTATTATCTAACACTGAGGGAGACATAGAAATCAGATTTAACTGCAACAACTGCGACAACAACAACTTTATTCCGCTTCACGATACATGGTGTATCGTTTACACATCAAAAAAAGTTTAAACCATAGATTAACAGTCAAAGTATGTTTGATCGCATCAATCATGACTTTACGGCTAATGATGATAGTTAGTCAGTACAAATAGAAAAAGATTCCTCAATACTAACTTCAAGGCCGGTTTGGATCAGCTGGTTTAATATCGACCTCCTGATGGTTTTCATTACACCTTTATTTAGATACACTGGCAAGTTTTCCCGAGCGCGAAAAACTAAATTCTTAGAGCAACGGCCCATATCACCGGCTCAACAGGAGCAGTTGAATGGATGAATACAAGAAGCGGTGTCTGGCCCAGGTACTTCGTATTTCAGTTGAGCAATCTTAACCTGTCGTGTGGAAAATATGAGTTGCAGCTTACTGGTATTAAAAGTTCGTCAAGTCGATTTTATCAACTTGTTGGCTATTATTTCACTTGGTACATCACCTTTAAATTGAAGTCTCATATTTAGGAGCCTTCTGTTAGCAGATAGAGAAGAATTCTGTCTGTGTTTCATGAGGAATCTTTCAGATAGTTATTTTCAGTTAGCATGTCGTATACAAATTTGAGTCTATCTTCATTTAAATCTCCTGAACAAATAGCTCTGACCCTGTACCTGAAGGTAGTTATAAATTTATTTTGTGCTGGAGAACTACAAGAGTATGCAAATGTATACAGTGTCCTGTCCATGTACTCCTCTTATGCAAATTTCTTTTCATACCACCATCTGATTTTCTTGTTAGAAGGACATCAAAGAAGTCAATTTAATTTGGAATTCTACTTCACACGTGAATTCGATACCTGAACGTATTTCAGTAAACTGATGTATTTCTGCACACCTGTCCAAGTCATTTTCACAGAAGATGAATGCATCATCCATATGTCGGCGATAAAATAATAAATTTCTGACAAGACTATTTAGAAGATCATTTTCTGGTTTACCTAGAAAGAAGTCTGCCACCCCATCCTCCTGTCTGTAGACTTCGCCAAAAAATTTTAGAATTTACATTCATGGCACACTTTAATATCAATTCTTTAAGGGTTTCTGTTAGGGGTTTCAGTATTTATTGATTTTTTTTCATCTGTTCACCTATGTAATTAACTGTCTTAACCAGAGGTAAATTTGTGAATAGAGATGTAACGTCCACAGATATCATAGTTATATCTTTGGTGTTAATATTTTTAATTCTGTCTTTGGATTAAAACACATCTTTTACGCCATATATCACCAGCTATTCACGTAAACATTTTAGAATGGTTACCAACCATCTAGCTGAAGCATGGTAGGGTGAATTATACACGTCTAGAATTGGTTTTAATGGCACTCAAGGTTTATGTGTAATCTCGGTGTGTATGTTTATCTCGTAATATATTATTCATTTTTCTAGCATAATAATTTCTATTATGATAATTGTAAAACACTTTTCAGACAGATACGGTAAATTCTCATCAGGCTTTACAATTCTATGGCAAAATATTTGTCACAGACATCTGGAAAATGTGGATCAATGGAATCAAATATAATCAAGTAGAATGTGTATACTAGTATGGGTGGAGAGGAAAATAACTATTGTCACATAGTGATTAAATGGTATAATAATAATAAATTGTGAAATCAAGAATACAAAATGCAATTATAGCACAGTATGATATTGATAATGAAGTGAGCAATACAAATAAAAATAATATTTACAGTTATCCGCTGTCATAGGGGGAGACAACTATTCTAAGTTGGAGTGGAAGGCCATGGGAGGAAGGCGGATTCAACAAACTTTTCCTAAATACACAGACTGGACTGAAAGAGTCTTACGGCAACTATATCAGCTGTGCTTAGCAACAGAAGGCGTACAACTTTATGGAGTTTGGGTGGCACCTAGTTTAGGACTGTAACGTTTGGAATTTTAAACAGTTTTGAACTTCATATCCACAAGGTGCACCAATGTGGAACTCCTGGTTGACTTTACGATTCTTCTACCTAACCACGTTGGACAATGCCTAAGAAGGCGGAGACGGCCTTGCCAAGTCGTTCTACCTACGTGACTGTCTCCATAAGAACATTTAAATTTAAATGTGCTCACTGAAGCGGCCATACTCGGTAGCTTATCTTTCACATGCGTTGGAAGTATACAACGAGTGATAAATTTAAAACTTGACGCCGCAGTAAAAAATGTTTTGCCTATTATTTCTTGGAATTTTGATGCCGGTAATTCAGTGGCTGCTTCTCGTTTGAACGGTAAAGTAATAAATATAGGTTTCTTCCTCACATTTTGCGGCCTTTTCCTCCATGTGTTCTAACACGAAGACTAACAAACTTTTCCGGACATCGGTTCTCACATAGTAAGTTTTCTATTTTATTTATTTCGTCGTCAAGAGTGTCGGTTGTGCAGTTTTCTAGCAAGAAACACCAGAGTACCGATGGAATTTCTTTTGTGTATAGTTCTAACAAAGGACAAGAAATGTTCTTAATGGTTAACATATCATTTTTCCTGGAAAATACACACTCAATAAGATAGTAAGCCTTCGACTGCTAAGCATAAATGAGCTGGTTGCGTAAAATTCTTTTCTGTTCCGTTTGATTAGTCCAGTCATTTGAAATCAATTAATAAATTGTTGAAATTCTGTTAGGAATTTTAGATCTTTGTCATTGAAATTATTGTATTTTTCAAGAAGTTTATGAATAATTTTTTTTAACCTATGCCAACTTATGAAATATTTTTATTCGTAATACTGTGGTTTATTTAAGTTGTTTTTTTCATCATCTTCACGTCGGCCTTTTACTCTACACTTTGAAAATTATCTGGAAGGAGTCTTTGTTGTTAGCTTGATAAATGATGCAAATGATATTCTGCAGTCCGCCGACGATCATATTTAATTTTACTCGCAATGTTGCTGGCTTGACAGGAGCAGTCAACCAGGCGGATACACTGTAATCCACCTATCTTAGTTATTGAATATTACTTAAAACAATAGTGCTGTTGATATTTGTTGTATTTGCGCAACACATTTCGGTAGCACAGGGGTTAGGACTCTCACCGACCATGCACATGGTCCGAGGTTCGATCCCCTGCCGACGCACACCTGATTTCTATGGTCGGCCTGCAAAATTTGGGCTACCGATATCCATGCTGAAAATTCCATACTTGTACCAAAAAATACAGTGCGGAATCAAGCTGTAATCAAAAAATCAAAAACAAAACACAATCTGATCACACACGGTCTTATCATAGGAATATATATGAAATTAATAAAGAGGTAAGAGGTGAGACACCTGGACAGGACAGTATCTTAATTACCACAGTTTCTGCCCTGTTCGGTACAAAAGAGTCTTAGTAAGGTGCCTCTTCAGTAGAATCCAACGAATATGCACTGAAGATACACTTGATGAAGAGGAAATAAAGTTGACACAAACTCTGGTTGATAACAGATATCCAGACAAGTTCATCAGGAGATATAAAGAAGTCAGAATACCAAGACCCACTCTCCAACTCGCCCCTAAGAAGGACGTGTACATCAATCTACCCTAGATGGGGTATCAAAACAGCTTGATAACTAGACAAAGACTGAACGCTGATGTTAAAAAGACTTTTTATGCAGCTAATATCATTATAATTGAGAATGTAAAGCCAATCTATCTATCGAAGCCCTTCGAACATGCGAAAAATGACGTCACATCCTACTGTATTTACCAATTTGAATGTACGTGTGGACACACATATATAGGGAGGACTCATCGATTTCTGCAAGTAAAGGCTTCAGAGCATATTCCTAAATGGCTTCAGAAACAAATGGAATCTTCAGAACCCATTAATGGTGAGAACAGGAGACCTAGCTCTTCTATTGCGAAACATATTATGGAGACAGGACATAAAACTGACGTCAACACATCTTTTAAACCTATCCATAAAACGTGTTTGGGGCGTATCCTTAAGTTTGTGGAAGCCCTAGCAATTAGAAAGTTTAAGCCACCTTTATGCGTTCAAAAACAATTCGTCATCACACTAAACGTGCCTTGGTAAATTTTGTTTTGATACCATAGTAGATGTACTATAACCTCTGCTATTTGGTTTAGTGATCTTCATTGTTATTTTGACCTTAAATATGTCCTTTTAACTTGACCTAAGTCTATTTTCTCACCTGTTACCTCTTTATTAATTTCATATATATTCCTATGACAAGTCCGTGTGTGATCAGATTGTTCGAAATGTGTTGCGCAAATACATTACACGATTCAGACAAATTACGTCTTATTGCTTTATCTAACTTCAAAAAGGGAACTGATTGTTTTAAAATTTGTTGTGTTGCTAGGCATTTATAACTCAAAAATACTTTATCTAACAGAATACTTTCTGTTCGCTGATCAGGCTTCTGAAACTTTTCTGTAGACCTCTTAAATCATTTTCAGATTGAAGTTTTATTGCATAAATGTTTGACATTTACATACAGCAAAAGGTTGCGGAGCTTTTCGACCAATGAACTATCCTCTACCACATTTGAGGAAGTTGGAAAATTGATTCAGCACAAACATCCCATGCAAAATGTTCGGAGTCTAAACTTGATTAGCGAATTCTCATCCAATGACTCAGTTAAGGTCTTACCTCTAACCCAATACATAAATTGAGAAGCTAGTAAGTATAAGCATTACCAGTGCTACCACATATTTTGAAAAGTGATAACTCTGCAGTTTGTTGCAAATATTAGCTAGCTTTTGTTAGATTTTAAATGGATCCCTAACATCCAGCATAACAGAACTTCCTAGGCGGCATAAACCAGCTCTAAAAGGATTAGCCTAGTATTTAGAAATTGGCTGTCCATTCAATCATCTATCGTATCTTCACAATCTAAATCCTATACTAATCATAAGGAATAATATGGAATAGTAGACAAATGTTTCTGTCGTTTAGATTAATAGATACACCTTTTATCTACTATTCAGCCTGTTTTTTTGTATTCATTGACTTGATAAAATACGTTTTTAGTATTAAAGTTATCGTAAAAATATTGCAAATAAATGTATTTCATACAGTATATTGTTTGGCATACATTTTATCACAAGGACATGAATTTTCACAAGCAAATATTATTTAAATGTCTGAAATATGGATAACAGAACTTACTAAAACAAAAGATAGCCGGCAAATTTATTCGTTCTCCAAATAGTCATTATTATTAATCAGAATCCAGAAGGGAGATATCTAGACAAAACAAATTCCCTATGCTATATTTAACCAGAGATCTGTAGATTTTTAAAATCTTGGCTGAAATTAGGCCGATAGTTGTGGTAGATAATAATAATAATAAGAGAAACTATTGTATGATTTAATGTAAACACATGCTATTGTAACCAGTCTGTTATTCCAGCTAGTTAGATGAAACTGTGCGTTTGATTTTCCTGTCATCACTTTAATAAGACTATCGAATAATCATTCTTCATTTTTAAACTCACAGTTTGCAGTTTACACCGTTCGACGTGACCATTTCACTACACATCCCTTTGAAAACCGAGACTATTCACATCACAATATGTGATCTGCTTGATACCAAAAAAACAAGCATAAATGCATAAGTTTACGTACTACTGACTTCCTGAGACGCCTAGCTGCACACCACTCACATCGACCCGGAGTGTTTCTTAGCCAGATCGAAGTGATCTAAACCCCATAGGAGTAAGACGGCTGTCCAGCAAACACTACAACTACTCATCTCAGTCAGTCAGTAGCAAACAATCTTATTCTTCATGTATTATTATTATTGTTCCCTTTAATTCCTAGAGGAACATAGAGCTTCAGCCACGTGTCTCCATTGCGTTCGGTTCTCTGCTAGAGTTTTCACCTGACTCCAAGTCTGCGCACACGCTTTCATCCCCTCTTCACATGACCTCCTCCAAGTCACCCTTGGACGACCAACTCGTCGCTTCCCTTTCGGGTTCCACTCGAGCAATGGCTTGTCTAGTGATGTCACTTGCTGGTTTCCTCAGAGTGTGGCCAATCCATCTCCATTTCTTCCTGCCTACTTGTTTCACAACCAGTTCCTGGTTGGTTCGCTCCCAGAGATCTCTGTTGCTGATCTTTTCTGGCCATCTGATCTTGAGTATTGAGCGAAGACATCTGTTAATGAAGGTCTGTAGCTTGTTTGAGGTGCTTTTTGTGACACGCCAAGTCTCTCATCCGTATAGTAGTACTGACTTCACATTGGAGTTGAAAATCCGGATGTTATTTTTGACGCTGAGTGCTGTTGACCTCCACACAGACTTGAGAGTAGTGAAAGATTGTCTGGCTTTTTCCGATTCTAGCTTTGATATCCTCGTCAGTTCCGCCTGTAGTTGAAACGATGCTTCCCAGGTAGGTAAAGGAGGATGTTTCTTTTAGGTTCCTCCCATTTGTGTTGATTGTTGTCTGTTGTTGTTGTGGCTGTTGGTGTTGGCCAGGAATCTTCATCACCTCTGTTTTCTCTATGTTCACCTGAAGTCCTATCTTCTCTGAATGCTTCTTCTGCCAACTTGTTGCTTTTCACTTGCATATCTTCCAGTTTGTTGGAAATCAGACATATATCATCGGCGAAGTCAAGATCCTCCAAGTTCTTTGTGTGGGTCCATTTTATGCCTGTTTCCTCATTGCCCGCTGTCTGTCGCATTATCCAATCTACTGCAATCAGGAAAATCGTTGGCGGTAGTAGGTTGCCTTGTCTTACTCCTGTCCTCACTTCGAAGGTTTCCGTAAGTTTCCCGTTGTGGATTACTTGGCATGCAGCATTGTCGTACAGCTGTAGGATGAGATGTATAATTGTCGGTGGCACCCCGTCGTAGCGAAGTAGTTGCCAAAGCACCTCTCGATCGACGCTGTCGAAGGCCATTTCAAAGTCGATGAAGTTGAGATAGAGAGATGACTGCCAATTCTTCGTGTCGTTCATGTAAACTCTGGAAAAGGTTTGTCACACTTCAAAGGAAACTTAATAGCTGGTATACTCATTTGTTTCGTCAACCTTTATTCAGCTAACATTTGAACAGTATATGGCTTACTGAAATAATAGCGTCAAGTCTAAAGAGAAGGGAAATTGATATTATAGCCTTTTCCACTAATTATCCAGCATTCCTTTTTAAATATCACGCAGTAATTATCTAGAGTAAGCATTTATATTTCCAATCAAATTACTGCTTGAAATTTTTTACTGATACAAGAAAATAAATAATCCAAATATATAAACATTTATTACTTGAGATCACTCAGTAATATTCAGAACTGAATAATAATTCATAATAATTATCCTACCGTGAATCTACTTACAAACAATTAAGAAGTACTCGGCATCTTTTCATTAATAATAATAAGTTAATTAGTACATTCTAGTACTTATAATTTAAATCTGATTAATTGTCAAGTACAGATAGCCTAGAAATAGAAAAATGATCAGCAGGAGTCTGAATTAAATTACACAACTGCATTGCTCTCTATTTATTGACATTTTTATTAGTCAGCTTCACAGTAACGCAATGAGAAAAAAGTAGAATACTTACGACAAACTAAGATTAATCAAAATTTTATCAAATTTTGAATCGATACACTACACACTTGAGACAGCTTATACGATAAGTAATGATGCAACACTCGGGCGAAGTCGAAAGTAACACCCAATCTCAATGACTCGATTTATTTCATAGGTTTACTCCAACTCTGAGCCTAAAACTGCAAGTCGTGTGGTGTGAAAAATAAATTTGATTGCGTGGAGGATTTCATCATGAGCTGACATCAGTTAGAGGACCACTGGAAAACCTGGGAGTACTGGACAGCTGTTTCGTCCTAGTTTGGGACTCTTCAACAGGTTAGGTATCTAAACGAGAAAAAGTTCATGACTAGTAGAACAATACTTCAGATATATGAAATGCAAACTGATAAAATAACTCATAACATCATTTTGAAAAGTTCAATAGTAAATAATAGACATACGACATGAGAACAGGTGAGAGTGAAAAATATACCACATTAATAAGTAAATAAACAAATAGACTGATAGCGTTAGGAACCAAAGGAAATCACTAAAAGTACTAGTTGAGAAAAAGTGAAATGGGAATGAAATAAATTTTTAAAGGTGCAATAGAACTCGAGTGAACAGTGAGACGTCAAACTAACAATCTCTGTATATGCCACCATGTAATCTTCAAATTCCATATCTTCTCGTCGGATAAATAAATTTACAAATATTAATTTACACTTCTAAAGCCAATTCTGAGTAATTAAATCAATTATGTCACCCCCTCAGTCACCGAAAATACCCATTGAGTCATGAAGAAAATAAAAGACGGATTCAGCGAAGAAAATTTACTTTATCGACGAAATCATCTTCAGAGGCTGTACAATCGTATTTATACCTACAAAAATATATAGTGGTCTATTATTGAGTAATAGGGGGTGACATAATTGATATAATTACTCAGAAGTGGCTTTAGAAGTGAAAATTAGAAGTTGAAAATTACGTGGTACTCAACGGCAAAAAGATAGAAATTTGATAAGGTTAAAATTGCTATTAAGTGAGAATAAAGGTATTTGAGTGTCAATTTAAAAAGTGCTTATATGGTCTGCCGAAAGTGCACAAAGAGAACGTGCCACTACGTCCAATCTTGGACATGATAAATTCTCCATATCATGCTACTGCCAAATGGCTCGCAGATATCCTCCTACCTATCAGAAACAACCTCTGCAAGCATAGTGTTTCTGATTCGTTTGAATTCGTCGACTCAATAAATGATGCTAATGTATCTGGGAAGAAAATGATATCCATGGATGTCACTTCGCTTTTCACCAACGTTCCCCTCACTGAAACTATCTGCTTTATATGCAAATTCATTGAGGATAATAACGTAGACGTATGTGTTCCGATCCACTACTTAAAAGAACTACTATTGAGGTGCACTCTAAATGTTCAGTTCAAGTTCAACAATACGATTTATAGACAAAGAGATGGAGTGGCAATGGGGTCACCATTGGGTCCTTTACTTGCAGACTGCTTCTTGGCCAGTTTGGAGAATAATATTTTACGGCCTACTATCGAAAGCTCCCACCTGTACCAAAGATACATGGATGATACTTTCATCATATGTGACGACAATACCGACATCGAATTGATAACCAAAGAGTTCAACAGCTGCCATCATGCCATCAAGTTCACGTCGGAATCAGAGAATAACTCGGAATTCCATTTTCTGGATGTTTTTCTAAAGAGGAGATCGGATGGTTCTCTTCAAAGATCGATCTACAGGAAACCAACATGGAATGGTCAGTACACAAATTTCCATAGCTGGGTCCTTTTGAGAAGGAAGAGAAATCTGATCCATTCCTTATCCTCAAGAATAAGGAGGATATGTTCAAGTGATACAATCGTTGGGGAACTGGAGCGACTCAGACAAGTCCTCATAGAGAATGGATATCCTCCAAGATTTATCGAGAAAAACATGAAGCCAAGAGAAAAACCTGAAAGAATACAGACGGTGCCGAAGAAACTACTGTTTATGAGTGTTGAATTTAAAGGTGATACCGCAGCTGAGATCCTGAAGAATCGCTTATGCAGATCACTGAGGAAAGCCTTCTTTATAGCTGAGCTACGTATCAACTTCTACAGCCGACAAATGATCAACGGGTGTGTGAAGGATAAACTGCCACTTTGGGCCACCTCAATGTGTGTTTATAAATTCACTTGCTCGTGTGGAGTTAGTTATATTGGCCGCACAAAGCGCACGCTTTCCAAACGCATCTCTGAGCATTATCCGGCATGGTTAGCTAAGGGACAATGTAAGACAATTACTAGCTCAATTCTCGAGCATTTAGTGAACTCAGGCCACGTAGCTCCACCAGAATCGTCTTTCAAGATCATCTACAAAGTGAAGCCAAATGGTACAAAGGGGGTCAGGTTTCGGCTTTTGTGTATGGCGGAGGCTCTAGCAATTCATCAATACAACCCTGAACTTTGTATACAGAAAAAGTTTGTCCAGTCTCTTATTCTACCTTGGTCTTAACCTCTTCACTAATCGTTCCTTGTAAATAAAATATTTTTTGATTTTTTCTTTTCATTCTACTTTCACTTTGAGTTAGCTTTTGCTTTAATAATTAATTCACTATTATCACTCTCATATGCTCCTTTTGTATATTTTCACACCCTCTTCACACTTGTTAAATTGACACTCAAATACCTTTATTCTCACTTAATAGCAATTTTAACCTTATCAAATTTCTATCTTTTTGCCGTTGAGTACCACGTAATTTTCAACTTCTAATTTTCACTTCTAAAGCCACTTCTGAGTAATTATATCAATTATGTCACCCCCTATTACTCAATAATAGACCACTATATATTTTTGTAGGTATAAATACGATTGTACAGCCTCTGAAGATGATTTCGTCGATAAAGTAAATTTTCTTCGCTGAATCCGTCTTTTATTTTCTTCATGACTCATTGGGTATTTTCGGATAAATAACTTGATAGACTTGAGGTATATGTGCGGCTTAGACGCAGTTCTGGAAGGATGCGATTACTTCATTTCCAATCATTAGATGATGACAATATGGATACACTCTATGGTACAAAGACAATATGTATTCCTGAACATAGTACACATATTGATACAGATATCAGAAAGCGGGCTAAAGTAAGATAAACCGTCCAGTGAAATGTTACAACTTTTTGAAGCATGGTACCTCATACAGTCGTAAGACAGAGTATGATTATGTGGAGATAGTGAAGACTGAGTGAGGAAATGTTCACATGTAGTCTGATGAGCGGTGATGTGACTATCCAACCAACGAAATGAAATATTTAGTTCACACGCTGGTGAAATTCTACTTCTCATTATTTGTTAGTGATATGAGGACGTATAATTATGTAACTTGGGCACTGCGGTAGAGTATAACTCCATTATGGATATAATTTCATTTCGATAAAATCACACAGTGTTTTACAGTAATATTTACTGATGACGTTTCAAACACAAATTATTGCTCACAATCGTATCAAGGTACTAACATAACTTTCTTACTTCATTTATGTATATGAGTAAAAATTGCACTGCTTGCACTAACACACAACCACACAATAAGGTGGGTGGGAGAGAGTCAAATTTCTAAAAAGTAATAAAGGTAGGTGGATAGAGAGATTGATTACTGAATCCTGGTTCATCGACTCTACACCCAACATATTTAATAGGAGTGGCTCAACGCGAATTTCAGACATATGGAAGATATTATTACCAGTCACATCAGAGGGGGATAATAAATAATGTTAAAATGTATTTCAATTCACATTATAACATTATAACAAGTTAATTATTTTACTAATGGAACATCTTATTTCCCATCTTATTGACTAATGACACTTGTCTAATTTATCATCCAATGGTATTTTATTGACAATACTAATATTGTTTCCGAATGAACTTTATCTTCCATAGTAAATTGAATAACACTCTTCTTAATTTTCATCATATTATTTTCTATAGTTGGTTTGTAAGGATTAGTTTTGTTTTTACAATTTGATCACGGATTAATATCAGTTAGAGAACCATTGAAAACAGAGGAGTAATGGACAGTTGTTTCATCCTAGTTTGGGAATCATCGGCAGCACGCATCCACTGGGGCTCGAACCCAGGACCTTCCGGTTACAAGGCAAGCTCGTATACCATTCAGCCACTGGGACCCGATTCAATGGCTCATGAATTCTAACTTCTACCAATTCGTGATTTTAGCGCAACCCCAACTATTGTCGTCGGTGGGACATCCATCCTCACATGTGACTGGATCGACCTCACTGGTCAAGACTTCTCACTAGAACTCCAGGAATCTCCATCTTGTAGCAAGTCACTAGCGAGCATCAGATTAATTTTCTATAGTTGGTTTGTAATGATTGATAACACTAATAATAGTTCGGAATGTACTTTATCTTCCTTTCTGTTTCACACAAGAATTATCTTGATTTTATTCAAATGTCTAATCAGTTTTACGCATGTATGTAAATGAATCAAGAAAGTAATATGAGTACCTTGATGCAATTATGAGCAATAAATTGTACTCGAAACGTGGTTATCAGTAAATATTACTGTATAACACTGTGTGAATTTATCAAAATAAAATCGTATCCATAATGGAGTTATGATCTACCCCTATGCTCAAGTTTTATGCTTATATCAAATTGAGTATCATCCGAAAAAACTACTTTAACTTCAAGGCATCTTCAAAGCTGATATACTTGAAGCTATTAGATAGTTGGAGGCAATCGGCAGGAAGCCTTGGACCTAGGTTTCGTGCTAGCTGGCACTCATCAACACACGTCACACTAGTTACTAGTATCCAATCAAAATACTTGAAGCTAAGATGGCAGGAAATACCGATAATATAATAACATAATAAATCGACGGGAAATCTGAACTAATTCCAGTAAATTGGAGTATTTAAGCTCACTCACTTCATCTGCATAAAATAGTTCCTTTAAAGTTATCAGAAAATTCACTCACTGTTTTATGACAGATATGCTGTAAAAAATTATTAGAATAGCCGCCGTAATCACTAAAGTCCACCTAAGTTCACACTTTTTCTGATAGCAGTAAAATATGTAAGTTATAAAAATCACATAAAAAGTTTTAGGGCATAACCTACTGAATATTTTCTTTCATTATCACAAGACGCAACGTAATGTCAAATAACGAATCTTTTTGTTGAATTCTAATTACTTATGCAGATTCGCTGGTTTACTAATTACATATTGGCCTTTAGTAATGAAACATCCAATGGAGCCGAAATTCTGATGTTTAACGGGACGCTACAAGATCTAAGTGTGTTTTCGTGCATGATTTTCTATAAAGTGTGGTTCTGAAGTACATCCTTGTGTCTTTTCATTTTTCAACATATATCTGAACAAAAACCTTTATTATATATCTGAACAAGATGATTGTGAATAAATTCTTCCTCAGGCTTTACAATTATAAATCCATGAGTATTGTAATACAAATAGCCATTAAAGCAATGTGAGAATTATAACAGGTAGTGTATTGGGGTACGTATTATAATATGGAGTGATATTCCGTTATTTAATATTGTCATATACACACAGAAGAAGCACATTTAGCCTCTTTGTTTACCGTGGCCTACTCTAAGGACAGCAGAGACATAGTCATCCATATTTTCATGTCATATTATGCCTTCTTATTCCTTTTCACCTAGTTCACTTTACTCCGCTACCTTTGTTATGTGTGAGCCTTCCGAAATTTACACTACGCTTATCATGTCTCTAGCATTTTACTAAAGATAACACTTTAATCTCCGAAAACGTGTAGCTGAACACTATCCAGTCTGGTTAATGAAAGGCGAACGTAGAACTGCGAAGTCGTCTATCTGTGATCACCTGTTAGAGTCAGGTCATTTAGCCCCACGTGATTCATCTTTCAAAGTTATCTACATGGCAAAATCGAATCGATCCAAATTTTACGTTTTCTTCACTTATGCATAGCCGAAGCTTTAGCTGTACATGAACAGAAACCTAAATTATGTGTTCAAAAACGTTTTGTCAAACCCCTTTCTTTACCTTGGTCATAGTAATGTTCTTTCTAGTTTTTACTTTATTTTATTTTACCACTTGAATTCTTTCCACTTCATTTCACATCTTCATTCTTATCGTAATCGTACTCTTATTTTTTAAAATTTTTAGACAACACTTGACATTTTTAAAACATTTTTGATTTCAATTCACTTATAAAACAATGTTTAATAATTTTGTAATTTATCCACTTCAACTCTACCCCTTATAACATTTTAATTATCGTTATTCTTATCACATATATGTATATTGACTGAGCAATTATTTAGTGCCACTTAATGACCTTTTCTGTAATATAAATACGACTGTACAGCTTGAAAAATGAAGTCGTTGAAAAGAAATTTCTTCGCTGAACAAAAACTGTGTCATTATTTTATCACTACAATATGTGTCATCCCTTGAACTTACATTCAGTATTCCTCATTTTCTGATTTTGTTTGTATGTATTTTGTGGTAGTCATTTTTCCTCCACACCATTGAATACAACTCACTCCCCCCCACTTCAATGAAACTTATATTCTGTTGACTATAAATACATTAGTATGTCACCCCTCTGTCTATTCACACTTTATCTTATGTTCTGAATGACAGAATATTTTTTGTATACGTCCATTTAATAATACTAAATAACGGAATATCACTCCATATTATAATACGTAATAATATTACAATACACTACCTGTTATAATTTTCACATTCCTTTAATGGCTATTTGTATTACAATACTCATGGATTTATAACTGTAAAGCATGAGGAAGAATTTATCCAAAACAGTTGTCCGCTCAAAGTCCTCTTGTTCTGACTACACTATGGGTATTTTTAATTTACTGTGATGGTATTCATACATTCACTTGCTTACAAATCTGTGCTTATGTTGTTACTTCAGTTTTGCAATGTACTGACAATACACAACTGTTGAATAAAAAATGTTCTACTCCCTAGTAAGCTTTCATTTAGGTCTTTACTTGAAATCTCGCTTTTCTTCCAAAATAATTAAATATAGAATGCTGATGTGTTACAAAAATATAACTATCCAGTAATCACCATATCCTATTTATTTCAAATCGTGTGGTATTGCAGTCATAAAAAATGTAGCAATCTGGTGAAAAGAACTGTTACCTTAATATAAGTTAAGATTGTGTATTTGCGTGCAGTGGCTTTCAGTTCTACATATGACAGTGATATATATATGTATATATATATATGCTGGTCACTAAGCCTATCGTGTAGCTGACAACATTCGTAAGCGCTCATATGCGCATCAGTTTTTTAAACCTATAATTTCCGACCATTAAGTCAAAATTATGCCGATTATGAGGTTATGTTAGTCAATTATTCTCACCCCTCCTGATTCAGAAAGTTGTCATGCAAGTCACGAATATCGCTCCCAGCTGGTTACATAAGACTTCCATCTGCAGATGCCTTCGCTCGACTCTGAGGATAAGATGGCTGGTAAAGATAAACAAGCACTGAAATGGCATAGAGCCTATCTCTCAACAAATATGCAGAATGAAGTGAAGATGAACTGGACACTCATTGCGGCGTACATTCAGTGATATCACAATTTATCAAGACTCTTATTAGTATGTTTAACTACTGTATGAAGAAATACCTTCGTAACACTGGATAGTAAAGCAGTTAGGTTAGTATGAAAAAAATGGATAAAACAACATTTTCATGAATTTAGGCATCTCACTGAGTCTCCAGCCTGACTTATCGCTTAAGTGTTCAGTAACATTTCGAAAGAATATGTCCGAATTACATTTCTTAAACTTTTCTCTAAATAGAAATTTTCATATTGAATGCACCCAAGCCATATGTTATTCGTTTTCAAATTAACTGTCTCCAAACACAGACTTAACTTGTAATCTATATAATATTTTATAATCAATGATTACTGGCACTTCCTTTTTGAAATCCCATTCAAATTGAAATACCGTCTGTTGTATCTACACAGTGTAGTGTGACTTGTCAAATTAGTCATCCACTGAGGCTGACAGATTATTTGCTTATTAGCTTGTTAGTGTCCAATAAGCAAGTGAATGACAGTGACAAATAAAGCAACATATTTCCATTCAGTTTTTTTTGACTTTAATAAAATCTTTTTCCAAAACAAAATAAACAAAACTTATACTTTATTCTTATAACTTATATCAATAAAACAACCCACACATTAAGAGTTAGTAAAATGTTTCATTTTTTTATGATTAAAAGTTTTAGTAAGACCACAGTTATGATAGATAGAAATCTCTGAGACTCTGAGTCTCCAAATGGTGAACCAGAACTTCAAATTATGCATGGACAATAAGAGTGTATCACATGAAAAACTCATGCATGCTACTGCATTTGGCAAAAGGGTTTAAAAATCCGCTGATCAGCTAGAGAATTGATTAAATCCCTCGAAATATTAGTTTGAATGAAGTCACTGACACAGTTAGATGAAGAAAAGGATGTCAATCGTCAGAACATAGAATCAACAAGGACGGTATAAATGACAGCTCCAATCCTGGTCATATGTAAAATCCTACTCAAGCTAAACAGAAAGCAAATACAATTATACAAAGCTAGTTAAGATTTTGTGTGACCATCTTGGTGCACTGAACGGGATACAGTTGATAATGCTGTGTTTCTCTCTATTATAACAAATAAATGTATCCAGACTAAAAGCATGATCATTTGAAATAATCACATGGACGGATTGATTGAGTGAAATGAAATGAGGACACATTCAATAACATGACTTGAACTAAGGAATTATAGATTAAATATTGCATGTTTCCACTAACTGAGTTAAAAAGAAAAACCCATCAACTTCCATAATTTCACCACAATACAACAATTGATGTTGAGGAATGTAATCAATTGGAAATACAAGTATACCATAGTTTGTGGATCTGTCTTCAACATTAGAAGATAAACGAGACTCGTCATGATTATTTTGATGGCTGTCTTTAAGAGAGCTGTAAATAACACTGAGGCGGAAAAGTGGTATCATCAATTCTATCACCGATCTGTAAAGATACCTGATTTTTGGTCATTAATGACGCTAATGCAAATTGTAAACAAACTGTTAGAGATATATTGCTGATCGATACGCTTATTTGGAGACCACTTACATCAATTAGTGGTGTTCTGTAGCCAGATCAAAGTGATAATAACATCAGATGTTCGTCTCTGCCTTATGTAGACAAGCTCGTCAGCAACTTAGCAACTTTGATCCAGTTCAATGAGCCGAATCAATTTTCACCACCCGAAATCCTAGCCAATTATTTGTGAATCTGAAGTAGTTAGAGAAGCAAACAACAGATCCTCCTGTGTATTTCATTGCATAAAACAACCACGATCACACACAGAGAGTGGCTTACACTATGTCACAGCATCGAAAACTTTTATGCAATGGCAACTAATCTCTCCCTGCAAGCTAATGGCAACAAACTTAACTCAAAAGCTAGGAAAGTTACAATGATCTAGTGTTACGGTCGAACACACAGCACAGATTGAAGAAAAAGGAAGGTTTCTACTGCCAACTGCAAACAACAATTGACAATCTCCCAGTTGCGACACCAAAACAGTAATGGTGATATGAATTCCAAACTATGAGCAAACAGCTCAGGAAGAGAACTCATCGTAGGTGGAGAAGCTGTCGGCAAAATGATTGAGAATGGAAGACTCTTCGTGGGATTCTGTGCCTTCGTTGATTTACTAGGTGCAGACAGTGTGTGGAAGAACAAGAGTATGCACAAAGCAACATGGGTTTCACCAGATGGACACACCAGAGATCATATACATTACATTTCAGTCTCAAAAACGCGGAGATGCAACATTATGAACATTCATAAGCTGAAGGATAAAACTATAAAAGACACCACTGCAGCCATCAGAACAAAGTCGGAGTCACATAGTATCACCATTTAGGAAAAATTGTGTGGAAAGTGATGTAGAGGGAAATCTGTATCACCTTCTTACTAAGGAAGAAGAGGTAAGACAAGGAGTAACTCTTTACGGATACCTGGAAGCTGAAAGAGGAAAGGGGGATGGTGGAACAGAAGGTGAACCAATGCAAGGAAAAGAGAGACCGAGTTCAGTGTACAAATGGAGAAAGACAATAGGAAGGACAAAAGACAACTTTACAACACATCGGAAACTGAAGCGGAACAGACATTAGGTAACCAGGACCTCAGATCACTATGTGAGATAACCAGGCCACTTTCCCGGAGGAGGTCAACACCGATTAAACCACTGGAAGGTAGTCGAGGAAACCCAATTACCAAAGTAGAGGAACAAAGAAAACAATAGGCTGATCACTTCAAAGGACTCCCGAATCGACTATTACCTGTAACTCGTCCAGAAATACCACCTACAGTAGACAAAGAACTACCAGTCGACACCGATCCGACAACAAAATCAGGAAACTTGAGTGCAACCAGGCTACTGAAAACCAGTCAGGAAAGCAGCAGGACTAGATGGAATTCCTTCGAAAGTACCAAAAGCGGATGCATACACCTCAGAAGATTTCCCCACGCCACTATTCCACAAAGTTTGCCTGGGAGGATAGGTTCCTACCGATTGGAAGAAAGGCTGGCTGCCTTGTCATACAACCAAAGAAGGGTGACTTACGCTTTTACAAAAGCTGGGGTAGAATTATGCTCCTGTCTACGCCAAACAAAGTACTGAGTTGCATCGTCCTGGAGAGACTACAAGATGATCTGATGTGAAACTCTCCCCGAAACAAGTTAGATTCAGGAAAAGCATATCGTATAGCTATCAAATTGCAACGCTGCGCATCATCATCGAGCAGAGTATAGAACCGTAGTCAACTCTTCACCTCAAATTCATTGAATTTTGTAGAGCCTTCTACAGGGCTGACTGAGAAATAATTTGGCAGCTGCTTTAACCTCATTCATCAGCTATATGATGGTGTTATAAGCCAAATGATTCACAACGGAAAGGTTACTGCAAGGTTTGAAGTGAAGACAGGTGTAAGACAGGACTGTCTAAAACTACCGACGATATTCCTAATTACGGTGGAATGGATAATGTGGCAGGCTGTGGGAAGCTAGAAGACGTGAACGCTTTGCTCCAGCAAGAAGACTTTAGAGGACCTGGAATTCGCGGACGATTGAAGTTTAATATAACACAACCTCACAGATATGCAAGGGGAACTAAGAAAATGGTAGAATAGGCAGCAAAGACTGGACTTCACGTAAACATAGGGAAGATAGATGTGATGAATACACCTAACCAACAGCAAGAGGCACTATCCATCATCAAAGAGTGAAACTTGAAAAAAGGCTCTTTTTTCGCCTATCTAGTCGTCCTCGTTTCAGCTACACGCGGAATGGATGAGAACGTCAAAAGTAACCAGTTTCGAAAAGCAAGAAAGTTTTCATTCATCTAAAATTGTTCTACCTGAGGAGATGCGAGGTGAAAGCTGAGGGTGAAGTGGATGCTCCAAGTCAGACAAAATCCCTTTAGTAAATTTACTGCACGAAGTCAAGTGCCTATTGACAACGACGTTGACTATATGGTCCACTGGGACACCACTCATCCTACTTACAGTCTTCAGCATTCTACGAATTGTGACAAAGTCCTTTTTAAGCAAACCAGGAAAGAATAAGGGTGAACAATAAAGAAGAATAGATAGGATGCAAGAGTTTATGAACGGTAAGAGGAGGGGTTGAGTTATACCTGAGTGCCTTAACTTCTTTGTGTAAAATGTCAGGCGGAATATTTTACTGGAGATCGCTGAGACATGGGAAAACCAGGAGATATCAGACGAGAGAATAAGTCCAAGATACTCAATTTCTGATTTAATTCATATATCATTGTCGTCAATCTTACAACTTTCATGAGAATCGACGGCTTTTTTTAACTGTCTTTTACATCTTAAGCTGAAATTAACAGTTTGACATTTAGAAGGATTCAGTTTAAGACCGTTAGACTCAGACCATTTACTGACTTCCGACAGAAAGCTATTTATTTTGGTACAATCTATCTGGGAGTTAATAGCCACTGAAACTGTTAAATCATCAGAATACTTCACAAAGTTTATTGCATTAGACTGAGGCAAGTCATGTAAGAAGAAAGAAAAAAGAAAAGGAGAAAGGACAGCGCCTTGAGGGACACCAGTTTCAGTAGGCAATGAAGTGGAAGATTTCCCTTTATACACGGTGTACTGCTTTCTTCCTGAGAAATAGGAATGTAACCAGTTAACAGCCCAACATTCTGTTTGACTTGCAGCAAGTTTATTTAATAAGATGTCCCTAGGGACAGAGTCAAAAGCAGATGTATAATCTAGGAAGGCACAACGAACACATTTAGCCCCTTTGTCTAGACTCGAAGCAGTGTTATGATATAAGATGGCAGCTGCATCTAAAGTGCTTCTACTGTGCTTATAGGCAAATTGTTTTGGGTCACTAAAGGATTTAAGAGAGGGTACAAGACTTAGT
Organism: Trichobilharzia szidati; assembly: GCA_944472155.2. NCBI lineage: Eukaryota > Metazoa > Platyhelminthes > Trematoda > Strigeidida > Schistosomatidae > Trichobilharzia > Trichobilharzia szidati. Next base: position 111,650,349 of record OX235279.1, on the reverse strand, counting down.
AAAAGTAGTTTCACCATAGTTTTCAAAAAAGGAGAGGTAATAGCAATGGGTCCAAATTCGATACATGCTCCAGTAGACGATTTAGGTATGGGTACAACTTTAATGTCTTTCTATACGGCAGGCCCAATATTACTGGAAAAAGATTGGTTAAATAGATCAGTGAGAGGGTGACACAGAATATCAGAACTTTTTTAAAAATAATATTGCAAAGTATTTAATTTTTGTGCAAGATCTTCAAGTAGTATAATAATGGATAGTGCATCACCTGAAAAAAACATTGGTCGATCCGAAGAATCCGCCACCACTCAGTCTAGTTGTTCTTCCATCTCCTTCGAAACATTTGCAGCAGTGGGTTAAAATCTTTATGAAAGTGTGGATGAGTTTTAGGTTGTTAAAACTTTAGGTAACGCTTCAAATATGACGCATTCCCATGGATGAAAACAATTAGGTAAACCAATGATTTAAACACGTCGTAGTGTAGGTCAGTGTATGCGTCCAGGCAGTGCAATGAAGATTATTTAGAATTTGAAGTTACAGCTTGTTGCTATTGCAACACGAGTAACTTATTCGTGTTAACAGTCAAGCAAACGTAAACAACAGTGAATCATTCGAAATGGAGTGTTTCCCATTCTTAGTTCTAGTGGAGACAAGCACACACAAGAATACGTAAATATTTAACAGAACTTAGGTGGAACATGATGCATATTCGATAAAGCGTAGCACAAAATGCTACTTCGTTACTAAATATTTGTTGTCTGGCGATTTTCATCGGATTTTAATAACTCTAACTCCTTCATTTCATTTCTAATTCAACTAGCGCTGATCAGTACTAACAACTGACTTAGTGTATTATTTATGATCTTACAAATAACTTAGATATGAATGATGTGGATGTTTTAAAGTACTTTTTTTCATACAATCATTTTTAAACTCTGTTCATCACAGAAACACTGAATTTTACTCCATTTTACAGTCGTTTAATTTTGTTTATGAGATAGATTTAAAACAAATACTTGTAAAAAACCAAGCCCCATGTAGTTCTCTTTATCAATTAACTTTTCGTGAATTCAATCTATAATTTTTTTTAAAAAAACGAAATAGTGGAAAATTATTTAAACAAACGGATAAATGATGTTTTATTTAGAAATCGATTTATTCTTAAGAAGAACAGTTTTTCTTATGCGTTGTGTATATTTATTACTGGTAGGCTGAATGAAGATGAAGTTTGGTTTAATGTCTCTCTTGTCAATCATGCAGTTGTAAAATATACATTAGACTTATACATATTTCAATATCTTCTACCTGTTACATAAAATAACGAAGAGATATTGAAGTGCATGTAGGCGCATTCACTGACTTCGGTTGGAAATCTAAAGGATTGGGTAATATAAACAACACACAGGTTACAGCGATTTTCCCAGCATATATGACATTCGTCCTGTAAGCTCGGTGGTTTGTTGTGACTGCTTCCGCCTGCTACTTACATTGCTTTCAGCTTCAAAATCAGATAGTTCTCCTTATCTCTATACAATTTCTACACATTGTGTGCATACATATCAGACTAAATACACCTTATAGTAAATAATTTTAAGAACAGCTTAATAACACGTCTTAAGTAGTTCTTACTTTATCACAGTTATCTTCATAAGTCTCATTGTGGTGTTGTGATACAGACAATGTGAGCCAACGAAATATTATTCTCACATATTCCTACAGTTCAATTCGGCATTAGCAACAGATTACTGTGTATATTTGAACATTCTATTTCATGTCGTTTGATGTAAACCAAAATCACAGGCTCAGTGACTGGTTAACGAATATAAACTGTTTATATATAAACAGCGGTTCGATTAATGAAAAATATACTTTGGCTTCTGTGTCTTGCCTTCTGTTGTTACGTCGTGACCCTGTTGTGAAAGATGGTATACATTAATAATAATAATAATAATTTACTTTATTCCAAAAACAGTATTTATAATACAGAATGGAATTCTCAGTATTTGTCACAATATTGCATCGGATTTACTCGAAATGTATATGAAATTAAAAATTAAAACAAAATTAATCGGAGGAATTTGTCCACATTTACGACATAATTATTAGATATAACAATAATAAATACTAATAACGGTGAGTTTGTTTTATATAAATTAATAATACTTATATTGCTTTTTAACCTAGGCGGTTACCTTTATCACTTTCGAAGATATATTTTGAATTCTAGCAAAATTCTTTTTTAAACGAGATGCATTAAGCCGAATGAATTTCACCTTTAGAAGCTCTACAACATCATACTCTATTTTTTATTCATCTCTTATACTGCCTGTACACATGAGTAAAAATTGGAGTCATCAGTGGAGTGTTGTATACATGTGCAATGGCGCACACTTTATTCTTGTTAGACAATTGAACTAGGCAGATATACTAACTTTTTGTTAGGCTACATATCAACTACAAATTTATTTAATTTCGGCTTTTGTTAATAAGTTCTTCTCGACTTCAACTCAACAAAATCTTTGTTCCCTTTGCATAAAATTATTAGATGTTTTGTGCCCTATGTTAAAATAGAATATATATATATATCAGTTACAAACCAAATCAAAAATAATGTTCATGATTCTCTCACCCCCTCATATGTGCACATTCATTAGTAAAATAATATGCATCACAATAGTAGTCTAAATCTTCATTTTTAAATCATTGGAAAAAAGCATAAGTTAAGTACTTTTATTTTTCAGATCGAATCTTTTGCCTATAAAAACCTGTTTCCGAAACAACACAGTCAAATTCTTTATAATTTACGTCACAAGGATCATTGATAACTGACCGATTTGAACAATTTCTTCACTGGATTCTTGACTACATATGAACAAATGTAAAATATAACTAGTGTAAATTGGACAATGTGTTTAATAAACAGGTAGTAAGTAAATGTCGTTTGTTAACATTGCGAGTCATATTTTATTAAAATCATTGTATGCCTAATTTTCTTTCGGTGAACACGAAACCTGATTAATTTAGCCTTTTGATTATAGCAACTTCTTAGTGCCACCAGTGTAAGATTTTTGCACCACACACATTTGTCGTTGTATTCGTTTTATAATGAAGTTATGTAAATATCTATTAGGTAATGAATGATGTCACTGGTCATCGAATTACATTGCTGCCACGATTCAGGTTATTTACTGGGTTGAAACACTTGTAGTGTCTTCCGACTCAGTGGAAAATGTTTAGGTCAGAATAATTGCAAAAACTTAATAATACTTATGGTTGTTGTGGTTAAAATTTCTGTTGACTAGACATTTTTTGATAAAATTCGTGAGATTATGCATAAATAATAAACATTAGACTTAATGGATTCATAACTGTAAGTGGTGATATAGTGCCTTCGAGATCAGACCAGTTGAAAGAGTTGTTACTTGGAATTTCGTTACTTAAAGTAAACTATTCATTGATTTTGTTTTGATTAGGTTCACTGTGACATTAAACTGTTTGCGCTAAATCAAATGTTATTGAATGGAATTGAATTCAGTTTACTTTGGGTCAAATTAAGGAATTTCTCTACTAACCTTTCCATACAGACCAATAAACATGAAATAACAATCATAATTGCAGTGCTTTGGATTGAAGATGCGTAAATTAAGTGTAGCAGACAAACTTTCCATGTTGTGCAGCACAATGCAGAATATACATTTTGTGTTTCATCCTCAGATAGTGCCAAGTATGTGAGATATTATTGGCAAAGGCTTTGCAAAAGATTAAAAAAATTCCTTTTTAATTACCGTTAAATACCAACACGTTTTACATACCGCTTACTAGTATCCATCAATTGATAATTCAACTGAATAATTTAGTCTTGGATTCCACTGACAGTCCCCAACAATTAAGTAACAAAATGTTCATCTCATCTCATGTTCATTGATTGTATTAAAGTGAGTATTTTGAAGTCAACACATAATAAGATTCGTTTAAATAAGATTTGCACAAAAATGAAAAATGAAAATTTAGCAAACAAATAGTGAAGTCCAGGCGTAGTTTGTAAAAGTAGACGTGAGAATTCACTAGCCACGTCCCCACTGAATTGCAGATTTATGAACAACTGCTTCTTTCTAACACTGTCGGTTTCTCTTTGTTTTATATTGTATTCTTGTGTCTCCTTACAAATCTACTAGGATAACCGGTTTGAACCAGCGTATTTGGGATGTATCCTAATTCATTTTCTAGAGAGTCATCGGTACAGATCCTTTCTACTCTATTTGTGCAGCCCTCTAACCAAATCGACTTTGTATTGGAATAGTACGAAACTGAAGAAGTGAGCATAATGTCCTACAGACGTAGGTTTTCTATACACATATCTCTTGAGTGAGCCATCTTCTTTTCTACCCAAATGGACATCAAGGAAGTGTATTCTACAGTCATGTTCTCCTCAACAAGTGAAGATGAGCAATGGATGTGCATCGTTACATTTTATTAACATTTCATTCTTGTCAGCTTTCACATCAACAGTAATAAACTTATCATCAACATAACGAAAATAAGAATCCGTTTTACCTATTAATAGTTTCAATGGACCACTTTTAAGCTTAAAAAGAAGGAAATCTGCCAAAATTGAACCCAATGGAGAACCCATGGAAATACCGTCGATTTGTCTGTAATAAAGGTTGTTGAATGTGAAGTGTACATTCACAGTGCATCTTAGAAGCAGCTCTTTGAGACTAATAATTGGAATTCTCATATCGAACTGCTTTTATAGTATTTGTTGGCATACGAATTCCACAGTTTCCATAAGTGCTACATTGATGAACAATGATGCGACAACTAAGGTTTGCATTTGCTGCCTATTTACATTAACATCATGTAAGTTAGAAATGAATTCAAAGACGTGGTTAATACTATGATTTACCAATTTCTTGCGTAATCGCTGGAGTTCAACCAGCCCTTTTGCCACTTCGTGGTAGGTGAAATTACACTTGTCCAGAACTGGGCGAAGAGGCAGTCCTGGTCCATGTGCTTTAGGCAAACCATACACTCGTGAAGTATTACTTCCAGTAGGTTTAAGACGGTTTTAGGCTGCCTCTAAGGTTACTGCATTTCTCCTCAGATCTTTAGAAGTGTTTGTTAGCTGCTTTTCAGACTTTCCAGGTAGATCTACTGAGTTGTTAAGCTTTTGGAATTTCGCTTCATCAGTTAGAAGCGAACGATAAGGTGCCTAGCTGTACCACCTCTATGTGCATTTATAAATTTGGCTGTTCCTATGGAGAAAGAATAATATCTGCAACTCTGATTAATAGTAATTCAAACATCAGCGTTAAAACATATGACTGATTTATTAATGTGTTTTACACTCGTCACATTTTTGGTAAAATGCATAACGTGTCTATAAGCAGACAAAGATGATATTGTTATACAGACAATAATCAATTTCCATATCAAATTTTTACGCTTCGTGAATTACATAACTTATAAATCTGAAGAATGGTTATATTTAGTAGTAAATTAATACTTGTAAAAAGTCTAACACAACATATAGATGCTTATATCTCAGTTGGACGCTATCAGATGCATCATCTAAGAGGAAGTTTTACGTAATCATACTCCATTAAAACTTTTATTCTGTCAATTAGAATTTGTTACAATTCTTAAATTACGTAGCAATTTAAAGCAACATAACTTACGTATTCTTCAACAGTCTATGGACAAGTTAAGTTTCGCAGTATTTTACTAAAAGAAAAAACTGATTAGATTGGAGGAAAAATGATCACCAACTAGGTTCATTTTCAGGAATCATGTGAATGTAAATGATTAAATTTTTCGCCAATTAATTTATGTGTTCTTACAGGTACCTGTATAATGTTCTTATACTGTGTAGCTGGTTTAAGCAACCTTAGCTTTCGTGTACATTTTCCACTTTCATATAATTACTAAAAGATTATGTTTAACTAAATTTAAATTGACATACAACCTTTTCCTCATCAGGTGATCGAGTACACTTTACATGTACTTCAAAAAAAAAAATACTGTTAGAGAAAACAAACTGTTTGAATCATTTGTTGTATGTTGCCCTATACTTTTTAAATTTAATGCCAGTCATCCTCATTACTACCACTACTTTGGACAGCGCTTCTACTAAAACCTCTACCAGTTATGCTACTGGTAGTAGTACATACTGCAGATAACCTATACAAAATTAATTCTTATTATTTAATTTCTTTGTAATGGGGCTACGACTAATTTTTAAGGGAGTTCAAGAGGGAACAATGAGTTTTAGTTCCCCTCTGTCGCCGATACATCCAAATGTCCTGTAAATATTACATGCTGGAAGTATATCCGAACCAAATGTTTCACAGAATTCTTATCGGTTCATTGATATGGGAAATACCTGTTGCACCGTATCTGAAAGTAATGCAGTTTCTATTTCCAGCTAGAATTTCCTCTGAAATGTTCAACTATATTTATCGCCAATAATGAGGAAAATTTGGAGAACATATTGGACTTCTTCAACAGTTGCCATCCAGCAATCCAGTTCACACTAGAGAAGAAGACGCGAACAAGATGGGACACTCAAAAGATCCATTCACAGAAAACCGACATGGAATGGACAACTCATCAGCTTTTACAGTTGGGTGCCTCTATATACAAAAACGAAATCTAATCCGCTCACTGACACACAGAATTCACAAGATTTGCAGTCCGGAAACCATAGAAGAGGAGCTGAAGACCCTGAAAAGAATCCTCCTTGAAAACGGTTACCCGGAACGTTTCATCACAAAAGCCATGAAGCCCAAAACACAAAAGCCGTCCATGCTTACTGCTCCCAAGAAACTTCTCTATTTGAATCTACAATTCAACGGAGATTCTTCAGCAGAAATACTGAGAAACCGCCTGTGCCGCTCACTGAAGAAAACCTTCTTCGCAGCTGAACTCAGACTAACTTTCTCTACGAAACCAATGATTCGCACGAACGTGAAGGATAAGCTTCCACTGGGGGCCTCATCAATGTGCATCTACCAATTCACCTGCTCATGTGGAGCTAGGTATGTCGGCCGTACCCAGCGTTTGCTATCCAAACGAATCAGCGAACACTTACCTTCATGGTTTTATAAAGGAGAAAGAAGATCCCCCCACCACAGCTCTATCCTAGAACACTTGATCGAATCCGGACACCAAGCAAACCCACAAAACAACTTCTCAGTTATCTACACAATACGTGGGAATCTTGCCAAAAGAGTACGAATTAAACTTCTTCAAACTGCAGAAGCAATGGCAATTCACATATTGAATCCTGAACTCTGCATACAAAAGAAGTTTGTTCAGTCACTAAATCTACAATGGTCCTGATCTATCTCAACACCAAATACGTAATTTTGTCTTACCTCTTTCTTCTTTGTTTGTCTGTTTCTTAATTGCATTATTTTCTACCCCCACCCTCTATTAAATCTCTACCCTCATGACGACTGTTGCTAACTCCATTTTCGTTTATTTTTAAGTGAATTCTACTCAGATTATTAACTTGACTCTCATTCATTTTTCATTGAACCCTAGCAATTAGATTACGTCACCCAACCTACTTTTGTAACTTTATTTTAGTTTCTAACCGATTAACGCCTTCTAAATTACGTAATTTGTTGTCAAAAAATTAACAATTGCATTAACACATCTTTGGAAATATTCCTTTTGTTGCCAAGAAAAATTACTATAAATTTGCGGTTTGTACAGCTTGAGAATGATATCGCCGAAAAGAGTAACTCTTTGCTGAACGCCTTTTCTTTTCTATGACTGAATGGGAATTTTCAAATAACTAAAGAATTAATGGAAAGAAAAGTGGTTTCCCACTTGCCCTGATAAAATTGAAGAAGTGATTGGGAATACTCAGACCGAAATAATGGCAACTTGGTAGACAAATCTACCTTAATATTCGTATATTTTACTATAAGTTTACTTTACCATTTTATAAAAGATGCATCATGAAAAGTCTATAGCCTTCCTACTATAAGGGATCACACTACGAAAAACAATTTACTCCCTCGTGAGCAATCACTGGATTCGTTACTGCTTTATATGTAGTCAGTAATGAACCCAAAAATCTCCGTAGAAATATCTGCAGCTGCAGTACTGGGTGACATGGTTTTGTATTTTCTCGAGGATATTCGTTTTTTTAACGTTACAGACACACTATATTGATGAGTGCTAGGAGGCATGAAACTTACGTCTAGATCCTCCTGTTAACTGCCTTTAACTACCTAACATCAATTCAAAGTATATGATGATGGTAAGCCACCTAACTTAGTGACCACAGTGATAACTTGGCTGGCAGAATTCAGTTCGTACCAACAATAAGGATTAGGCCTATGGCACTGGTTACTCCCTATGATTAATCGACGTAAACACTTTGTAGTTTAATATTAGTTCCAGAAAGCAGTTTCGTTTTACAAAAGTCAGACACATTATTTGTAGCAGTTAAGTTCTTCTGAAATGATAAGGAATTTCGGCAGTCCATTACACCACTTACAATCGTCCAGAAAGAATATTATTAAATAGGGGTTACCTGGCAAATATGAGCTTCAATGAATGAGTCAAGAAAATAAGTAATTTCTGCTGTGTAGCGTGAAATGTGCACCAAACAATGAAGTTAGCAAAACTCTATACAGGTGATGACTTGCCTTTCGAATGACAAGTTGTCGTTATACAGCGAATAAAAAAACTAGGATTCTGTTACAATAAATAATCTCTGAAGTATGAGAACTCCTCACTGAATTGGGGATAATTTGATGAGTAATAGTATTTAAAAATATCCAAATATTCAATAGAAGTACCAGTGACCAATATTTAAGACATTTGAAAATTTTATTTATCTTTTTTAGTTATATATAATATAATGAACTTTTATTTAGGAAACTTCCATTTTCCTATTCTAATTATTTTGCAATTAACAAGAGATTAAATGAGCGCTGTTTCAAAATTCCGTAATTTTATTTACTTCATAATCCAAATAACGACAAAGCCGGTGATATGTAATTAATTTTCTTAAATACATCTTTCTAAAAGTTTTCCGCTTATCACTGACGTGTTTTTTCTCATATTTTCATTTATGACTTGTTTTACACATCTCACCCACCTGATTAGTTTTTTTTCATAGCTGGCAATCCAAGTGAATGAATGATTCTGTGTTATGCGTAGGCTAAAAATGTAAGTTTAGAAATGTGTTTGTTATATACACTACTTACTGTGCTTTTATGTGTGTGTGTGTATGCGTGAATGATTGCCCCTACTTATACATTTAACACTAAGTTTTTGTGTAAGTGTGTGTATAAAAACTCTTCAAGGCCGTGTGTCTGTTTATCGAATTATTCTAACAAACAGCTGAGTGCTTCAACATTAGCGGCCGGCTTCTGTCTATTTTAGGTTTCCGGTATTTATATGCCCAACAGAAACTTCAAATCATTAAAGAAAAAATATTTTCTGTCAAAAGAAGAACAATACACAAAGTTACTTCGTGAAATATGAAAATGATTAACGTAGTATTTCTTATACAAGCAACTTTATTAATTAATGTTTATTGTAATACTGAGTGGCAGCCGCATCTCAGTTCGAGTCACGTACGCTATCATGGGATAATTCAGCCGACACAGCCTAGCCATGTAAAACGCTGGATTGTTCTTCTGGGGCGTAAAGTTGTTTTAAACTGTTCCGTTGACTTACCGCCAGAAGTTAATCCAAGACAAGTGCAATATAGATGGGAAAATCCTGAAGGTAAAGTATTGGGATACAGTAAACTATACGTCATACCTAATGTAACCATGAACGACGCTGGTGTTTATACATGTCATAGTTCAGCTTATTTGGGTTATGGTGGAGAACAGTGGTCTGATCATCATCGCCTTTACCTAGAAGTTCGTAAGTTCACAGTTTACTACTTTAATTTTTACTTTATTTTGATATTTTCTTAAAAATACACAAAATTTATTTCAGGGAGAGCCATTCTGCTGTACTGAAAGATTTCGAAATAAAACCACGCTTACAAAATACGTTCAGTATAATTTTTCCTGAAATTACTAAGAAGTAGCTGGTATTAGCTTATGTTGTGATGGTCCATTTAATCTATCAAATTAAATCGTCATGTACGGAAAATGTAGGAAATCAATATGCCTGAGATTATACATCTTGGTGCAAGTTCAGTGATGGAAATCTTATTCAGTTTTCTGGAAGGTGAATGTATATACGTTCCTGAGGTTCCGTACTTAAGTTATTTTCAGCACTTTTTTAAAAACGCAGATTATTACAGTTAAGATTGTACACGATCAGGTACAAATGGTTATTGTGAAAGTGGGTGAATTAGTATTTAATCAAATAAATAAACAGTATTATCTGGAAAGCACTGTATTTGCGTCAGTGGTTCATTGCTAGAATACTTGCCAAATACGCATGCGATTCAGGGTGGTATAGTCGGTCAATGCACTCCTTAACCTCGCTTAGATAACAGTAAGCCAGGTAAAGACAGAAGGTCCGGTTTGAGGCTATCAACCCCACCCTGTAGAATAATAAACACCACTGCTATTGAAACTTCAGAATTGAAGCTTGAAGTCTCATGTAGCACTGAGAACGAAAAGGAATAAAATAATGGAAAAATAAGTAGAGTTCGAGAGCTCAAACGATAATAAAATTTCCAATAAAAAGCAATGGAAAGATTACAGAAGATTCTATCTTAAATTTGTGTGTACAATTAATTGAAATAAATACTTCCTGTTGAAAGTCAGGTTGCTCTGTTTCTTTCTTAGAAAGAAATAATATACACAAAATAAAGTAGCATTATAGTACTATGAAATTTCACAATAATTAGTTTTCTTCATTGGTTAACGCTGATCTTCTACAACTTACTATTTTTTTCATAAAATGATTACTTGTCTATTTATAGCAATATGAGAAATAAAACAGTCTCAGTAATCCTCATCACTGCCTAAAAATTGTTGAATTGTTTAAATATCTAAATTGTCATTTTTATGCCATGTCATTTCACATATATTGTAAAATTAGGTTAACTGTGAATAAATCAAAACTTTAAATTAATAATCCCCATTGAGACATAGAAACAAAGAATTCAGCGAACAAAACTCTTCTCGGCGATTTCATATATAAATAACAATCAGTTTTCTTGTGTGGGTGTGTGTGTTAAAGTTTGACAGTGAATGAACACACTAAAGTACTATAATATTGGTGTGTAGGATTATGAGTGACAATTGACTAGATATATGAATGATTAACTAAGTAAGTAGAGGTCAATCTGAAACTCAATAGACATGTATGAAATAGATGATCGGAAAATAAAGTACATTCGGAAATGTGAATATGTGAATATAGTGTGATGGAGACAGATATTGTCAAAATAGTAGACTACATAATTTGTTAGAATATGATAACATAAAGTGAAATAAAATAAAATAAAAATTGAACATGGAATAAAGAAGGATAACAAAGTTTTTGTGTGAATTACATAGTAAAATAAAGACCATGGTAATGAAAGAGATCGGGCAAATTGTTTTTGTACACAAAGTTCTTGCTTTATGTTATGCATTGCCAAAGCCTATGCTATACAAATCAAATGCACTCAATTCCCTTTCGGAAAACATTCTCGAACTTTGTAGACTATACTAGACGTGTCAGATGCTGCGTGGTCAGTATCTACAATATGTTGCAATACTGATGAATTAATACCTCTACGTTCTCCTTTGCTCAGCCAAGCCGGGAGGAACGCGGCGAGATATGTTTCTCGACGAACGTTCTATGTACCTAGCTCCGCAGGAGCAGGTGGACATATAAATACACATCGTATCAGACAATCAAGGTAATATTTCCTTGATATTAAGGCACACCAGTGGACGACTACAGTAGGTTATTCGTAAAGTGGCAGCAAAGAACGTTTTTCTCAATGATCTCGTCAGACGATGTTTAGGTACTTCACTTGCAGTGTCACTCCTAAATTCTAAGTTTAGGTGTAACACTTTGTTTAGCTACCTTATCAATCTCTGTATTTCTTCCACGTAATTTGCTATTGACCTCTACGATGTGTAGTGGCCAAATGAAAACTTTCCATTTTACAACGTTTCTTTAACAAATATGACTTCTCAGATTTATGAACCTATCGGTTAAATAAACAAGGCTTGAGTCTTCTCGCAACATCTCCATACTCATGATACTTTTATGATAATACGAATATTTGCATAGAAATTATCTTAGTCACAAAGTTTTATTAGTGGTAAGAAAAAGTAAGCAGATATAATTTATGTTCCACGATATTAGTAATGAAAGTATCAGGATCCTAGAAGTTACTGTTAAATAAGACCCCAGATTCTAAAGTGTTATTGTATGAAGTAGTTACCACCTGAACAAAATCTGTTAGTAAACGCAAGTGAACAGAGGAAGAGTTTAGTAAACTCATAACGTTTCAATGTTAAATAACTCGAAAAAAACTACAGTTGAAATGAGAAAACTTGCACACTGTGGCTTTTGAGTTACTACGCAAAATTTTTTCTGAACATTCTACGACTATTCTGTAGCTTGCTGCTCCTTGGTATAAGTGATTAAAATTTAAACGTTCACCGCAGAGCACCACTTTGAGATTTATAATTAAATGCCCTTAAAATCAAGAATAATACTGAGAAAAGTGAAGACATATTACGTAATTAATATATAAATTGATCCGAAGAATAGCAAAACTCAAAGAATACACCTGGAATTTTGATAGGTAGGAAGCGTTAACATTAGTTCCTGTCAAATACTCCACTGCAATCAACAAATCCAGTCCACCTTTACAATAATGACTTTAGTAAAGTAATGTGCAAGCTTAGAAAGCAGAATTTTCTAAGTCTTAAGTTGAAGAAAGAAAAGTAGAATTCTACATACAGCATATGAATAAGTCCATCCAATCAGCAGTTACCTTACTAAAAATGTATGAGACTGAAAAACAATTACTCTGACTAAAAGAAGATGCAATAAAGTTCATTTTGAATTCAGATTTACACATATACCCTAGTAAAACTGCCTCAAATTTTAATATCAAGCATTTCCGATGAATTTATCAGCCTCTTTCTAAGATTTTTGAAAATGATAGATGCAACATTATCTAGCCAAAGGTTTGAGTTTCGACATATTAATAATTTATTTTGAAATATCGCTACCTAGACAACATCCATAATTAATAGTTTTATTCTCTTGTTCTTTCACTTATTTACTTTTCACGTGGTCATCATGTTCAAGTTTTACAGAAGGCAGTTTTTATTAACCTCAAAAGTATCTTAGGAGAGGAATGTCACTCTAGAAATCTCTCATTTATTTTACATTCACAGGCTATTCACTCATAATTAGACATATCAAAATCAGCCGACACTTCGTGAATTGGCCTGTAAATGTTTTCAGCATACCCAGGGGTTACCACTTATTTTACATGACAGACTAATGAATAAGTAAAATTTCTGGTTTATCCAGTGTTTAGAAAACATCTCGCATGAAAACTCGGCTCGAAACCACTGATTTATTAGGAATAAAATCACTGTTATTATTACTACCGTCAGCTGGTATATCTGTGGTATTCTTTTTACTTTAAGCTAACAAACGTTTGAATATTTTTCTGAATAATTACATCTGACTTTATGGATTAATTTTATTTGCATTCATACTTATGTTCTCTAACACTTCTGTAAGATAATACAAAGAGTGTTAGGCAGACATCCTTTGAAAGTTGCATCAACAAAATGAAAAACCTAGTAATAAACCACAGAACTATTTTTTCGTCTAAAAATTTATTCAGTAAATTTGTTTGTTAGGGTATTCATTACATGGAAAGAATGATTCATTGATTGCTTGCTGTAACTACTATTGTTTGATAGTATTGATTAGTCAAGAATACAAGCGTTCATGAGTTGAAAGTACTCTGTTGAAAAGTATGGTCAGCAATTGAGTGACACTAGCAAAGAAGGATGATATGCTCTGAAGAAATGTATTTTGAAAACGAGTACGGTCAATTCTGTGGTTCCTTTTTCCGTTTGCCTGATATCACTCATTGGTATATTGCAGTGAATTGCACTAAGAAAAATGAATTCTACAGAGAGATAAAATGACATCAATCTATGCTCTCTAGGGTTCAGTTTGATGTAGCTTTTGAATATTTTCGTGCAAATGTGAATGATTTTGAACTACATGTTTCCGTGATCAGCATAATATAATATTTGCAACGAACCAGTTGTCTCAAATATATAGTCTGTCTTTAAGCCATATTTCATATTTGTACTCCAAAAAAATTATAAAACCTGATATACCCTCGAAGTATACTGAAATTGCACTCTGCATCAAATTCAGAACGATGCCATTTCACTACATCTTGTAAGAAAAAGCAGTGAACGACTGCAAAATGTGATAAAAAACTCTCAAAAATAAAACTTGTACTTTATGGCGGAGTATACGCGCATAATCATATAGTTTTTTTCGTTTATGAAGTGAGTGGTGACACAGTCTAATGTATTTACCGATTGTGTTTCGGTCACAAAAGTTTCCATATTGTCGCTGTTGCATCATTTTTATTATACCTGCTGAATTTAGATTCGATGAAAAAAGATTTACTCTTCAGCGTAGTCTATCGAATATCTTCTCAAGATTGTATGGCCAAGTAAACAGCTCAAATCAGTCTATCAAGGTCAGTGACGTTGTTAAGATAAAGGAATTTGGTTAAGTGTAGATTGATAGACCCTGGAAGAACGACTGACTTGTAAGATATTCACGCTTAGTAATCCAAGCTCTTGTACGCAATCACACAATAAGCTGGTTCAGAGCTACACTCTTAATGCATAATACGTTTAAGCCGTGGAAAATGATGACCGGTGAAACGTAGGTGAGAAATAAAACTGCTACGTGGATAATGTCAGAAACTTATGTGCGCACCTTGATAAGACAGTGCTCAGAACTCCATCAGTAAATAAAATAAACTGTGTCATTGTGATATGAAACAAAAATATAATTTTACGGATCAAAATGCATCGTTGCTTTGGTTTCTAATTAATTTCTGGAAATCCTGAAAGCCATCAGCAAAATACCCATATAATCAACATACATATTTTAAAAGCAATCTTTCAGTTCACCTCATTTTGCGAAATACAGCCCATTTTTTTCAAAAACCAAAATTGTTTAAATAATAAATTGAATTTTTATTTCTTCTATTTATAACTTAAAGTTGTATTCCATGTGTTTTCAATCATTTTTATGTATGCTTTGAAAGAAAAAAATGCAAGTGAAAAATTCACACTGTTCAACCAGTCTACGTTTTACTATCTTTCTTTGAATAACTACTGTTTTAATTAAGACGTAAATTGCAGGAAAATATTTGTCTGAATGTACTTTTATGATAAATTCTATACACTGATCATTTTTGCATTTTCTTATAACGATAGACATGGTAATTTATCTAACTCGTAAGGTATTTTTTCTTGGTAGGGGGGAGGGGAAGGATTCATTTGTTCAGTGTTCATAAATGCTGGTTAGTTAGTGAACATAATTTTATGCGATAAATTATTCTTTCAATTAAAATTAGGTGTGAGCATATTCTTCACATATAGATAGATACCTAATGTATATAATCCAAATTTGTAATCAGCCAGTTAGCATACGTAAGACACTAATAATAAGACATGTTGCATAACTAACGGATACCAACTGAAGTCAGTTTGACTGGCAAAGACAGTTACCAGTAAAATAAGACTGCTAAATATTCTGCTGATCATGTGGAACGCAAACTGAAACTAATTAAAACCGGATCAAAAATTGGAAACAAATGATATCTCTACTTGCTAAAAATGTAGAGTCTATTCAAAATTCAGAAGAAAATAGTTCGTCTGAAAATGTTTCTGTATAAAATAAAATACTCCTTGTTATTCTTCTTTGTTTCGTGTAGAACAGATGATTTACCTTCTTCATGTTAACACTTTCTCCTCCAGCTGATTAGAGTGTATCCTCTACGTTGTATTCGATTGTTTAAATAAGGAATTTCCTCAAAGCAAATAAGCTTACCTGATATGTTACCGGTAAAAGTGGGACTAACTGTGAACATATTTAGTCAATATCTATGGAAATATTTTTTACCAGAAAATTTAGTGAAACGGTAATACACCGGAATGATGGACGAACACTCAGGAAGAGAGTGAAATATTTTCCTTGTGTTTTTTAAATAACATGAGGGATTAATTAACCAATTTGAACTTTGATGATCAAGTACACGATTGGTGCTCTGAGATCGTTATTTTTTGCTTCACGTTCCCCAGTGGAACATAGAAGTGTTTATTTTACAGGATGGGGTTGCTAGCCTCATGCCAAACCTTTCCTCTTCACCAGCATTATTTCTGGCTTAGTGAGGTAAAGGAGTGCGTCGGCTGGGAATCGAACCCCGGACCATGTGCATGGTCGGCGAGCGTCCTAACCACTATGCCACCGACACACAAAGCGTTGTCCACTTGGGCCACTGAGATTGTTATTAGGAAGGTTTAATATCTCGCCGTCTGTACAGCTGCTACAGGTGCTTTTATTTTTATACTTATTTTGTTATAAAGTAAATATGGGGCATAATGGACACTTAAGCTGATATCTCGGATTATAGATCAATTTCATCTTCTACTTGGCCTTACACTAGATTTTATAAATGGAAGATTGTTACATTCTTATGGGGAAAATGAGAAGGACGAATATAAACATGTTTTCTGCCCATTTTTCGAAATCCATCATTTTTCATGAGTTGTATGAATGCCTTAAATAACTGTATGTTATGCTGTTAATTATTGAAATAAGATATTTTTCACGCATCGACAAGCTTCATCTGATTACTTTTCGTGAAACAAACAGCTTCTTTCAACAAGAGAGTTGTGACGATTATTAAAAATCAACTGCTAATTAAATTATCCATACTGTGACATGGTTTTGGATGCTACTGGCTTGTATCATTCTCCCATTAGGTGAATTAGTACTTATTATTATCTTTTGTTCAAAGATTTACTTAATTGAACACGACATTTTTGCCATATAAAATACACAGGCTCTCCATAGACAAATTCAACCTACTTTAGCGACAAGGTATATAGTGCTCATAATTGTGAACATTTGGGAATGATTCCTACTAAACAGTAGTATTAGCCAGTAGAGTTGAAGCGATCTAACCAAAAGGCATCCATTTTACCTCATTTCGGGATGAGTTCATCAGAGATGATTTCTTGATTGGTTTTTACGTCATCAAGTAGATCTTAATATGTTCGGTTTCCAGTAGAAACAGTGGTGGATCTCAATCTCAAGGTATGTAATTTGTGAAGTGATGAATTCTAGCTACTTTTAAAATTATTCCTTCAAATCTTTTTCAGTGAGACGTATCATTTTCGGAATCTTCTTAGATAAATACAATAAGGTATTTCGTATTGTCAGTTTTTATCCTAAAATCATTTAACAGGTGAGATATAGTTACTTAAGAAGTTTTAGTATAAATTTCTAGGAATAATCAGTTTATCAGTGAAAGGTGTAGACATTTTGTCATGTGATTTATATTTACAAACTGAATCGCGATATAAGGAAGAGAGTTATAATGAAAAACTTGCTCCTCTGGTAAAATATTTCAAGAATTATGATGGTAAAATAACCTGATAACTGGCTGTTACCGAGGCAAAATAAAATTACATAAAATATCAGATTAAGTTACTTACTAGTGCATGTCATTACATAGTAGACAGTATATATACTTTGATTTAATGTATCCCCAGATCATCCATTTACCTAGCTAGAATTCGAGTGATTGAACTGATTTGGCTCTTTGAACTGAGTCAAACAGGGCACACCGCTCATGAGCCTGGTTCCAAGCAAGCCCTCGGTGTTTAAATCACTTCTGTTTGGCTAGCAGTCACTGCTGGTTGATGTGACGGTTGTCCAACTACTCATTGAAATCAATCAGTAGTTTGTAGAGCCATGCATCAATACTTACTTTCTTGATTGCAATCTTTGGTGTCAAGCAGATCACGAATTTTGATCTGAATTAATTTACGTTTCCAAAGGAAAATATGGTAAAGTTTCACCTCGTGAATTAACTTGTGAATTATGAATTCGATTCGACACTTTAAGTCGATAATAGGGAGTGTAAAGTTATTCATGAGGAATAAGCAGGGCATCTGCAGCTAACAGAAGCATAAAAAAGAATGTTCAATAAAGTATAATTATATTTCAATAGTTTACACACAATGATAAGTTTTGTTATAGGTAATATTTTGGGCAAAATTACCAATAACAAAACTTATCATTGTGTGTAAACTATTGAAATATAATTATACTTTATTTGATCTAATCCACAATGCTGAAAGTTTTTACTGATATGAATGTTCAATACATTTACGAAAACATTAACATTCAAGATATGAAATTCACAATATACATATTCATTTGGTATAAAATAGTCAAATGAAAGTGATACGAAGACTCCAAGTTTTAGAGTATTTTATATCGAGTGGAACCCGATTAGAAAACGGTGAGTTGTGCGTCCAGAAGTGACATGGGCGAAGCAATGTGGAGGGGAAATGAAAGATTGCGATCGATCCTACAGCCAGCTAAAGAGGACTGAGGAGAACAGGATGAAAAGGAGACGTGTTGTTGAAGCCCTATGCTCCACTCAGAATCCAATGGAATAATAATAGTACCTACTTGTATACTTACACAATGTTCCATTGGTTCATGGGTAGAATACACACCAATCAAGCACATAGTGCGCGGACAGTTCACGTCCGACACACTACTAAACCGCCTAGTTTACTAGTTGATTGCAAACTCGGAAAAGACGGAATGGTGGTCACTAGGCAATCACATCCACCCCATAAAAAAAACACAACCCTAGATGAAAGTTCAAGGCTTAAAACTTGAAGCCCTATGTTCGGAACGCAAATGAATGAGTGAATATTTACACAATAAGTACACCAGAAGGTATATGTTAGTTGTAAAGTTATGGAGGTTAAATGTTAAAAAAATAAACTTGAGAACCAGTTTGCTATAGGCATAATGAATTCGTCAAAAGTAAATTAAAAGTGTGTAGTTTTGTTGTTTTCCAAAACCACCTAATTTCGGAAATGTGGAAATGAACTAGCATAAGTAGAATAAGCAGTTTTGTTTGACATAAGCACTCAATATTATCTTTTAGTATATAAAAGTAATTTTGTGCTAAAAACTTATAACCTTCAAAAGTGCATCGGTACTTGGTGTTTTCTTATCAGCAAAATGGAAACAATGTACACATTTTTCTTTGTTATTTATCACTGGTCAGTTCATAATTTCCGCTGAAATATCACTCATATTTTTTACGGAGTATTTTCGCAAGTATTTTGAACTTGGTTTATTAGGTGATTTAAACAAGTTATGGATATATATAAACTATACATGAATAATTTGTTCCACTCAGCTCTTTTCCATTATATTTTGTCATTATGTACAGTAATGATGTATATATATATATATCACGTTACACAATAACAAGCTTTTCATATAAACAACATTTTTCTCACTTATTCCTCGTTTTTCAGCATAAAAATGTTAGCTCTGCTACGTTTTAATGTTATCATTAAATGTAGTAAAAAATCAGGGTGCTTTTAAAGGCCTTATGAAAAAGTAAATATTATTACTTAATACGAGTTGTTTTTATGACAAAATGAAAATGTTTTCAAGTTATGAGCAGTTCTCTGGAACAGTTTTATTACAGCCCCTATTTTTATTATTATTCATTCTTTGACTTCTGAGTGTAACGCAGAGCTTCAGCAGCACATCTCTATTTTTCTCTGTTCTCCGATTTCAGTTTCAGTTGGGTTCACAGCTGCTCACAAGCTTTCACTTCTACGTTATGCAATCCCCTCTATGTTACATTCAGATATCCAAATCATCGCTGCCTTCACATTCAGTTTCTACACCACACTGACTGGCATGTGTTACCACTCAACGCTTCTCTCCGGCTATTCCCGGTCCGCCTACACTTCCTTCCATATACTTGTGGGGTAATAGGTTCTTGGTTGGTTCACTTCGTTGCTTATTTTATCTGATCTGCAGTATCAATCGAAGGCACATTTTACTGAAATTCCACATTACCTTGTTGGAGATGCTTCCAGTGATGCTCCAAATAAGTCTCCGAAAAATAATGAAAAACTGATTTGATATGGTGTTTTAAATTCGGAATGTACTCGTTGTGTAAAAGTTGTTGGTCTCCACACTAACTTCAGAGTAATGAACTCTAGTGTTCCTTTCCCGACCCATTCTAGGCTAACTTTAACATTCCCATCCATACTGCTGTTGAAATAATACTTCCAAAGCGAGTGAAAGTGACCACTTTCTTTAGATTTCTGTGGGTGATGGTGACTGGTGTCAGTTGTTATTGACTAGATATCTCCGTCAAACGTGTTTTCTCTATATCCACTTAATTCCTATCTTTCTTGTCCCTTCTGCAAACCTGCATGATTTCATTTACAAATTTTTTAGTTTCTGTGATATGAGACAGAAGTCACTGGCGAAATCCAAGTCTTCTGAGGTCTTTCTGTCGGTCTAACCTGCTTCCATCCACTCATTCCCCATGGTCTGCCGGATGTTCCAGTCTAAAGGAAAATAAAAAATTTTATCGGGATATTTGTATCCAGAATGCAATTAAAAGTTTCTTTCCGTACATAAAGGTACGATGAAATACTTTCAGGGAATGTTGTAGAGAACTGAACTCAGAACTTTGTTATTTGTGGTCTTAAAGCATGGGAAAATATTCACATGACATTATTTTTTTTCCTTTGGCATTTGATGATACACTGAAAGGCCTGAAAACGATAACTGAACTTTTAAGATAAACTGATAATGTAGATCTATGAAATTACTTCTCAGTAAAATGTCTTTTTCATGACTATCGGAATGCTCAGTAATATCCTGACTTTCCTCAGCCACATTTTTATACCTTCTGTTTTGTCTTTAGGGTTAGGATGGATTCTTTGAGATTCAGATATAGCTCGCATCAGATTATGTGAATATTCAGCTGAATTTTCTTTAACGTTAAAAAAGAGGGAATGTGCAATTCATTAGTATTTTTTTGCCAGAAGGGTAAACTTTATATAAACTGATCACCAAACATTCTCATTTTGCTAAATTTTGCCATAATGTGAAGTATTATCCTTATATCCAGAGGGGAATACTTTAC
This sequence comes from Trichobilharzia szidati, assembly GCA_944472155.2. Taxonomy (NCBI): domain Eukaryota; kingdom Metazoa; phylum Platyhelminthes; class Trematoda; order Strigeidida; family Schistosomatidae; genus Trichobilharzia; species Trichobilharzia szidati. The sequence goes on along the minus strand of OX235279.1, from coordinate 111,629,135 downwards.
TGTGCAGAATTACGCATCGTTTCATGTCTTTAGACTATTGATGCGTTTCTTGTCGTCATTTAAGACATTTACACGAATTTTCCATTATACTGCCCTCAGATCTTTCACGCTACATGCTAATCAGGACGTGTATATAGAATTGAAACTGGATAAGCTAGCTGATCTATTTGAAAAAAGACCTATGCATTAGTACTTTTAAAATCCTTCTTGGTTAAATTGTAGTAATTATTTATTTATTTATTATCCTTCATACTTCAGTAGCTCTAATATTCTATTTCACGGTCTGATAAAATCATGATTAATAACGATAAACATTCTATAGAAGACCATTTATTGCTTTCCATTGTGGGTAGAATTTTACTCACAATGGAATTATACTCTACCACAGTGCAAAAGTTCTATTCTTATATCAGTGATACATTTATTGCTTTCCTCATACTATGTTAAAAAGAAGGAAGAGAAACCAGATACAGCGGCATCAGGTCATTCATCATCTAAACTAAATTATTTCGAGGTGTACATTTAGTTATTAGAAATGCAGTATATTTTTGCTCAGTATAAGATATCATCTGTAAAGAAATGGATCAGAAAAATGTTCCAGTTGTTCTGTAATAAAACCTGTTTGTAATCCCTAGTAATTTCTCAATAGCTCATAGTTTGCACCTACCAAAGTCTATAAACACTTATAAGAATAGGGTTTGGGCATTGTGGTACACTACAACTCAATCACAGAGTAAATTTATTTCATGCAATCACACAGTACTGTACTGTATTATTTACTGATAACATTTCAAGCACAATTTACTGCTCATAATCACATCAAGGTATTCACACAGAGTCCCAAATTCGTTTATATACATGACTTATAGATTGATTAGTCATATGAATGAATAAATAAAGGTCAGTATAAAGTTCAATAGACTTGCATGTAACCGATGATAAGAAGATTAAGTACATTCTGAAATGTGAATGTAATAAGATAGAAAAAATAAGATGAATGTTGTCAGTAAAATGAAATAAAGTGCTAGAATATCATAACGCCTACTGAACTAAAAGAAAGCAAAAATGAAACAATATTTCTTATCCTTTGATTTGATTGGTAGGAGTATTTTCTATATTACTGCTGTTGGTGTTGAGTCATTCCTAAAGCACCTGTTGGGTGTAGATTCCATGAACAAAGATTTAGTAATCAACCTTTCTCTCCACCTACCCATATTACTTCTTAGAATTTTAACCCTCTCCCACCCTATAGTGTGATTATGTGTTAATACATGCAGTGTATTTGCTGAGCTTTTTTCTGAATTACTTATCTTCGCGGGGGCAATTATTTTAGCCTCAGTTAAATTCCTATGTTCTAATAATCTGACTAGCCCCCTCTGACCTACTAGTCTGACCGATATAGTTGACCTAACTCACAGTAATTGCAAGATATTTGGCAAATAATATTATTTTGTCTAATTGGGTCAGCAGGGCCCTTTCGCCTACAGAGCTTGTCTCTGAGTGAGTTTGTAGGTTTCAATGCCACTCTAATTCCTGCTTTATTGAGAATCCTACATAGGGCCTTAGATATCCCCTCCTCATATGGTAAAACTGTAGATGCCCCATGTTCTTTCTTATTTATGTTATCATAATTAGTTTCATTATTATTTTTATTTTACTTTTGACCTGTTCCGATCTTCCTAATGAATTTTATAGGATAGCTATTTTACACCAGCGCTTCTTTTACCTGTTTCATCTTATCGCTTAAATTTTTTGTTGTACTACTCAGTGCTATTGCTCGGTTTGCTAGACACTTGATTAAGCCTGCCTTTGCAGATAACGGATGAGATAAATTAAAGTCTAAATATCTAGTAGAATGCTAGTGTGCAGTTTACCTTCCTCTGTTTGTTTTATTTTACTATCTAACATGGCTAATTATCCTTGTTCATTTTCTTATTCAAATGTGAATTTTATGCCCTTTACTGCTGAGTTTATATGCGTCAAGAAGCTAGAGATATATTCTGCTTTTAACACTGTGAAAATGTTATCTGTATTAAGAGGTATATTTTCCCAGCTATTCTTAAAGATATCTGGTACGACTGGGGTTGTTGGTGATCCCATTGCTACTCCTTTTGTTCGTCTACATTCTGCCTTGGAATTTGAAGATAGCAGACGTGATACATATTTGAATTCTTAAATTAATTTCTTCAGTGGGTGGCTTCATCATATGAGTAAGTTAGAGATCGACAATTAGTTCTTTTTCAACTACTTTCAAGGGCATATTATTTGGTATATTAGTTTAAAGTCTAGTTATATAAAGAACAAACACTTTTTCATGTCTATTAACGAAGTTATAAAGTTGTGTGCCTTGATTTGATTATGAGCAAAAAACTGCGCTCGAAATGTCATTAGTAAATAGTGCTGTATAATACTGTGTGATTTTATCAAGAAAGTCTTGTCTACTAAATTTCAATTTTATTTATGTTTTGAGAATTAAAAGTGATGTCATATTAACGAAGACATGTGATATTTAATAGTTCCGTCTTACATAGTCAGCTGTGCCAAATCACTCTTCAGTAATTAGAAGAGAGTTTTATAGTCATTAGTCAAAGGAATCAGTAAGCAAAAGTTTTCTCATATTTCCCTTCACCATTAGATTCACTACCTGAAGTGGAGAAGATAAAAACTTGCGCGTAATTTCACTGAAGACATACGACAATCCCCTGCTGGGCTTTGTTAAAACGTAATGTCCTGAATCTAGGTTAGCACAGTGTGTATATGAGTGTGTGATGCATGTTGGAATACTATAATCTTATTTGCGTTTAACCACTCAATCCTACAATATTTAGACTTGGATTTTATAGAAGATAGTACAAATAAATTATTCTAAAGAAATCAGTCATCTTTAATATTGTTGTAGCTGAAGATTTTATATCACTTTCTGGATTGTGATCATTTCAGAACACAGGTTTTAGTGAGGATTGATCTACTGTTTATTCGTATCGTCATATATTAACAAAATTACTATAGTACTTAGGGAAATGACTACGTTATCACAAACTGTATGATTCACAACACACTTACCTAGCTGCCTTCACACTGCTATCATGAATATTCACACAAACTATTAGTGTAAGATGATTATGAATACGTCTGGACTTATGAACGAGAATATTAGAAAGGATCTATTGTCAGTTACTTATTAGTCTGTGAAACTCCTCAAACTTTCGTTCATCAGACACTCCGAAATTATTACTTGAAACAGGCACCTAAACTGCTAAATAATATCATTAAAAGGGTCAATAAATAAGCCTGAAAGCTGCAATTAATATGGTAAAAAAAGTTGTTGAAATAATTCCGTGCGAAAGGAAAGCAAAGAAATTATAAATTCGTGTAGTATAGAATAATTAAACCCATAAAAAATGCATGCCTTTCACACCCTAAGGGAAATAGAAACAGAAATTCGGTAAATAACTGGCTCGCTGAATGGACAAACAGATAACATTAGTAGTAGTATTTGGATGAAATAGGTCAGGTCAACATTTACAACCAACTATAAAGGATTTTGGGATTCATAGGTGGATAAACCTAGATGTATTTGTAGCGTAAATTCGGATGGTAACAGGAGTAGAGCAGGAAACAAGAACGAGAAGGTGGGTGGGAAAAATAAAAAGTCTAGTAGGGAAGAATTAGATAAACAAGAGGTATAAAATAGAAACAGACACCAATTAATTAATTTAGTCTGTAAATATAAGACAAATAAACTGTGCGGAAAGCCTCTGGGTGATTCAGCGTCTACGATAATTTATTCACTGTTCCAAAGAACTAAACAAAAGAAACATATCAAAAACTATATGCAAATAGCCTCCGTAATAATCGATATCACTTGAGTGACTTAAACAATTGTTGTGAATCACTTATGTGGCGTGGTAGCTATTTATCAAGGGCATAGGTTGTATATCCCAAATCGTGTCTGATTTCATGTAAATAAGAACATTCACTTTTCACTTCCCATTGCAATACTTAACTGACTTGAGGTATTGTCTGTTTAGAATAAATAAATAATTATTAGTCACTGCCTGCCCTTAAAACTAGATATTCTGCAATAGTCATATTGAACTGAAAAATGTGCATCGATAGGTAAAGCAGTGTTGTATCTGCTTTTATATTTTATTTTCACCGACATCTTGGTTAGAATTGGCAAATCAGTTTCTGTTTAGTACCTGCCTGATATGCATTTCTCCACTGCTATGCTTCCTGTAACCAGCAGTCTACCGTTTTAAACATTTATTAAACATTTATTAGTTTACCGAACTATTTTTAATTCTTTCTGAATAACTGATATGGAGAACGCACCACCTTGAAACTGAAGTCAGTGATTGTAATGACCAAAACCGCCTTGTTATTGTCTGAACGCAAGAAATCGATCTCTGCGTTCTACGGTATAGCTGAAAAAACTTCCTTGAGACGCGCGCAATTACGAAACTCTCCAAAGACATGAAAAAGACGATTATTCTACACTAGTTTGAGGTTCTATCAAACAATAATAACATCAAAAAATCAAAACTGCCTCAACAGTCCCTTTAAACAGCTTTACAAAACGGATACTTAGAATCAAGTAGGATATTCCCGAAATGGTGTGATCAAAAACTGTCTCCACATGAATACACACAGACGCTTCCCATGGATAGCCCAAGGTCAGAAGGACCTTCATCCACTTAGACAAAATCACATCGTACAATACACTATCAGTGCGAACACACCCACAAAGAGAAGCACTAAAATTAAAGTTTATACAGTGACAAAAAGACAAATAACATAGATCATGTCAACATGTGATATGCAAAAGTCAAAATAAGAATATACAGTCTTGGAAAAAAACGGAAAGCAATTATAAAGTTTGTTGCAATATCTGAATTAGTATAAATATTGTGATTAGATCGTTCAGAGGGGATTTTTCAAACAATTTTTCCGTCACAGTAATTTTAATAACAAAAGCAAATTCTTACATGATAAGAGAAGGTAGACACAGCCAGAATGGGATGTATTATAAAAGCCTACGGATATTGTTACACCTGGTACATAACCATGTGAACAAGTAACTTATATACAGCTCTTGTTATGAAATGTCAAAGTTCTCCTATATTATTCAATGATAACATGATTAACGAAGATGACAATCACAATAATTTTTATGGTTTAAAACGACAATAGTCAAGCTATATTGCATCTCGGCAAGTATCAGTACTGATGTTCCTTTTAGTCAAGGAATTTAACGATTATTCTCAGCTAACTTAGGTATATAATCATAACTATTGCCACATTATTCAAGCGCAGATTGTTTGTTAAATCGTATCTCCAGTCAGTTGCACTGAGATCACCTGCCATTTCACACTAATACATATCCCATTGGTTAGATTTAATGAATTATCCTATTAACAACAGAAGTGTGTATATGTCCCACAGTGTTAATTTTACTATAGATAGAACTAAATCGACTAAGAAAGAGGTTTGGGATGTCAGAGAGTTGATCACTACTTACTTATCCCTATTTACAGTAGAAATGATTACTTTTAAGCATCTTTGTTTACTTTGAAAAATAGCACCACCCAACTTTAGCTTCAAAGAAAAAATCACAGGGGTCTCTTTTTTGTTGACTCCGTTTGCTTTGTACCGCTGGAATAATAGATTATCATAAAAGCAAACTTACATCTTTTTCTGTCGATTTCATAATAGGTGACTGTAACACAATAATTCTACATCTTGTTGACTTTCAGCAAAATCCAGTATCATTTTTGCATTTCCTCTTGTATATTCTTTGAATGGTTAAACAAGCTCAGTCGTATGCATAAAATCCAGTGTTGATTTAGAAATTATTGACTACGTATGGTCGTGTACATGAAAAAGGTGAACCAGTGTGAGAGTAAGTGACCGAAAAGATTTTTCGTATATTTTATACTACTTTGTTCTTATATAGTAGTTCAAATTCATTATCAAAAAATAGGTTTACAGAGAGTTGTCATACAAAAGCTCTGAGGGGAAAAAGGTATATAGTTCTGATAAGTATGTTTTTACTTTTTCATCATTACAAGTAACTCACCAAATCTGATGCAGTGCAATAGAGGGAATTAAATTTGTTTTTAAAATGAGGTCTTAGTTATTGAAATTGATAGATAGTGATATAAATAATTACCTTTCTCCTGTGCAGATATGTGAGGAAAGCTAGCACGTTTAAACTAACTTCATTTAAAATTTAGCATAGAAGTTCACAGTCATTGTTCTTTCCCTAATTATTTTCCATCACTTGAATTTATCTGCAATAACATCACTGAATATTGAATATATCGAATTTGTCTTAGAAATGATTTCATCACAAGACTCTCTGGAAAAGGTTCATTACCTAGATGGGTTGTTGCTAAGCAGCAATTTATTAGTAAAGTATTCAAAGAATCATGAATAAGAAATATTTAGAGAACACTGGTATGCGGTAATCATGACTGATTTTTTAACGATGAACCCAATAAGGAGAAAATTTCTTAAGAAAATGTTCCTCAAATACAGTGCCCGAAAATTGATTCGCAGATATGTTGGTCACTGTTTAGGTTACAAATAAAACATTCTAGTTTAAAATAGTGAATGATTCTAATTTCAGCTAATCATATTTATATTCCACTTATCATAGTTTACAGAGAGATACGCCATCACAAGTTCGGTGGCACTTATTGGTGTATAGGTTGCTGAATTGAGAAATACATGTCCGTTGATTTTCAATCGAGTATATTCAACAATCGGCTGGCGGAATGCAAACGAAGTTTTAAGATTTTGTTTTTGATTATATCAGTAAAAAGTTCTATATTTTGCATACTGTAGAGAGGACACTAAGCGTAAAGGTAAATTCTGCACCTACTGTTTACGAATAACTCATAGTATACAGCCTCTGGATGATATCACTTGAACAGAAGATATGTACGGTATTCGCTCTGATGCTGTTCTTCGACAGACTGGATAACTTACCAGTACTAATGAAATAAATTACAAAAATATTTGTGAGTTACACTTGCTCCCGAATATAGTTTTTATGTCGAAATCAATACTGCCCCCTGAAACCCAACTTAAATTATTAATTATCTTAAGTTTATAAATGATGAAGAAATTTGGTGGTATTCTGAAAAAGAGGGTTTACTGTCGGTTTTTTATTTTTCCTTAATTCTGGTATTTAAGTGTACTGACAACCAATTGATTTAAATATTCGAAAGCAGTACATATTATAAAAAGGCAGACATTAATAATTAATTATCAAGTGATTAAAATTCATATCTTCTAATGGTCTTGAAAGTTTAAGTATTTATCCATCAAGTTATATTAGTAACTTGTACTGATCATTTTCATTTATTTGGTGTTGGCTATTTAATCTTCTAAGATAAATAATACAATTTACTATGAGTTGATTCACAGATGTTTGTAAAAATAATTGTCCCCGCGTTTGTGTTAATTAGTGTACATTTACTTTGATATATGTGATAACCATTAATAACTGAGGCAGATAAGAGTATACGTTGACGCACGTTATTCACTACTGAACTTCATGTTCAGAAGTTGTGAGGAGTTCACATTCAGTCATGCAGAACACTGTCTAAGCTTTCCAAGTAGGGTTAAAAAGGAACCATTCAAAATACTTATGCTAGGTTAATTGCCTTCAAAATACCAGATAGTGAAGAAGATATGACTGGCTGAAGGGAAAGAACTTCGAAGGATGTTCGAATATTATAATGCCATTGATTAAAGAGGTATTTAGACAAACGGTTGGATATGAAATAGATTTTCTGAAGGACTGACGTTGGTTGGCAAATTAATGGATTACAACAATTGCTGAATATCTAATCCATTGCAGTTACAACCTACCCAGAAATGCGTAGCCAACCACTCCTTTGAGAATAACGTTTGGCAAACAGAGAGGTCTTACTGTAAATTCCCATCATCCAGTCAAACCTGCATTATACAGCTTTACTTTCAATCTTTCGCTGGTATGCAACATAACACAAACAACATCATGTAACACCAGCAATTATAATCTCCTTCATACACCGTATCTACGAATATGAATCATTATGTTTCAAGTTGTTTTGGTGATAACACTTCCAACAGCCTCAGAAATTCTTTTATTATTATTCTAATCACTTCCAATTCAGAATTAATTAATTTCACTAATTCTGCAACAGATAAAATTATACTAATTTCCTTTTGATGGTTTCTTATAGATTTTCTAAATATTTAATGAAATCCTGTTACTACTTTTTCAAAGTAAGTAGTCAAAAATCAAAGTGAAAAAATATATGTAGGTAGTAATTTTATTCACCACAATAAGATTATCTCCTACATTTCATGGTATCTAATACGAACTAATAAATTGGTAGGTAACATGAGCGTAGTGGACATTTTTACATCTAACACCGAAAACTCCTACATTTCCCACAACTTAAATTACATAGATTTCAAGTTTATGAAATAGATTATGGGCTAGAAAAATGCATCCATTCTATCAAATTTAGTGTTTTCAGAGAATAAGCTGTAAGTAAGGAAATGAGTTACAGGTGTTCAGGTGTTTGTAAACCTTCACTAAATGTTTTACACGTTAATTTACCAGTAAGCGGTTGGAGAAAACAAAGGTAAAATATCATTGGGTTCAGCTTTAAAACCATATTGTAAAAAGAATTAATTTAGGAAAACATGTTGTATACTTGATGTTCCAACAGCCATATTCATTCTGCTTAAGCTTATAACTCCTCAGAAGTTATGGACAAGATTCCAAACTAAAGGAATATTTTGTGACAGGATTTCATCTTTTCTTTGTTCATGAAGGCTTATTTTTCTCATCCAGTCCTGTTCAAAAGATTTCGCCTAAATTATTTCAATACACAAATATTTCTGTGGAAAACTTATTTTTTAAAAAGTAAAATGTATTTTTATCGAAGGCTGTTTGTTATCTGACAACAAAATGAAAAATTGGATTGGCTACATAACAACTGCATATTAAGTAAATGCAGTAGACTTCTGCTTTCATGTATCTCTGGCAAACCAGTTGATCTTGGTGAGTTGAAAAATACCACTGTCATTTTTCATAAGGATAGAGCCCTCAGCCAAGCTCTCATACTCATATAATTTAATCTACTGAGCATGGCTGGGAATAATTGCCTATTAGAAAAAAGAATATCACATGCATTATGTAATATTTTTGTGGTAGTAAAGTAAGTAGATAAATAAGCAGTAGTGAATAAACCCTGGACCTATCGCTAGTTTCAGGAGACTAAAAGTAATACTCAGAAAGCAACAGAAAACGGTTGAGCAACACAACTGTTTATCCTTCAAGCGATAACGAAACAGATTTACAGTGGTTAATCAGTACCTACTTTCACCGATGATATTCTTAATTGTGGTGGACTGGATTATGCGTCAGACTGTGGGAACGATGTGACAGGAAAACGCTGAACCACCGATAATAAGACTCTAGGAGATCTGGATTTCGCAGATGATATATGTCTAATGTCACACAAACTCGAAGACTTACAGATGAAAACCAACAAAGTGGCAGACAAGGCTGGCAGCGAAGACAGGACTCCAGGTAAACATACAAAAGTTGGAGGTGATGAAAATAACCAACAGACAGACACAATAACCAGCACCATTCACCATCAACGGTAGAGATTTGACAGAGGTTACTTCCTTCACTTATCTAGGAAGCATTTTTTCAATCACAGGCAGTTGGAACGGATGGAGATGTTAAAGCCAGCCAGAATCAGAAAGTCAAGATACGTTTTCGTCAATCTGAAACCAGTTTGGAAGCCTTCTGCACTAACGCAGCATAAAGAACAAGATTCGCATTTTCAACACCAATATCAAGTCGACCCTTCTATACGGGTCAGAAACTTGCACTAAGTGTAACGAGGAGGATTTCCGACAAGTTGTAGACTTTTATCAACAGCTACGTTCACTGGCACCATATTGAAGATCAAATAGCCGGTCGGCCAGAAAGAATTAGCAACAGGAAACTCCGACAACAAACTAATCAAGAGGCGATCGCTCAACAAATATGTATGCGAAAATGGAGATGGATTGGGCAGACGTTGAGAAGGCTATCGAACGACGTCGTGCACCAATCCGTCGAGTGGAATCCAAATGGGATTTGATGAGTGGGTCGTCCTAGGGTAACATGGAGGAGATCGTGCAAAGGGGAGATGAGAGATTATGGTCAATCATCGACCCAGATGAAGAGGACTGCAGAAAATAGAACAAGGTGGGGATGTGTTGTTGAAGCCCTATGTACCACTTGGATGCCAAGGGAATACTATTATATTGTAATAATAGTAAAGAAAGGAAACGATATGCAGACTAATAGGGTTATATACGATGTTCATTTTTTGGTATTAACCAGTGCAATTTATCTATAGATGCGGATATCCTTTTAATAACAGTGATTCTGTGATTCACTAATCATCACCGGATAAGTAAATATTGCTCTGAAAACTATTAAACATTTACACTTCTTATTGGAATTTTGGTGTGTATCTAGATGATAAAATACACAATTTAGCCTATATAATAATAGCTTATAGTACCAGAAGAATTTTTACATATTGTATCACAATATTATTATTAAATCAATAACGCTTTATTCAACATACTACTGAAACTCATAGAAAATTATATGGTAGGGTGAAATAAGCAATACAATGTGTATGGGTTCATCACTGGTTACTTCTGATACTGCTAGACTGAACACTGATTCATAGTTTGATTACCCTTACTACTTACTGAAATGATCAGGGGTTTATTCTTCATGAAAAGTGAATTAACGATGTAAAATAACGCCAACGAACATGTGAAATAGTTTTCATTCGTATATCAACATACTAACATTCCTCACTGTCCAGTAATCCCACTTGAAAACAAGTAGATTTGTGAATTATCAGATTTGTTATCTCTGTTTACAGACGAAAACTTTGACAGCTGTAAATCACTTATATGGTGAAATGTTTTTGTTGTTGATATCAAGCAATATCAGAATGGGGCATTTTTGAGATAACATCATTGTATCATGGTTTCTAGGAATATTTCTAAATTGTGTGCAATTATAATTTCAAAATACTGATTACCGAACAAAAATATTCTTTTCAATAACTTCATCAGGTTCTACGGTTATACGTCCATATTGATGAAAGCATTATTGTTGTCAATAACAACAGTAGTGAAGTTATCAAAAGGAATATATTTTGTTTACTGATCAAAATTTTGAGATTTCTAATAGGCAGTTATATATGTCCAAACCAAGTTCACTTTTAACAGTTTGAAAAAATTTAGTCATTGGGTATGTGACATTCATTATAATAAAGGTTGTCTTGTATTTCCCAATGAATGAAAAACAAAACGATATTGCTTTTACTGAGGTTTCGCTACTTAATGCTAATAGCTTTATCAAAGTATTATTAAACCAGAATCTACAAAATGTCAGCATATATATAACAAAGAGTTAAGAGGTGAGAAAACAAACTTAGGTCAAGTTAAAAGAACATATTGAAAGTCAAAATAACAATGAAGATCACTAAACCAAATAACAAAGGTTATAGTACATCTGTTATGGTATCAAAACAAAGTTGGTCAGTATGGGGTCATTTTTCGTTGTCAAGTTGGCCAATTGGTAAAGATAACAAAACCAAGTGTAGATTGTTGGATTTGATAGGTGTGTTAATATTATGATATTGTTTATCACATTCGTGTAGATTTTGTCACTTCATGGGGGAGGGGGGTGTTACAACCAGGTCAGATTCTGTTTTAGTCCATCATTCTTATTCAGACAATTTGGATTCCACTTGATATGAAGTGCTTCTGATGTTAGAAGTTCTTTGTGATTTCTGAAGTTTTTCTGGATTGTTTCAATATTTTAATAAGGCATTTAAAAGACAAATTTCGCGAGATGATATCATTTCGTAGTTTCTTTACAACCGCTTTACAAATAACGTGGTTAACAATAATAAAAAAAGTTCATGATAAATATTCATTTAAATAAAAAACAAAAGTACATACTAATGACCAATCATATTTAAATAGATCATGTAGTCTATGGTTATTGAAGGTGATGGAAGCACTTTGGATTAATCACATACAGCCTAAACTGTGTGTACAAAAAACAGTTGACTTCAACCTTCGCCTACCATGGACTACTTGACCTATTTAAATATGATTGGTCATTAGTATGTACTTTTGTTTTTTATTTAACTGAGTAATTGCCATGATCTTTATTTTATTATTGTTAACCATGTTAGTCGTAAAGTGGTTGTAAAGAAAGTACGAAATGACGATATCATCTCGCGAAATTTGTCTTCTAAATGCCTTATTCAGATTTATCAAAGGGACTAGTTGATTTAATTATTTCAATATTGTCAAAATCAATTTTGTAGCCTGATTCTGTAGCTTATGATTTTTCAGGCTTTTTTAGTTCAACCGGATTTCTCAGTGTTCGAACAGATGCTCTACGGTGTTCATTTCTTCTGATTTTGATTTCTCGAGATATTTATCCGATATATATCGCATCACATTCCAAGCATTTTATTTTGTAGACACAATTAGATAGAGAATCTTTAGGGATTGGGTCTTTTATATGGACAAGGTTGTTTCGTATCTTGTCTGATGGTTTTAAGAAAACTCTAATGTCGAGCTGATTGTGTATTCTTATGATATCGTCTGACGTCTCAGCTCTATACTGAATGACGACTGTTGAGATCCATGTTTTCAGAATGCTTTTTCAACCATACTTAATGTCAGTGTTGATTTTGTTGATGAAGTTCCTTGGGTGGTTGTTTTGCTTGAGAGTTTCAGTAATTTTTGATATTTCTTCTTCTTTATCTTTCCCATCCGTTATCAGACTTGAAACAACTGAAACCTTTGCGCTGATGGGGTGTGATGATCTGAAGTCGAAATATATATTGGAGTGGGTTTTCTTCCTGAATATGGAAATACTAAAATGTCCGTTTTCCCTTCTCTTAACTAGGTAGTCTAGAAATGGTAGTTCACCGACGTCTGATTCTGCTTCTGAACTGAACTTGATTCTGGGAGATACACAGTTTATTTTCTCCAGGAATGAATTGTGTAGATCCCGTTTTAGTACTACAAAAGTATCATCTACATATCTTAACCATATTTTAAGAGTGCATATGCTTGAAAAGATGCCATCTTCGAATCTATTCATGAAAAGATCAGCGATTATTGGGGAGACTGGTGAACCCATAGCAACACCATTTGTCTCTCTATATAAACTCCCTTTAAATGTAAAATAATTACTTTCTAGACAGAATTTCAAGCTCTTAATTATTTCACCGGTGTCCAGTGGACATCTTTGTGATAGCGTTGTATCTGATTCTAGTAGACTGGAAATGATATCAAGACTTTCGATAATGGGGATGCTAGTATATAATGAATTAATATCATAGCTTACCATAATGTCTTCTTTATCAGTTGGCCAACTTGACAACGAAAAATGACACCATACTGACCAACTTTGTTTTGATACCATAACAGATGTACTATAACCTTTGTTATTTGGTTTAGTGATCTTCATTGTTATTTTGACTTTCAATATGTTCTTTTAACTTGACCTAAGTTTGTTTTCTCACCTCTTAACTCTTTGTTATATATATGCTGACATTTTGTAGATTCTGGTTTAATAATACTTTGATAAAGCTATTAGCATTAAGTAGCGAAACCTCAGTAAAAGCAATATCGTTTTGTTTTTCATTCATTGGGAAATACAAAAACATTTATTCTAATCGGCAGCTTTAAACAATTCGAATTTCTAAAACGATGGTAGGTGAATGCTTCTGATTGCGTGATTATATTTAGTTGGAGGAAGGTGTTATTGTAGTAGAATTGATACACATATAAATATATCTAGATATGATATGAAACACAAGGATCCCGTGTAAAAACAAATTTATAAATTTAACATTCTTAAACTATGTCGGACTTTGTGACAAGAATAAACATGTTTGATCTAAACTCATAAGATATTTGAACAGTCTTCACCAAGATTAATAGTTGAATACGATTTTTCGATTTGTTCGTATCTTCAGAAAACCAACAGTATGTCAGATGTAATGATAATAATAATAGTAATAATAATATTATGATTGTAAGAAACATTGTAAAGAGAGGGGAGAAGGGAAAGGACATTGTACAGGTGAAATAAAAGTATGCTATCAAGGTAGATTTAAGTTAACTACTGTCTCATTTTGTACACAGAAATCCGGCTTCTTTAATCTGATTGCATAGGCTTCAGCAGAACTAAGAGCTTCTTTATTTATTTACTTACTAAAAACTGTAAATCGTTTACTCACCGTCACCGAATGGTCACAGTCAAATAAATGTCGTGTATTTGAGCTCCTTGGGATGCCATCATGAATACTTAAAAGCCATTTAAGACAGTGTTCGGTAACGTTTGTAGAGTATGGAGCTGACGCGTTCTGTGACTGACAACGGCTCATGTTGAAGTCTATTTTGAAGTCGATCGAGTTGACACAAAATTAGAATCGGAAGAATACCGCATTACTTTGTAGCTGATAATCTTAAGGTGGGTTCTCAGGGATTTCAGTGAGTTGCGAGTGTTAGTTAGTAACCGAAAGTATTGGATGTTTACGGCGTTCTATCACCACTCTACAAAAAGGAGATATAGGAATGTTTAAGTCATTATGTATGCTAAAGTGTTTTACAGTATATTCAACTGCAAGCATTGAATAAATCACAAATATTAGATACATTTAACCAACCGATAAAAAGAGACGTAATTAACATCATCTGATAATCAAAGACAATGTTAACTGTAAATACAGAAAGCGGTCGAGCACATATGACTTGCGTCTACAACATAAAATATTATCAAGCAGCCATACAGTACTTTACTATTTCCATCAGCTTTTCAATGGACATGGCGTGTGATGAAGATGGCTATTAATGCTTCTCCGAGATTCGCGTATCTTTGCAAATTTAGACAACTTTTCTTCATATTACTATTATTGTTGTGCATTTGGAAAGATAAAAACAACAAAAAGAAATGTCTGAAATAAAGGTTTTAAAATTTCAAACCGAGTTTTTATTTGCATCTAAAAAATAGGATGTATACAATAACACCTACTTTTTATGTCCTTAACAGAAAGGTTTGACTATCAAAAATGAACAAAGGATATTTTTTCAAATACACAGCTATTTAAAGTCTAAATAAAATACTGACTGCAATACGCCGAAATATTTAATACTATAAGACTATTAATAATCTGGAAATTAGAAACTGTTGTAGCCAAATAGGATATGTAATTATTAACACATTCAACAACAGTTCTTTTTTAATTCTGTGTATTTTTAATTTTTGTTGTTCGTTTTGTGCACTGTGGTGATAATTCATTCTCGAACTCCTTGGAAGAAAGCGCTATTTCGTCCTTATTGGCATTTTATTGAAATCCTGTTAATTTTTACAAGGGATAAATTCAGGAAATAGGTCTCATCAGAAACGACTCAACATTGTGATAAAAGTAAACTATTAACTGGATCGGGTCCCACTGCAAGCTCGCCTTGTAACCAGTGATTCCTAAGCGCATACTGGTGAAGCACCACAAACCAGTATAAAACAGCTCTCCAGTACTCCTAGGCTTTCCAGTGGTTCACTAACTGTTGTTAACTCATGATCAAACCTGTTAAATAATGTCTCAAACAGGACAAAATACACATTCTGTGTTATTTGTCAAACAAAAGTACTAATGAAAAGAAGCTTTCCTTTAAAACATTGACATCCAACAATCTTATCAAACTACTTGTTGTCGTAATACCAGTAAATGGAAAATTACACATTCGACTGGCATAAAAATGGACTGTTGTAATCGAGAAATACAGTAAAGATGCATATCTAGGATGTTCTGAAGAATATTGCATAAGTGGTAGATAAAAATAAGCATAGATCAGTCATTCTTGGTGCATTATTTTAGTAATTCTATTCAATTCACGTTTATATGACTAACCTTCATATTGTGCATTAATATTTAGCTGTAATAAGAAATATTTCTTCTATTTTTGCAATGGAGGCGGAAAAGTGTACTGATATCAAGATTTACACATGGGCTAAAAATTCTTTTAGTTATTCCACATGTGACGTAAGGAAATCTGACAAGAGAAACATTTTTTACAAAAAGCCTACAAATCAATGTAAATATGTATAAATGCTATTTCACTTCGACTGATCTATCATCTATGTTATATTTTGAAATATGTTGGTGAAATTTATCTGTTGGATACATTTCGTCATTCTGGTTACAAATATTTTTGCATTAAAAAAACAACCTTAGTACAGTTGGCTAGTGAAGTCCTACACACATTCGATTATGCGTAGGTATGCTTCTGATTGGTAATAAAAAAACGGTGATTATACTGATAAAGAATATGTAAAGGAATGACTCATCAGGCGAAATATACTTAGTGAACATTGAATTAACTGGGATAAATGAGTCATTTGATAGGAAAGACCCTAAATGAAAGATATTTATGAATAATCCCCGCCTTATTTATATGAAAAGATAAGTTGGTGATAAATGAACAACAATAAATTAATCGCAGCAAAACGAAAGCTGAAATTGTTTTGTTGACCGAATTCAGACAGACAAAGATTGTAAAAGATACGACGTTAAAAGTTAAAATTATAGTTCAGTTACGTAACTATAGTAGACAATTAGTTAAGAACACAATATTCAGCAAAGAGACTCTTTTCAACGAATTTATTATCAAGCTGTACAACCAAATATATTGATGTGGTTGTGTTCTCTGAGCTGGACTATTGATTTGCGAAGCTTTCATTGCCCTACTAAGCAACATCTTCAGCTCATACTTTAATTTGAAGTGAGCTTTTATTTATTTATTTATTGTAACAACCGCGAAAAACACTACACTGGCCAAAGTGGACGTCCTCTTCGTCTTTGTATCCATGATCATAAGCTAGCCGTCAAAAGACATGACATCCACTCCCTCATATCACTACATACAGACAATCACGGACATCAGTTAGACTGGGATGATGTTCAAACATTAGACAGTAGATACACCAAGAATGCTAGAGAATTCAAATCCCGACGGGTGAGTACTGATGAAGAGTCCCAAACTAGGACGAAACAGCTGTCAAGTACTTCCAGGTTTTCCAATAGTTCTCTAACTAATGTCAGCTCATGATGAAAATCCTGTAACCAATCAAATCCCTACAAACCAACACTTGAATGCTAGAGAATGTTTAGAAGCCTGGTATTCCAGTGATACATCAATCAGTATGCACATCGAGATAGACAAAATTTACTAACCGATAAGAAGTAAATCTCACACACAAAGGGTCAAAGTTCAAGTGAAGGAAACAATCAGCTCCAATACAAGTAGCCTAGAAGGTGTGAAAACACACAAAAACAACCAATCACGTTCAAGGTCACCAGGAGAGATGACTAATAAACTCGTGGAGAAATCTAGAAGCTCACTTCAGATTGAAGTATGAGCTGAAGATGTTGCCTATTTAGGCAATGAAAGCTACGGGAATCAATTATCCAGCTCAGAGAACACAACCACATCAAAATCATCCACCCGAGCTACAAATCTTCTCCATCATATATATATATATATGTATTCATTTGATTTTAAGAAAGTAAATCCACTGGACAACTTTAAACGAAATGTGTGAATACTTGTAACTACATACTTATAAGTATAGCTTCCTAAAATCATACATATAAACGATTGTACAACTTGATGATAAAGTTGTTGGAAATAGTCTGTTTGCTGAACGTCCATACTATCAGAATATGAATTCTTGTACAACCAATTATCAGAGTAAGTAATTGCAAATTTTAAGAACTAAAGAATTAACAGTAATGGTAATAACAATAATAATAGTAAAACTAGTTAAGACAATGGTGCTGACAAAAGACAGTTTAATGAAGACAACAATATTAGTAATAGATGAATTAAAGTAAAACAGCAATATTAAAAGTTAACGGAGTTACATACATTACGATGGCAGACTCAGAGTGCTCATTCTTTCCTTCTGCAAACTGAGATCGAGTTTATCAGTGCTATTTACACAAGCATGTACAACTGCAATCATCTCCCTCTTTAGCTGTCTGCTGACAACAGTGCACTGCTTCACACAGTTAAATTCGTGGCTGCGGTCTATAAGATGTTTTGCTGCCTGAAGTTTTGCTTGCACAAATATATTCAAATTGATATGCACAGTTAGAAGTGTCGAAGATTAGCGATCGGTTTTTCCTGGATTGTAACTGAATCTTAACACCTGATAAGCTCGATATATATATACATAGTCTGATTTACCAGTTAGCTATCAAAATATGTAACAGAAGAATTTCGGTACAGTATGCATGATTTCATAACTTTGTCATGATCACCATTAGAAATGTACTTTAATGTACTTCAAGATGTTATCTGTCTTAAATATTAATCCTGCAGCAATCTGATAAGTGGTGACTTTTCTTCATAACTTATACGTTATTCAGTATTATCTTGATATACTAATTTCCTAAGCTGGTTTGAAACGACTTTCTCTTGTTTCGTATGCAATGACATATGATCAAATATCCATTTTTTAGGCCATTTCCTGCATTTAATATATTCCAAACTGTGTATAATGGATAGGTTTAATGAAACTATCAAAAATCTATGGAAGTGTAAAATTCGTAGTATTTTTGAAAAAATTATGTTAAAAAGTACAGTTGGCAATAAAAGCGTATATCACATGTTTCTTCTTTCGCAGTGCTTCTGTGAATTCCATGGCATCCAAAACATTTTTGATTGACAATATTAAAGTGTAAATTCTAGCGAATAATAAAATTCACTGACCACATTTTCGTGTATGCTGCTTACTTTTCAGAATGTTATAAGACAGGCAATAGAGGAAGTTATTTATTTGTTTGTTCTTACAGAGAAGTACAGGGCATTTGCTACACTGGAAAAAAATGCTTAACGATAAGTAATCACAATGAGTCAGTTAAATATTTTCTCTAAAATTAGCGATGGTTTCAAGCCTCAGTTGAAATACCATCACTTAATGGGGATTGCACGTACATCCATCTTGGTTCGATTGATAGTCACCACCCAAATTATGTTAATCCCTAGACATCGGTAAAGCGTGCGTACTAGTAGCCAGTTTGTGAACAGAGGCTGAACATTTTGGTCCCGTCAGTCAACAGGAAATATAAAAATGACTCAAACAAATAATTAAAAGAAATCTTTTCTCTCCTCATATTATATTAATAATGAATTTTCCCCCATTTATTTATGTGCGAAATGCCTATCTTAAACAAATTAAAACAACAGTTTTCAATGAAACACTCATAATCAAACATATTAGTCACCTAATGTCATAGCTGTTTAGGTTATGGAGAAAGCCATCAAAGCATAACGATTTAATTCAGATAGAACGGGGAAGTCAAATGTTGCATGCCTGATAACTTTCCCATTTTAAAAATCCGAATTCACAGTTAAAGTGAGTACATATTTCTACTAACGTCCCACCGGCCTATACGGTCACCTACTTTAAAAATTCAGTTTAGATGTATAATACGACTTGATTATCATCTATTTCTTTGCTTTTCGAGCGTACCATAGGGAATCAGATGCGTATCTTCATTCCATTCATCTGTCACCAGTTTCAATTGTCACCATGAATACGCACATACTTGTATTCTCCATTCTGTTCCATGTCACTTCAGACGCCCGATTCTTTATTCACTTTCAATTATGTATTCTCATATACGTATTTAAGGCAGTTTGCTAATATGAATATGTAATTAGATGGTATGTATGTTTGGGAATAGAGAGAAACAGTCACTGTTGTTTCAAGATAATCAGATAAATAAGGGATGGTGAGAATGAGACTAAAATTTAAGTGGGTATGACAATATTAATAGTGGTAGTGGTGTAAGTTTGTTCGTCTCTAAGTGTTAAGTGTAACTGAGACAGTTGTCAGCATACGTTTTTAATGTGTTTCGGAAATGCTCTCCGTGCGCTATTCCCTCTTATGACCATCACCATCACCTCACATACAATTAGAATAATTTTCCCTCTCGTTAACGCAGGATAGTTAACCGTACTAATGTTTTCAGTGACATTACCATGAAATCATACAGAAATTTTTCTGCCCGTTCAAACAACTATAAGGACACCAGAATTACAACTGTAACCAGTTTCCAGCATAAAACTGCAATACAATAACCTGAGATACGTGCGTTGACTATGTGTCATTGGAAACTGGGGCGAAGTTAAACTTTAATCACCAGGATAGTTTCGTGTTGGGGCTAGGTTAAGAAAAGATTAGGATTAAGCAAAAGTTTAGAAAGCTTATATGAACTCACGTATAGAATATGGCATAATTACTCTATTGACACTCCGATCCAAAACTGAGAGGTATTTTTGTTACACGTCAGAGAAGGGCATCCTGTGTAACAGTTTCGAGCCTTTCTGCTAATTATTTTCATGAGTATATATATTTTACACATAAAGACATTTTTCATGTGACTGATGTACTCAAGGTCGTTTGTTCGCTGTTTCATTTTGGTGCTTAAAGTTTGATTTCTCCGAAAACCGCCAGTGAAATAAATTAACCAAAATGTCATCTCTAGTACACAAAAATTATCTGTTGGTTTTATATATATTTATATACTGTTCCTTTTCATTTAAGAGATAGCCTAACAGACTAACTTTCCTTTATTTCATTTAATACTTAAACCACTGATGAATTAATTCAGTTACATTTATTTATAGCCACCAAAACTTGTCCTCTTAAGCTTCAGTGACTAAAGGCATAAAACTATTTTTTTCTTTGCTAATGGCTTAAGCCACCATGAGATTTATAACGATGAAGCCAAAATGTAATCATTTCGACTGTAAACTTAGTACCGGACTAGCAACTTGAATGAAGATATTAGTAAAATTGGCGTCTTTCTTCAAAGTATAAATGTGTGTTTCGTCAGAAATGTAACCATAAATCATGTCACACAAAGCGAAATAGATTAAGCAAACACATCCAGAAGGCCGTTTGTGTGTTCAGAAAGCATAAAACCACTAGTCTCTTCGGAGATTCGGTACTCGTTTCAGATGAAAATTTACTGCTAATTGTTAAAGCTGCAATGAACAACCCCATGAGTAATGAGGTGTCGTAAAACACATTAAATTGCAACTTTCATTACTTAAGGAGCACAGTTTTCATATACCTGTCAGTTTTTCAATTTTTTCGGTGAAAATGACTTTCCGAATTACCGAAGTCTACTTTTAAAGCATACTGTTGAGTGTGAGGTTGTAATTAGTGTTGCGATAGTGAGACTTCTTAACTGAATAATATAAAATTAATCAATTAAAGTGGACCAAATACACATAGGAAGAAATATCATTTTGATAGAAGAAAGTTAAATGTAATTTTGACACAAAGAGGAATTAAACTGGACACACTGAACAAACAGAATGCACACTGAATAACTGGGGCATTTAATATTATAATGTTAATTATCTAATATTAGAATTATAATTAGGCTGACTAACAATGAAACAAAAGTGGCAATTTCTTAGCTCAGTTTCGTTTGTTGTTCAACAGTGTGGAATGTTAGTTTCTTAAATTTACAATACAAACGGAGAATCAGGAACTCAGCCGTAGTGACTAAGCAAGAGTGATCTAGTGCCAAAACTGTTTCATTAAACTTCAGTGTCAGGTATCTTCAGACGGACTTTCTGATTTTGTCTTGTTAAAACTGTTAAATTTATGGTGCAGAGACTGCCCATGAACAATGGAGTCTATATTAGAAGTACCCCAGTTCGGCAAAAAAGATTATGAAAACACGGCATTCTAGCGAGTATCCATGTATCTGACGGCTATTGCATTAGTGGAACTATCATTAATTGGTGGGAGCATTAGTTAGTTAACGTGTACATCAAACAATGCACTTGTAGACTTACACATACTAAAGTGGCAAGCAAGTTTTTCATATGCCTATTCAGAATATGCTAAATGTGTTGTTCTGAGAGATACTGGAAAATTGTGAAAGAAATCAAATGATGAATTAAATATGACTTGATACTAAACTAAAAGGTGCCCGGTTGCTGATTTCTGATATCTGGGAAAATGTAGGTTTCTTGACCATGTTTCAGGTGACGATAGGAAACGTCAGCTAAGTAATACGATTCAGAATCACTTCCATTGAAACTATCCGATTCATATATTGTATTCATGTTGAAACTAAGGAAATTAGTTTCGTACTTGCTACAACTTTTCATGCTCATTTGAAACTGATCACTTGGCGAATCCAAACGATTTTATTTGTTGAAAAACATCCTACAAATTTAAAGAAAATTGTCAAGAAGACCACGTGTGTCAAAATTACTTGACTTGTGTCTGAGCTCGTTAAATGTATTCAACGATAGTGAGCCATATCTTCAAGAAAGAAAAATTCAGAAATCAGCTACTGATTTTGGATTCAGTTAGTGGATGTTAAAATTCCAAGGGTTCATCATCTAAACTAAGTTTAAAAACTGGCAATAGAAATCTGAACTCTAATCCCTCTTATCTAATTCCACTATATATAGTTAGTTTTTTTTTGACACTGAATAATCTGTCTACCTACATCAAATTCTGGAATTATGTTCCTTATACCTTCTATCCATAACTCCAAGTAATTATGAAAAAAGTATGTTCCAAATCGTTTTTGAAACTTATAATTTGATTTTGTTTAGGATGTATGCAGTTGATGAGTATCCACAAAATAAAACGATCTCGCATTATCCTGAAAACATGTTCGTTCTGTTTCTCTTCAAACTAATAAAGGGAACCGGTTGTATGAAAACTAATCTAATCAGAAATAACATTTCAGATATCTGTTTTCACTAGTATACCAGCTAATGTCATTGTTTGATGAAAAAACATGCCTTTTGAAACAAAAATCCCTTGGAATAATATGAATAATTGTTAATACTTCCAATGATCTAAAGTACAATAAAAAAATGACAATGTTTTACTGATTGAGGTAATATGAATCCATAAATAACTTTAAACCTTCATCAGTGGAAAAACCTGAAGGCTGTACGCCAAACATTTACACGCGTAAATACTCACAATAATCTAATCTAAAAACCAACTGACATTTAGATGAAAATAACTTATTTTTACATCATTTAAATGCAGTACACTACAATGTAAATATCATAAGGAAAATGTGAACTTATCCGTAATAATTACCATCATACAAATTTCAATACAATGAAAAAAGGACTACACTAAATCTGTAATTCACTTGAGGGTAAAATGACGTTTGAGGTGCAGATCTGATAATAACGCATAAGCAGTTGGATGGAATAAGTGCTGTCAGATATAGAAAGTGTTTCTCTTTTCCCGTAGGTAACAGAAAAATTTCAGAATAAAATAATGAGATATTTATATGAAGAGAAGACAAGAGAAGAAGGACTTTTAAAAGTAATGAAGTATTTTGGGTCTACAAAGCACAAAGATTATGCTATAAATGATTAGCACTATTTAAAAAATATATACCTTGAGAGATAGAAATGGGCAAGAACAAGTCAGAAACACAAAGCTGTCAAATTCTGAGTGATCTTGATTTTCTTATGTGAAATTGTCGAAAAGGCAGATATTCAGTGGATGAAACACATGTCAGATGTGTTCTCTTTCAGGGTTTACATGTGCGTAAGTAGCTATGTGATTTGAAGACGTTAAACTTAGTTACACACAACATATAGACGGATATATCGTAAAGCTAATCTGTGATTTATTTAGCAAACGACGTATGTAGGTAGCATTTTAGTGGAAGCGCGATTTATATTTCTGTTCAATAAATTATCACTACCTAAACTGATGGGTTATCTTAATCACTTTTGTCTGAACTATTGCATTCCATTTACTCTGTCTGTTATTGTTTTATTCATTCACCTACACTCCTAAACCGTATTCTTCACTTGTATACTCTTTTAAAGCACTTTCTGACTATCACTGTGCATTCCTGAGAGAAAATGAGGGGGAACCTTTATCGAATTTTGCAGTGATTTTCAGATAGAACAATATTATATTCTAAGAATAGTGTGCATCAAATAAATATTTCACAACAATGAACTATGAAAACTTTAATTTGCATACAGAGTATAGTCCAGAATACAAACTGAATTGTTTGTCTATTGAATAGAAAAGAAATGACCAAAATATTATGCACGTTTTGAAAATTTACAGACTGAGGGTTTACTAGTCCCTTGGAAAGAATTCTCTAACAAACAGTGTATAATAAACTATTAATTAAATATTCTATGGGAAAGGTTTTTCTGGTTTATGAATTAAATTATTGTAATTGAAAAGCACTGATTGCTTTTCGTTTACATTTATTTGACAATTTATTCAATGTATGTGTTAGATTCTAGTATGTGAATATACTGTATAGACTTGAAGTCAAAATTTTGAAGTTTACTTGGGCTCAAATACTTAATACTGGTGTAGTATTATGTCCTCAACTCATACATCTACACTTGAAGATCTAGACAAAGTACATTTACCTCAAAATTTCCTATTTGAAACTCATTTACTCGATATACAAGACATCCCTTTTAATTTCGGTGAGACCACACAGAGGTGATGTTAACAAATACTTTTAATGCATTTTAAAGTGTATATATTTGCCTGAGAAAGCTTTCGAACATAATAGACAAACAGTTGATCTATTCAATACCAGAACTCAAGTGAAAATATCCTTGTTCTATTGAATGACCCTTACTTAGACTAAAAATTAAGTGTTCCTTTTTTTCCAGTGTTTTTGCAATAGTATTTTTAGTTTGCAAGGTAAAAATGTGGTCGCATATTTCTGTTTCACTGAAGAGCTGTCAATTATTGTAAATAATCTGCTTATATTCAAATAATCCATCAATATATATAAACTACTATTTTCAGAAAAGATACTATTCGATACAGTTTTTATAAATGATATTTTCTGTTTATGCGAGGGGTGCCAGTTAACAAAATAATATTTTTATAAGCCATTGAAAATTGGATGGTATCGAAACTGTATATCACAAAAAAGTATACGCACAAAACAACACACACAAATGTAAAACACAAGTACATAAAACTACCTTAATCGATTGTCATATACCGGCCGGTATTCTGTGCACATATTAAGATAACTAGGTAACCAACCGGTAAAAATACCAATTTCTATTGGTCACGCGTACCTTCAACATTTGTGCAATAAAAAGCCTGTGAAAACCATTTATTAATTAGATTTGTGATAGTTTTAACAAATTCAACAAAAGAATTCAGCCGAAGAATTATATTCACATTTGACTATTCTTTAAAGAACAAGAGATAATGACCAACTTATTGCAAAATATTTTGTGTATTTGGGTATTTTGCTGTATGGTAATTCGCGGTCAACAGGACAATGGTAAGTGAAACTGCTAGTTAATTTATTTATGCTCTAACTGGAACACAATAACTGACTTATATGAAATCATGTTTTCATTCAAAGTAACTAACTAGTACTCGAATAAACGGTTAATATTCAAACCTAGAAATAATGAATATTCTGAAAATTTGTTTAAAAGCCTATTTGTTTTTTTAAGTACTTCTGCAGAGACGATGTAGACGAGTGAAAATACATTCTGTGTAGTATCACATTTAAATTGAGAAAATGTTAAATATCAATAAGGAATTTTAGATTTCAGACCTTATGATGAATAACGTTCTGTAAAGTTGGAGATGTTAGTGAAAATACTTTCTGAATTTAAAAGACGCCACAGGCAGAATTAATTTTGTTGAAATTACCAGTTTGCACTTTCATAGCAGTCACAGTAAAACAACTATATTTTTCATTTACTAGCAGTATAAACATTTGCTCAGAATGCAGAATGTGTCTTCAGGGCATTGTTGATTAAAATAAACAGTTTCATTCTCTTTTATATAAAGTTTAACGACCATTTACAAAAGGACCAAAGTTATTTCGTTAGAATGAACACCGAACCACGTTTATTTAAACTTCCAAAAAATAACCAAACCGATAATTGTGTGTTAGTGAAAAATGTTTCTTGCTTCCAGTCTGAAGAGTTAATAATATTTTTTAAATTGTAGACTTCCTAAAATCACCTTACATTATTGGTAAGCTATGGTGAGTTTATCTTAAAACAGTTGGTCATCAGTCAGTGAAATTTACAATAATACAAATGCCGGCCTAGTAAGATAGCAGCATTTTCATTCCTTATTGACTTGAGTACAGGTCATTGAAGCAGAGTGGAATTAGTTACATACTGACCTATCAGTATAGTAAAAGATGAGTCATATATCTTATAGGCTACAATAAAATATAACTAAAAGTTCTTGATAATTGTTATCGTTTAATAGTTTGAAATCATTTGGACATTCAGTATGTGATATTCGTTATTATTAAACTTTATTGTACTTCTCATTTAATGAAAAACAAAACGATATTGTTTTTATTGACATTTTTCTACTTCATACTAATAGCTCTAACAAAGTGTTATCCTTTGATAAAGCTATTACTATTAAGTAGCGAAACTTCAGTAAAAACAACATCGTTTGGTTTTTCATTCATTGGGAAATACAAAAACCTTTATAGTGGTGTACCTGCATGCTAGAGTGATACAAATAGCAATCCTGTATTGATAATGTGAATATGAGATTACATGATAATGCCTTTTTCAGGTTATTTCAAAATAAGTCTTGTTTCTGGCCAAAAATATGCCACAAATTTCTTGTTTGCCTATATGACTCAAATGGCTACTTAGAGTCAATCCAATACTTGGGGTGATTTTTATTGTATTCTTGACAGCCATAGTAAACAACTGGAAATGTCTCTAACTTCTCCGGCAATTATAAATGTTGACGGAGTCAATCTCAAGAGCATAACAATAACATAGACTTAAAGAAGTTTAGTAATCAGTTACTCACTAAGAGAAGCTAATAAAGGCTGGTACACATAGGATAAGTTGTCAAACTTAAAAGTGGAAAATCCGCTGCATAATAATGGAGATTTTTATCGAATAAAGTGTATGCAGCATAAGTACTTCGTTGTACAACACTATTCTGTCAAACCACTGAACTAAAACAACGTGGAGTAGTAAACACAGATATTGAAAACTTTTGAAAGAAAATCTACATTTTTTAATAATGTCTAAATTTCATTTTACTGAATAAAACTGACCAAAGAATTCGCTTTTCATTCCCTTTTCTAAGCTGTTTGTTATAATGAAGTTCAGGTTTACAGACTTATATGCATTAAATTTGTTCAAGGTTGTAAAATTTCATAAAAGTTCCGCCTGTAATGAGATTAATGACAACCGGAGAATATTTGTGGGGAAGGGGGTTGTTCCGTTAATCAAAAACCATTAAAAATTTACTACAAAACAACAACTAACAAGTGCTTCATACTTTATTTTCGAACATTATAGATGTGATTATGTTAAGTAATATAAGATAAGCTTTTGTTTTCATAGGGGTTTGTGTTACAGGATTCTTGCACACTATAACGGCGACTGAACAGTAGATGCTATCATTAAGTTTCATCGCTTATTAAACCAGTTACAATGTAAATACACACCCAAAAAGCCCCCACCCACACTTCGGAAAATGATTGCATCATCTTTCCATAAGCAAATTGAATTTGGTTGTATCGAAATCAAAAATGCCTTAAGAATGTTTTGTTTTTTAAATACATGGAAATTCACTCAGTTCACTTTCTACATTTTTGTAATTTAATGAATATAGTTGAAAAGATTTTAAATGAAGCAATAAATTTTGAAAAAAAAACGCAATTCAGTGTAGTATCGGTTCTGCAGTGAAGTATACAACGGATGCCTTTTAAAGTCACTTTTAATCCAAATATGGCTGGGAAATAAGGTAAAATGTAATTCAATGTAGTAGACATTATATGTCTATGTAAAAAGCACCCATTAACAACGTTCGAGAGACAACTATGCAAGATGCCGACAGAATGTGTTACCGATATTATCATTATTCTTAAACACTAGAAAAAAAACGGTGTTAGAATAAAATTTGCTGTTTGAAAATTATACACTCAGAAGTGAAATCGCAACATGTTTGCGTTTGGAAACCTAAAATATCCAGATTAAAATATACTGATCACCTTAAAGTTGTAGTATAGTATGCAACACAGAACACACACTGCCTATTGATCTGACTAGTTAGAGACCAGTGACATCAGAGAGTACGGGTTAGTATCCAGGTGCAAAAATCATCCTAGCGAAATAAACTAGATCTTAATCTGCAAATAAATGATGATCAGCAAAGGTAAATTATATGTCATGATCTGAATATTTTAGTTTTCCAAGGGAAACTGTAATGAATTTTTACCTCAAAGCATTCATTTTGCAAATGAAGAATCTTATCCGTCTATTTTGAGAACGAACTGTTATATCTCCACTGCTCTGAAGACTATTCAGATTGAAATAATGAAAAATATCTATTTCAATTTTCAAATAAATTGATGGCTTTTTACAAATTAATTCAAAATTCATTAGGTTGAAGGGCATCTATACATATCAGTCCAAATTTTGTCACAAATTGTTATAAGTTAGAGAACCACTGAAAACCAAAAAGCATCGAGTAGACATCTCGTTATATTTCGAAACTTTAGACTGTATCAGAGATCTAAAAATAAGTTAGTGAGAATGTTCCCAAATATAAAGTAATAGAAATGGAAATGAAAACACATTCTGGTGTTCAAAAATATATTAAGAAGCGAAAATTAATACTACAGATATCCATATTCAATACTTGTTATGCAACTTAACAATAAGCTTATGTAACGAAGCAAACAAACACTTTATCATTGTTAAAATATCCCTTAACTTTAGTTCCCTTTTTGCGTTTAAAATGAAGTTTATAAATAAGAATTCAGTATGTCACATCTCTAAGTAACGTGAACAAAAACTGAGAGCCATATTTGCAATAAATCAAAAATATGCATTTTTGGCATAAAAATATTTCACCTTTGGAACTAATTTGAATTAAATCTAACGAACAAACTCTAAGGAAGTTTAGCTCATTCCTTCGCCCCAACATTAAATACTTGTAGGAGGAACCTAAGTGTTTCAGAAAAAGAAGCGAAAGTCAAATTCACATCGTGATTAAAGTATAGAAATTCTGTTTGAAATTACTGGTATTTCTGTGCTAGCTTAGTGGTTGTACAATAAACCTTCTGATAAATATGCATGCAGAAGACACTCAACTCTGGATTAAAAATGGCTTTACTAAATCCAGGAGATTTTTCAGGCAAATTTAAATGCTAAAATCAGACCAATGTTCTTAGCTAACATAGGAGTTTCAAAGGTAGGAGAATGTTGATATTAACAGGTGTTTATAAGGGCATTATTCTATCAGCTGACCACAAATATCCTTTAGGCTAACTATTGACGATAGATTAAAGAATATACCTTGCTTTAGGAACCTTAAAAACTGAAATTATTTTCTATAGAATAATAGAAATATTTACACGGTATCTGTTTTTTACCACACATGAAGGTAGAGGTACAACCCTGTTAACACTAGCACGAATGCTGAAGAACTTATAGAGATTCAAATGCCTGTTAGTATTAACATAATTCTGATAAATTGTTTTACAAACATCTAATGAAATGTGCGCGGTATGAACAACCACTGACTAGTGAAATTTTGTTGATAAAAGTTTCCTTGTTATAGCAGCAAGCACGCCCGAAATCAGCAGCATATATTTTATTTAGGTGTTTACTAAAGTAAACATTTCTACTGTTGATAAGTCTACTGGTTTAGGACCCTTTGGAAGTATCCACCCACTGGGATTCGGACCCAGAATCTTCCAGCTACGAGGCGGGCTCGTAAACCATGAAGCCAGTGGGACGCAAACCGATGGGCCACAAATTCTTACATCTGCTAATTCGTGATATATATTTAAAGCAACCGCCAGTCAGTGCCACGGGCGAGAAACTGACCTCTTGCTTAACTCGATGGACAGCTTCTTCAGGCTCTGCCGTTCGATATTTATGTGAGTTATTTATGTGTGAGAAAGTAACTGATGTTAAGATCAGTGTTATGTTTATAACAGTGAGTCATTATGATCAAAGAATTTATGCATGTTTTTGACCAGGAATTGTATGCAAATGATACTATAGGAGTTAACTGTTACCAGGGTACAACTTCTTTATGCGTAAATACAACATCAAGTAGACTGTCAGATATCATAGGAGGTTTGTTCACATATTTTAAATTAAAAGTCGATCTGAACGAAGAATATTCTTTTCAATAATTTCTCTTCAGGTTCTTACAATTATAAAATATAATATTTGTTGTCGTTACAATAAAGGCCAGTTATGCGGCAGATACATTTTTAACGTAGAATAACAGATTAGTTGTGGGGTGTCAAAATAAATAATCGTATTTGTGTGACAAACGTGCTAGGCTGAATTCGATTGCAAAATATTGTAAAACGGGAGACAATGGTGGTGATAAGTCACAATAGATTTGTAGAGTGGGGGTAGGAAAATTGACAAGTCAGTTCAAGGTTATAAAAGGTGTCAGGTAAGTGGCTAGTACAAAGTGGTCTGTGTTAAACAGAAGATAGTAGGACTGTAATTAGAGGTTCATAATGAAATAACGAATATGTGAAATGAAACAGGTGGAGGCATATATTGAGGAAAGAGATAATATCATTCATAATAAGTGCGGATTGTGTAAATGAAAAATTCGATAGTATTGAATGTTTGCATGAAGGGCATAAATTATGACGAATAATAATAATAATTGTAATAATAATATTTGTAATAATAAGCAAAGGAAAAAAAAGAAAAAAAAGACCAAGAGGGTTAAGAGGAAGGAGCACTCTTGGTTAGAAGAAGAATCATCAATCCAAGTTTGGCCACGGTAGGAAGAGCGTCTGGATGTGTTGTTTTTGGATACAAAGTTCCAGTTTAGTCGATCTTATTCTACGTTAAAAAATGTATCTGCCGCATAACTGGCCTTTATTGTAACGACAACAAATATTATATTTTATAATTGTAAGAACCTGAAGAGAAATTATTGAAAAGAATATTCTTCGTTCAGATTGACTTTTAATTCATAATATGGGAATATTCCACACTATCAAAACATATTTTAAAGTAAAGGTTTCCGCGAAATTTGAATATACATATATTTTCGACAAACACGACAAAGTTTTGAACAATAACTAACTTCTGTGTTTTGATTTCACCTAGTTGACAGGCGTATACTGTTTGAATAATCTCTTCTTTAACAAAACCCTAATAAATATTTGCTCATCTGGCCTGATACTTTATATGCCAAGAAAAACTTATTGTAATTTAATTTTCATGAATAGTCATTTCCTTTAGTCATTTATTTCTTAGACGTATTAATTAATCTGTCGGTGAGATATATATTACACATTGAAAGTGTGGTATTTACTGAATGGTATTTCCAACGCTATTTATTTTTCATAACCATGTCGCTTGTGATGCCATATATTGTGATATTGTTATGAATTGTGTTGGAAAGGCCGTTCAGTAAATAATATTGTTTAATCGTGGGATATGTCTCATGAACTACTTAATTTGGAACTACACACTTCCAAAATGTCCATATCCCACACACATATTATTCAATAAGACAAATGATTAAGATGAATTGAATAGAAATTGGTAACCGAATGTTATCAAAATTTTAAGAACTAAATTATACTGGAAATCCCTGTGGACATGTTTGGATTCCAGATAACAATTAAGTAATACAGAAAGCATGAATCGGGCAGAAACTAAAACAAAATTAAGTAGGTGAACTGAGTGATGTAACATAAATGACAAGATTAAACAGAGTTCAAATGAAATTCGAAGATGGTTAACTTAAGGTCAGTGTCATACGAAGTACCAATGTAGTAGTATATAATGAGAAAAATAAAATTAAAAAAGGAGGTCTAACAGAAACTTTATATCAAGTGTTGAGAGAAATCTGGTCCATTGTAGGTTCAGTGAATAAACAAACTTTTTCTGTATGCAGAGTTAAGGATTTAACATGTTGTTCGGCATAACTTCTGAAGTTTACAGATCTTTGATTCGTTGTGGGTAAAAGTTAATGAGTACTTGTTTTCATTGACGGCTATAAATAACTGCAAAATTCAGCATTTTGACTACTGCTAGTAAACTTAAGGAAATTAGCTAGTAAAAATAAAACATTACTGTTATCAGAATAAATCGTGATATAGATAACTAATTTCTGATAAATTCATATACATATTGTGTAGTTTTCATTTTGTTGTTTGATACTTTCACATCCCTAATTAACTTTTGTTCTTCCTATAGCCTTATGGAATTAACTTGAACTCATTAACGAAAGTCATAAAAATTCCAGTCTTCATGTATTAGTTTAAGGTGATGAAAAGTGTACACCTTATTATAAACATAGGCCTAGAAATATGCGAGATACGTTTGGCAAGAAAAGCTGCCGGAAATGGGACACATCCAGAGTGCTGATTGTATGTAGTGTTATGCAGGCTGAAACATCTGTGTAGTTTAGAATACACCTCCACACCAGGCTTATGTTTAAGTAAATATACATACAGCTCTACATTTATCCAAGTGCCTTAAGTGACATTTTACACAGTCCACAGGCTTTTTGTTGTCGTTTTCAAATTGCTTGTAAGCCATCACATTAACAAATAGAAAAACACATCAACTCGAAGGTTGAAGCAGTTGAATTCACTTATGAATTGGAAAATCAGGAAGGGGAGCTCCCAATGTTAGATTGCAACGTAAAGAGGAAAGAAGATGGGAAGTTAAACACTAGTGTTTACAGGAAACCCACACACTCAAACAGATATTTGGACTTCCGATCATCCCATCCTATGTCAGTAAAAATAGGATTTCAATATAGAAAATATCCCCATTTAGACATTTGGAAAACACAAAAGATTGAGCGAAGAAATATTTACTTTTCAATTAGATCCTCTTCTCTGGTTGTGTATTGTAAAAATGCTATATATATTAGAGTAGAGCCAGAGAAGAGGATCTAATTGAAAAGTAAATATTTCTTCGCTCAATCTTTTGTGTTTTCCAAAAATAGGATTGGTGAAATGTTTAAATGACAGAGCACAAAAACTAAGCAGTACCAAAGAAAATCTAAAACAGGAACTGGTACATATAAAAGAAGCTTTGAAACTTAATAATTACCCGGAAAATTAGTCAAGAAATATGTAAGGAAATGTAAAAATAAAATAAATAATGATAGTAGCGATAGTGATAATAATAATATTAATGACGACACCAATAATAAGGAATCTAAATCATCAGTAGTAATTCCATACAAGGAAGGAACGTCGGAAGCCTTACGCAGAATTCTTAACAAGGCAGGAATAAAAATGGAATTCGAACCCACAAACTCAATAAGAAACAAGCTTTGTCGGTTAAAGGATCCTGTAGAGCCTTTAAAACAAAACAATTTAGTTTATCTAATACCCTACAATGATTGTCAGGTCAAATACATAGGTCAAACAAGTAGATCAGGGGCAATCAGACTAGCTGAACATAAAAAATTAGCAAAATCTAGATTGTTTGATCCAAATAAGATAAGAAATCTAGAGAATAGTTCAGCTATAGCGCTACATGCAGTTACACACAACCATACAATAGGCTGGATGGGATAGGATGACAGTTTTAAAATCTAATGTCACAGAGTATAGGGACAGATTGATAACAGAAGTCTTGTTTATCGAATCAACTGCAAATACATGTAATAGGAATGATTCATCACATGTCCCCGATATCTGGAAAATTCTACTACCCATACAACAAATAGGAGAAAAGAAAGAAAACTATAAAACTCAAGTGTCAAAGTTGTGTGATTACAACTGATATGATTATGAACAATAAATTTTGTTCGAAACGTCAACCAGTAAATAATACTGTTTCACTGTGTGATATATCTAATAAACAAACTAACATGGAATTACTTACTACCACAGTGCCCAAGTTTTACACATATATTAAATAGAAATCTGATTTCAAAAGAAAATCTCCCTTTTAACTTAGTTTTTCATATCATTCTTTATTTTGATGTAGGCACATTTTATCACAAAAGAATCTACACTATATATATAAAGGATTCCAGTGACAAACAGGCTTGTGAATTCTTAGGCAATTGTCAAAAACTTTTCATTACTGTAGAGCAGTCAGATTTTGGCAAAATGATGGTAATTCTTTAGTAATAAGCTAGTTGAGATTTTGAACATCAATAAGAAAGTTAAATGTAGGCTGGCGAATTGTCAAAAGTTTTACTTTAAAATTCAGCGGTCTCCAGTGATTTATTGGAGTAAATAATTTTGGATAAAAATGTGTGTTTTTACGTTCATTTGTCAAAACGGATTCATAAATCTATAAATGCACCAGATAAAAAATTATTTTTGATTATTAGTTTGTTTTGACCACAGTTTATAATGGTAATCTTCACCTTCATGTGATGTAGTAGAAAAAGACACAGTCATTTTCACTGAACGTGTAAAAACATTTGCTTTAACAGTTCAAGTTCAAACTTTACAGCTATTTATAAACCCTTATGATGCAAACTTCTCATTGAAATGTACAGAATCTTTTCTAGAACTAGGCGATAAATAAATTGAATGATATTTCGCTTGGAAGATCACGTCATGAATAACAGTATTAAGTCTGGGAAGAATTCATAAACCAAATGACTGTAAACCTGTAATAATCTTGACAATGCGGTGAGGAACGAAATACATTCACTCGTACTGAATGTTTGAAAAAAATTGCTTCTACGTCTTGTAGAATCCCCCTCTGTATTTGTTGAAACATAGGGATACTAATTAGGCACTTAGATTATTCTACAGAAGTTTGGTCATTACCTTTTGCTCTAACAATCTGAGAATAGTTGGAAATGATTTAGCTGTCACTTGTATCGATGTCAATTTATTGTTAATCAAGATTAATTGAATTTAAATGTTGCATATTAGCAGTATCAGATGACAGCAGTTTATGACAGGTTTCGTTAAAACCAATGTTATCTGTAAAATAGATTGTATGGACTGCAAAAAATACCGTATGTTTGTCAAAGCGGACAACATCTTCAGCTTCTTAACCATGAGCATAAAAAAGCAGTTAGAACAGGTGACATGCATTCGTTCACATCGATACACAGAAGCCACTGTGAACAGTGATCCAACCAAAATCTTAGAGGAAACATAAATAACGCCAGAGAATTTTGATGAGCATGGTACCTACAATTAACAGACATGTAGATACAAATCAAATTTGTCAATCAATAAAAGTAAGCCAGACGACTAAATGTTCACCAGGGTGGATACGAATGCAAGTGAATACAGTCATAAGGAAATCTACATGAGCAACTAGTTATAGTAAAAAGCACCTGGACACAAAATAATTCCATCAACGGGGAAATATTGAAGCCCAATTTACAACGAAATTAGCTCTAAAGAATTTGTCCAGAGAGATAATGGAAACTTTACAACATAACCACCAACTCAGAGAGCACAAATGCATCACATATAGGCTTCTGCCGTATTGGAACATAAATGTGAACATGATACATAAGTAATCCAAATTAATTTTCACACATTTACTTTCAAATGCTAACTGAATATATTTAGTGCTCAAAGGATTAGCATAAAAGAAGGGTTAGGTTATACCTCTTCAAGAGTGACATAATCAGTTTCCTAGACACAAAACTCAAAGGTGATGTAATCGGAGTTTGTGTGTCCTGTTTCTTTCAATACTTGAAAGTCCAAGTGCAATCTATGAGAGCTTTAGTTATTTTCGTTCAAGAACCATATTATACACCTTGATAGAGTTTCATCGATAAAATGATCAAAAACTAAAGTATATTTCAGAAACGTATTAGATAAAACTAACATAAGGATGACAAAAATCAAGTAGTACTGGCTTTATCTATGAGAAGCTACTGCTGGGCTTTAAAAACAAAAAATGGTAATCTTCTTTAAGCGGTTCTTACACTTAGGATAAAGTTCCTGGTTAGTTGCTGAAGTTAGCAGTTGTTCACTTAACTGATGGCATTTTC
This sequence comes from Trichobilharzia szidati, assembly GCA_944472155.2. Taxonomy (NCBI): domain Eukaryota; kingdom Metazoa; phylum Platyhelminthes; class Trematoda; order Strigeidida; family Schistosomatidae; genus Trichobilharzia; species Trichobilharzia szidati. The sequence continues at coordinate 111,592,993 of OX235279.1, read as the reverse complement.
TTCAGCACACTGTTTTCTCCTTTAACTATGTTTGCAAACATTTTAAAGAAAAACTGATCTTGACATTTAAACCACGACGCTAAAAGCTTTTAACAAAAGAAACTATGAACTTAAAATTCAAATAATCATGCGTCGAAACAAAAGACTTTTTTCAACATATATTATCAGAAAACACTGAATTGGAATAGCGAAACAAGATTAGTCACTGAATAGCTATGAATGAAAATACTTGTGTTTAGTAGACACAGTTTAAATCTTTTATGTTCATTAATAGAAAGACTTCATTGATACACTTCGAGAGTACATTAATTATCATGATTTATTCATATACTAAGGCAAATTCTTTAGTTTCAACAAACAGAATGTAATGTTTGATATATTGTGAATATTGTTTCTTACTGCTGTAAAACTGATGACTGCAAAATTTGAACTTTGATCTTCTATTTGAAAATATATTCAACGAGTACAATTTATATTTGATATTACTTAGGTTGTCGTGGTACCGGGACTTTTAATGTGTTAAAATGGTAAAAATTAGGGTATTTATAATAAAATATAAACAATGTGTCAGATTCTAGGCGAAATTCAGGAATATTTGTCACAGGTGACTCTTAAAAGTTGATCTTTCAGCATTTATACTTTTTAAGCTAATATCATGCAAGAATTTTCATGTCACATACAGTGAAGTTTCCAGGCTTACGGTTTCTTTTAATCATGTAAGTTAGAACAAGCTAATATTTGCCCCTTACAACTAATGTAATTAGACATCACCAAATATCTCAAACGTATATCTGCTAAACAGAATTATTTGAAGACGGTTCTTTATCTATCATCTCAGTAGAATTAACAGTTGTCGTTGTTGCTTACATTAGGTTGAACCCTTTATCTTCAGTTCTAATGGCTCTGTTCACCTAAATAGTGATGCTTTTGTCGATAAAAACCAATCATAAAGTTGATCAGTTGTGTCTCCAAGGTTGAAAAATCATCTTCACAGTCAGTTTCCATCTGTACAGAGCAATTAATTCTCCCTCTCCATTGAAAAACAAGCATATGTTTGCATTTAATGTACAATTAACCAAATAATATTTTGAAACTTCTCTGGTGGTTTCTGTAATAATGACTTTCAGTTGTGCAGTTTAAATAACTATCCAAAAGTGTGCATTCAGAATTAATTTGATCGAATTACCTAGATCTTCTGTACAAAATATTAATAATGAAATGAAACCAACAGTAATTACCAGGAACCAGTATACATTTAAATATTCACAACCGGTTTCACTGATAATCATACCGAGGTACTATATTTTTCGAAATCTCCATAAGTTGATTTTCTGCTAAATTTAAAGGATGAATGAAATCTAAGTGTGATCCGGAGCTTGACTGAACGTGGACAACACACAGCAAATTCTAATCAGAAATCTTTCCACCTTACTGGGATTTAATTATTCTTATGATCGATTATGTATATACTTCTTGCAGTAACTGAGAGTGTGTATTTTATGGAAAAACAATTAGTTGTTTTGCATGGTTTCCTATGATCATTCAGGATATGTTATTCTCTGTCACAAATTAGTTTTCTTTTGATTATCTGACCTGAGACATTATTCTATCATCTAACTATATGGATGGTAATCACAAAAACTTCATGCAAGTAGAGATACATTGGCAGTTACTCTGTACATTTTCAGGTGTACCGTAAAGTCGTTAGTGCTTTTCAGTGGAAGTGAAATTTCTATGACTCTAAAAAAATATCTTTCACTCTTTTTCACACTATATCATGATAACCATATTTCTATCTTTATTATTTTCAAAATTAAGAGGATGACATTTCTATGGCTGGTGGAGACAGATATTCTGAGCCTACGATCGTACTGAATCCAGGTGACCCTGGGCCATTGGAAGTGAATTTTGGTGAAGTGCTTTATTCTCGCTGCTCAGTTCTCGACAATGAAAAGTATTCATACAGATGGATTCAACGTGCACCGGATGGAACTGTAAAAGAAATATCATCTGATGCCCGTCTGTACATTACAAACTTTGGACCAGAACACTTACAATATCCGATTCGATGTGAAGTAACACGGTTATCAGATGAGGAAGTTTTTGAGAAAGTTTTAAATCTCCGACTTAGTAAGTTGATTGTTTTTTATTGGTGAACACTCAAATATCATTTATTTTTTATAAACACTTTAAAATATGCAGATAACCAAATTTAACGAGAAAAAAGCTTTTTCATTAAGTAAAACCGATTGGATGGTTAACAGTGACTTGATCTTTGTTCATCAAATAAAATTTACTATTTTCTTAACACTGGAAAATAATCAAATAATTTACTTCAAATGTTCAATTCATTTTATTAAATCAAATTTACAGTTTTGGGTCCATAGTTGAAATTATTCAAATAGTATAAAGTCGTGGATATTATTTTTAAGTTTTCGACTGCATTTAAGTTATAGAATTCATTGACATAAAGTTGGAACACTCATTTTTCATTGCATCAAAGTTAGTTTGTTTGTTTGCTAGCCGTTCCATTACCATATCATCTATTATTCAGAATAATTAACCATATTTCCTCCATTATCTTTGCGTACATATTTATAAATGCACTTGTGATTTATACTAATTGCATGTAGATAGCATGATTTTGTTCCACTTGTTCAGGAAAGAATTCGCTTGAAACATTGGATCAGTGAACATAATATCATTAAATGTCACAAGTTGTGTTATAACTAATTATCATTAACTGTAATGTTTTATTTATTTTCATGTGAAACTATTTTTTATTAATTATGTAGTATCATCAGGTGGTCTTGATACTGATGATGAATTCAAAGCATTAAAACTGACTATCAAACCTTTACCAGATGAAGATTTTCGTCAAGGAACCATTATGCGACAATGTCTATTTGAAAATGATCCCGAAGCTAATCAGTTATATGATTTTCATTGGATTGATCAAAATGGCCGAGTTGTAACTAGAGATGATACACTGTACCTATTGGTGGGTTGTCATATTAAAATTTTAAATAACAGTGGGAAGTTAGTTTATAATTTATTTGCAAAAAATGGATTTTTCAGCCAATTCAGTCGGTACTGAGAAATTCACGTGAATAACCGTTCATCAGCTACTTTAGTATACAAATAAAATGCGCATTAGAAATAACTATTACCTTCTAAATAATTAGTTGCCTTTGTATTATTTAAAGTGGATTTGATAAGTCACACGTTATAATTATTATCAACCACCTTGTTGGTTTTTTTGTATAATTCAACCTACTCATCTAAAAACAACACATTGTTGCAGTCAGCTACTTGGCATCAGTTATCATTTACGGACAGTATACAAAAGCGGTAAATAGTATTTTAGTGACATCTCAATATTAATGTAGATTTATTTATTTATTATAAATGAATACCATTCACAGAACGGTTAGAAAGTAACGCATACTATTATTCATGGACTTGGTGAGTATTCCTAATAAGTAAGATTTCTTCAGATCGTCTACACATCTATTGTATCTTTGAAAATTACTAGTTATTTGGAGAAATAAATGTACATAATTTAAGTATATCTATACCACTAAATCTAACTGACTGTAGTATTGTTTCTGCCTAACAGTGTTTTTCAGTCATTCAGATTGTAATGACTTCTTTTTTAACCCTGTAGAAAGTTACCAGTTTACCAGAAAAATTGAATGCTCAGAGACTGATTAAGCAACATCATTTAGGAAACCACTACAAACTCTTTAGATTCTGATGTATTTTTGAGTAGTCAGTAGTGTTCATGAAGTTATCACAGTATAGCAGCAAAAGAATACGTAGAATATATATATATATAGAATCACGTGTTTAACATACCGTGATTTAACACAATACTAATTAATATATATCAGTGTAAATTTATATATTGCACTAGATTTCATTGCATGATTAACATCATCAAAGATATTAGATTGCTTGCTTTGTTTATTGTTAACATTACATTTTATCTTAATGTATTTATAGTTAGTTAATTTATTGTTATACTAACCTAACATTTAAATATATGTTGTTTTTCTTTTTAATTTTCCCCTTCATTTAATATCTGATTGTCATTTGCATTTGGTGATCATCTCATGCCAACCATCCTCATATTATTGTCATCATTGTCATCATCATCATCATCAACATCTCAATTATTCATGTGTATAACATCCACTTTTTTAATTCCATTTTACTCGTTAAAATTTGGATTCATCTACACTGTGTTATTCATTTATAAAAACAAAATTAAAACACCATTGAAATTATTGATAAAAAAGATTGAAGATCCAAGTGATTTGAGCAATTATACATGTGAAGCAACTAATCGGCAAACAGGCGTTATTTATCAGGCCAAATATCGTGTATCTATGGAGAATGGTCAGCAAGGTACGGTATGATGTCGTAAACAATTGAAATGTCACGAAAATTATATAGAGTTCATCAACAGTTAGGAAATCACTTGATCAACTGTTGACTTTTCGTATTTTTATTAAAAGCGCTGTTTATTTCTGTAGTCCGTAGAGTATAATCATTTTCTAGATTCTCTTATATTAATTCTTCAATGAAAAACTTGATTATGCTCATCGTGAGGTATTACTAAAGTAACCTGTTATGTAACTGCTCTATCACAAAATTGATATTGTTTTTCATTCAATAAGCGATATCAGATAATCAGTATCCCACTGTTTATTGATTTTTTAACTATTGCTGTGATCGGATGAAAACTATACTGTCATTTCATGGTGAAATAATTCTAGATGAATTTAGACTGTAAATATTACTGAAAACAGATCGAATTACCGCTCACTCACATGAGTGAACCTTGCGCATTTTGTTCTGAATTAACAAAAGAAAATTGAAATGTTAGCCAGTAGCAATTTTAGAATCCGGAAATCGAAAATAGTATTCATATTTCAACCACTAGTTATAATCTTATCCATAAATTTGTTACAGTATGAGTTTTGGTACGTTGAATATTCAGAAATTTGTACAGTAGCATACCACTGTATTCTACCGATCAGCAAATTATTCCGCTTCATAAAACAATTCTAAAATATCGTGACTTAATTAGTGTTACTTCCTTGAAAGACAAAATTGACACAGGCAAACATGTACTGCACAGTTAGATTTTGTAGATTAGCTAATAGAGAAATGGGATAATTTACACAAAATCCGGTAACGACTGCAACCAGGTGAACAAATACTTTCTCAGAAAACTGGATGGGATTGAAGATTCATTTGAAGATTACTCATAGCATTCTACATCTTAATCTAGCTAAATACCCGAAATGTCCTGTTCTACTTTTCGTAGCAAAGACTACAGATTAAAGGTCAGAATATACCTTCTTGATAGTTTTTTAACAGACTATTTTATAAAACATCGAAAATGTGGAATTACGAAAAGTTGGCGTTAATAGCCACAATACTAATTAACAATAATGTGCGATGCAACAGATGAACACTCTCCTCTTTTAAAACATATAAGACACTACTAAGAAACCACTTCGAATAAGTCATATTTTTAGTTCAAAAACTAAATCCGTGTTAATGCTGGTACATATGCACAGGGAAGCTTCAACCATTCCTATGGTGTATGTTTCAATATTGCATTATTTATGCATCATTTCTGCACACATGTTTCAATGATAACTATAATGGGCACTTGTTACTATTGGTCTTCATCTACTTCCGCTTATATTTAATCTGTTTTCGTATGTTTCAAACAGAACTTAAGAGAGTATTACAGCACATACTACTTAACTGGTAACTAGTTTTCTGCACTAATCGACTAAAAGAAATAGTGTTGCTTGGCTGGCGGCGGTTAACAGTCAAATCGTCACATTCGCTGGCCCATCAAGAGGATGCACCTGCATCCCAAGGACAGTGATAATGTTTCCAGTCAGACCGACAAAAACAGCACCGATTATTTCAAACACCAAGAAAATAACAGTCAAACCTGTTGTAAATAAATTTCACAACAAAAATAACATGAAGTTGAACGGAAAATACTTAGCATTGTCATCTTCCATTAATATTATCAGTAACATGTTTTCTTACCAGTTAACCTGAAATAAACTTTATTTTAGTCAGTAATTTAACTAATTTAAAAATGACATCTAAAAAATTATTTTTAAAAGTCAAACATCATTAGTACATTGTATCTCTTTAAAGAAATAAAGTCGTGATTATGAAAGATTTAGTGATGCTAATGGATGCTTCAAAAAACATGAAACGAAAACAGTTGTTTCATTTTTCAGACTGTTATTGATTACTCATTCTTCACTAATTCTATAAATGATTACTTTTAAGGGCTAAAACAATACAATTTGCTTCACATTTCTGTGTTCTTAGACATTTATCAGAAGTATAGATACATGGCAGTGTGTAATATGTTTCTGTTTTCACCTATTGTAGCATACTTGTGTTTGTATTTAGCTACACTTCAGGGTAGTGGTCCAGTAACTGTGCCAATATTCAGCATTATCACTATTATTATTGAAGCCATTTAACTGAAGTCTGGGTTTAATTAATTTTAATCAAAATTGTTTTTCCAACACAAAGACACATTATATTTCGGTTAATGGTGTTTGTATACATCTGTTTTGGATTTTTGGCAGGATAAAAGGAATGAATGAGTGCAGGTAGAAGAAAATAATTATTTAAAAAGGTTCCTCTATCTGTGCTTTTACCTAGGGAATATTCCTCATTAAAGGCTAGTGCTGATTCGTGGTTTCATTAATCAGTATTTAACACTATCACGCCATCATCTTTCCTACTAAATTATCTTTATCAGGTACAGGGGACATGACAGTTGTTAAGTTATCATAAAGTTTCTCTAACAGTTGTCGTGTCCCCGAAAGACAATCCATTAACACTTCCTCAGGTCATTTCTTTTGCCTGTTCACTTCAAACTTATTTGTAAATAAGTTATGTAAATGTAACCGAAGAAAATAATAATTCTAAAAATAATCTAGAAACATACACTGTCATACATTTCATAAAGTAGTGGTTATTTAAGACGTTGGTGACAAATCCACTTATGAACTGGGTAGAACAGAATAAATCTGTTCAATTTTTTTTGAAACACTGAAAATCTTTATTTCATTTAAGAAATATATAATTCACAAGACACCCATTGGCATGTTTATGCAATGAAATAATGTGAATACAACCACATTCAATTAAAAGAGGTAATACGAAGACCTACTTTTACTTCGTAATGGTTTCAAAAATGATGCTGTTTTAATATCATCAAATTTAATCAGTTTACCGGTATTTCAACAGCCTAATAGCTTTTATTAAATCCACTTTATGGTGTGATAGAAACCTTTTTCATACTTGGTGTGTGTTCGTTTAGGTAGTGGCACGAATGGTGAAAGGACTGAGCGAAACAAAACTATAACCTTTCACAAAACAAATAAGGTCTATGTTTCATCATGTATATATATATTGTGCTTTTGTGAAATCAACATCTGAATTTATTTAGACACTAGCCATTGCTTACAGTAGCATTTTCAGCTTAGTCTCCTTCTTTTATGTGATAATTCAGATAAGTTTCTTAAATACGAAAGCTCAGACTTTGAATATTTAACTTGTATGGATTGCAGTATGACTGCCAAAAATAATTTTTTTCCAAACATGTGATAATTTCATGGCGTTCTGCTTTCAACTAAATAAATAAATCTCAGATATTCTGAACTTTTCGCGGTTTCATATCCTTTCTGAGTAGCCTCATGCTGAACATAATCCTTTTGTGTGCTGTTATTCAACTTTCTTGTACTTTTTGCCAAGGGTAAGACCATCGAGTTTAGTTTACAAGAATCTTCAATGTTTCTATAACTGGAGAGAACAGAGGTCATTTTCTTTACATTTGGACTAATCAGTTGGATATGGAATAACCGATTCTTTTTCGACACTTTTCATGGTGTTATTTTTAATGTGAAACTCATTTTAACAACGTTTTAACTGAGGCAGACAATTTAGATGATATCAGGAGATGAAAAATATTTGCATCTATCTGGCAATTACATCACTGATATAATGATAAACAAAACTTTTGACTTTTACTGATAAACACACAAAAATAAGCAGTAATGTTTCTGTTTTAATCTGACCTGTGTTCTTGCATGCTCACATTTTGAAAAATTCTCTACGAATTGAAAATAATTAAACGAAGGTTGATATTGCTGTTATGGGCTTTTATAATCAGTAGTAATATTACCTGATAGAGCCTGAAATTTTCCAAATATTTTTTTGATAATTATCACTTTTTACTCTACAAACTGGAAATTAACTCTTATTTAATAGCATATTAGAAACTTATGCTTTTCATTAACTATATTCTTTGTAGCTATGCAACACATTGTAAATATTCGAGCAATTACCGGTGAGGTAATTATCGGCAGACCATATGAAATGGTGTGTGAAGTTCAACCACCACCAGAAGAGCCTGTCAGATTTTCATGGTATCACAATGGTGAAATCGTTCATCGTGAACCTCTATTACGCGTGGATTCATTAACATATCGAGAAATTGGAATTTATATATGTCGAGCTGAGTGGACACCGAGATATTCACGTACTGGAAGTATAGATGCCAATGCAACAGTAGAACTAAGCTTAGCATTGACAAGAGAAACAAAAATTGGTAAGCACTTTTCATAGTTACTTTGCATGAATAGATATATAACTATATATAAAGATGTTGTCTTTCAATTTCGTCCTATTGATAAGAACACAACCCTTTAGTGTAACCATAAAATGCAATGATTTCTCCTCATTTGTTGAAATGTGAAAATGGAAGCCTTCATAGATCTGTACTGGTGCCTTTATACAGCCTAAAGTATTTCTTTCTATATATTCATGCTGGAAAACATCAGTCCACTGAAATCTTAACCCATTTACTCTGTTTTCCATACTTCAAGCATACTTTTCTGATTAGTAAATTTCTAGTTAGTTTTCAATAGAAAACTTAATTTCTGGGGTGTGTGAAATGTGCTTCTTACAGTCTTTAAAGTGAACATATGAGGTAATATTACTGTTTCTATCAAACAATTTCCGTTGTGTTTGATAATAGGGCGTGTGAATTCTGCGGAGAACCACTGAGGTGATAATTTTAGATGTATGAAACTGGTAACACTGTGAATGACTACTTGCGACACATTAGCAAGGACGCTTTGCAGTTAAAAATAAGGATAACGTTGGTTTGTCTTTCTTTCATACCCTCGATTATACTACTGAGTAATAAAGGCCAGCTTAAATCTTTTCAAGTTCCATAGACTTTTAATTAGAGTGTCTTACTACCTGGACTGCAAATGAAGGCGACTTTCCCGTTTTATACTGGAAAACCTTAACTCTAAAGAATACCCGAAAATTAAAACTTTTTTTTGAATAAAGTTTGGCTGATATAAATGTATGATAACTGGTGCTGGCCCAATAAGATTAAGTTGATTGCGTAATGAATATAAAATCCATGCTAAAACTCTAGGGGTTCATTTCGATCAGTGGCGTCAGGTCTTTTGGACTAACAGCTAGTTGTGACTCGAGTAACGTTTGAGCTTCTTGAAGACTGGATGTTGATACCATTGATAAATATATATATATATATGGGGAATTTAATTATATTTAAAAGCGGATCTCAGTTGAATGATTGATTCATATATTTTCGTCAAAAAATCTCATTTTCTAGTAGCTGTACATAGTTTTCCTTCCAGAAGATATTTAGATATTCGGTTGGGATCACTCACCAGCTATCTAAGGTATTTGTTATTGCTCTTTTCAATATATTTAAAAGAGGTGTTCAATAAGACTGGATATTTTTCTTGAGCCTATTCACATCTGTATTTTATGCTCGATGTAATTACTGTGATGGCAGTTAACAGTGAAAACCTACAGACGCCATTGTTCTATCCATCAGTCACTGTTTGAATATGTCTTTAGTCCAGCGTGTGATGGCATGCAGTCTGATACGCTGAAATATCATCCCAAATATTTTAATGCTGCTTATTACACTAATGAATCACAATTACTTTGTGGATAAAATTTATTTTGATGAAGTCTCACAGTGTTATGCAGTAATATTTACTGTTAAACATTACTATATAACATTTTGAAACTTTATCAAAATAAATTTTTTATCCACAATGGAATTATACTCTACCACTGTGCACAAGTTCTCTTCTCATGGTCAACCACATGCCTCAATTACTCTGCATTCAAGTGGTAGTAATCAACAAAAGTGAAGGCCTCATTTAGGCATCAGTTGAAGGACCCTATATGCTAAGAATTTATATTTCACTCCAGTAAAGTAAACTTGTGTAGTAGATTGCTCGATAACCACGAATGTGGTTCCTGGTTCGGTCCCCGGTTGAATCACTTCTCGATCACTCTAAGCTGATAATATGACTGGTGAAGAGAGAAGGTTTAATATGTGGCTAGCAACCCCATCCCGTAAAAATAAACACCACTGTTATTCAAACTTCAGACATCTAGCTTGAAGCCCTATGTTCCACCTGGAACGTAAAGGAATCAAAAAGGTCAGCTTGCAAATACAAAAAACAGTCTTGTATTTTATGGGAAATGGTATTAAATTACTTTTCACTGATCAATTTAGAGTCACTTTTATATCCTGTTATATTCACATAAATTATCAGTATTGATGATGACTTCTAAGATTAAAGTAAATTAATTTTAGATAAAGCTAATGAATACTTTTTGTTTTATGTATTTTAATGCTGACAGAAATGAGTGCTCCGCCTGGTTCCGTTATGGTATCTTTACCAGGAGAAACACGTGAACTTCACTGTGAATTCCCTGTTGCTAATCCAAGAGATGTTAGATGGTATTTCGAGAATCAGTTATTAGAAAGTCATCCAACAATAAATTCAACCGGAAAAATTTTCCGCATAGATCGCATGAGAGTTAGCATTGTGACTATCAAAGGCATTGAAAATGATCATGCTGGAACATATGAATGCAGAATTGGTCGTGATGTTAAACAAACTCATTTGGTTGTCAGAAGTAAGAAATTATGCATTAAGCGAAATCCCTAGTGCTTATTTTTGTCATAGTTGATAAAAATTTGTAGTACTAATTCATGTTATAAAACTGAATAAAACAATGAAGACTGTAATAACGATATGAATTTTTATACGAATACTTTCAATAAATACACGTAACACACCCGGTAGGTAATGTTATATAATGCAATAGAGAAATCTAGAATTAGCTTGTTTAGTACTTATGCAATACACCATATGACCTGAACAAGTTGAGAATTATTGTAGAAAAAAAAATGACACTAATCACATCTGAAGACATGTGAATTGAACAGTTGAGAGTAACCAAATAATTAGAAGAGGAAAATAGAACTATATTACTATAAGTTAAACAAATGTACCCTAGGATAGAAACAGACTAGATGCTGTTCGATAACAGACATCTGGATATAGACCTGAGTTCGAAATTTGGATTTACTCGTGCTTATCAGTAAGATGTCTGTTGAAAATTCGAGAATCCCACAGTCCTTCCGAACTTCAATCGTGTTTCTACGTTCGACAAAGTCAAAGCATCTGTTACTACTCAAACCCCAACCAACTTTAATTACATTTATATATAATTAAATTCAAATAATTTACAGACATATTCCTTGAGGAAATACACTCACATTCGAAATTCTTTTATAAATGATGCAGACAGGGAAAGTCACTAGGTGTTTAGGATTCACTGAATTTCATGTCCCACAAATAACTCTGAGATAATCTTGCAATAGTATCTACATTTTTTGTGTACTAAATGTTAAACATGAGCTTTATTGTTACAATAGAATTCAGGTAAGCTTGAGAAACGAGCCTGATTGTACTTCATTTCCTTAACTTGTTATAGCCTCTTATCAATTCATCAGGGTTGTAGTTTGATTGTAGGTTTCTTTTCATCAGTCTCAGTATCTTCTGCGTCAGTAACACACAGCTGTCAGATTAGTACAGTTAATTTTTCAAGTTTATAAAGCTACTTTTAAATTTCATCAGGTAGCAATACAGAAATCTCTAATGCTGTTACCAAAGTGAACAAGATAATTCCATCAGTAGGCAGTAAATGGAGAATACAGAAACTGATTTCCCACGAGTAGAGTGACTTTATAATTATTAAAGCTAATACAGTTACCAAATTCTGGATGCATATGCATGCTTCATTTATAAATCTACAGATGATTAGAATGACATTTTCAACATCCATATTCAATCTCAGTTGTTACTTCGCAGCTTGCACTCTAGGCTAGATGCGTTTCTAGAGAATTTCATTTACTTCTGATGAATATACGATTTAAGTTTTTTTCTAAAAGGGTGAAGGGTATTATTGTATCATGTATTAAATACGATTTTTAGAAAGCAAAAGGACTGAGCAATGGGGATTTTTTCTATATTGATATACGCTTTTACTAAGAAGTGAAGGCAAAGTTACGTTGAGAGATAAGCACCAGATAAGAATGAAGTCTTTTATGACAACTTAATGTTACTATTTTGTTCTTCATATTATCTTCTTGTATAACAAATTTTAGCTTTTTCTGATTAACTTCCGAACAGCTGAAGAAGGACTGGAGATCAATCCTAAATCTGATACAGTCGATGAAGGTACTGCTGTTGAATTTCATTGTCGTGTGCATGGACTAGCAGGTGATGTGAGTCGTCAACTAGAATGGTATTACAGACCATTCAATAGTCCCACACGAGTTCGCCTTGAGCTTAATCAACCAGACGGTTTTTCGCGTAATGATGATCCATTCGCTCAGCATACTAGTTTTATTAATAAAGCGAGAGCACGCGTATCTGATCAAGGTGAATATATCTGTCGGTTACCATCTCAGAATGAAGAAGTCATTGGAAAACTTTTTGTTAGTAAGTTACAACTTTCATTTATTTTAACTCTACTGGGTTAACCTTCATTTAATATACCAAAACAACCATATGTTATTAAACGGTTGCCTCAATAAAGTAACCTGATATTTTGACAAATAATTTTTACTACATTCTACTATACACAAACGAACTATGGATTAACGCTATAAGTGGACATCTAAATATACTTTGATTTATAAAATTCTACTTTGAATCACTATTCAGTAAATATACATCCTCTTTTAAACAAACAATTTAGCCTGTCATAGGCATGACATAAAGTCAAAGCTCATGCACTGCTGAACGCCTTAAATATAATATATAAATTATATATCCAGTGTAACTTTTATTTTGCTGATTAGAAGTTTGTTTATCAAAACCTATTATCTACACCAGATATTTACGTATAAGAACATCTACTTTGTGGTGAGACACACATCAAATTGTTTACCTTTTAGATTAGCATAGTGGCTATTATAGGATCAAAACAATGCCGAATAATGTATAAATCTAGTCAGATAATTTCATGTAGTCTGTTCGGCTTTCTTTCTGTGTAAACTAGAACATCACTGATAAAGGTCACTATTATTCGATTAGTGCAATATTTCGTTTAGATTTATCTAAATACTGAAACTGACAGCAGCTTTACACAGGAGAAGTGAAAGTATTATCTTCATCAGACAGTTGTTGATTAATTGACCAGACTATATTTTGCAAAAGTTTTGGCTAAAAGCTAGAATGCTAAAAAAAGGCTGTGTGAAAAATTCATTCGGCAAGATTCTGTATCTGGTACCTTTCGTATATAAAAGCTAATAACAACCTAATTCTCGTCATTTGTAAAAAATTATATTCGTAAAATCTCAGCGAAATTGAAATGATTAATTCCAACGTTTCGTTTGGCAATCTGGTTTGAACTTCTTCTGGGAAATTAATCGAAATTAACATAACAGAGGTTTATATAAACCTCCGTTATATTAACGAACGAAACGTTGGAATTAATCATTTCAATTTCGCTGAGATTTTACAAATATAATTTTTTACAAATGTCTACTTCTCACTCGGCGCCCAATTATTTTGGAACTATTAGGTCACAAATCATATGAGTAATTCTTGTCAATTTGTGCAAAATTATGTTCACATTTTAAAACTTCATGAAAATACACAGAAATCATAATCACTCGGTGCATATCGCAAGACCAACTTACTGAAAGAAATATATCAGTTTTTAAATTATAGGTTGTAGTATATTAAGTACAAGGTGAAAAATTTTCTATTAGAACAGAGTTGACCTCCATAAATAGATACCAGTAAGAATGAAAGCAGTCCTTTGATGCTATGTAAAATGACTTCAGACGCCTGGTACTGAAAATAGTTCACTGATCAGCAAACGAATAATATTTTTGTCGAATAACCTGCAGATTCTACAGTTATATCTTCATATCATTTAAAGAGTAAATGTATGCTGACAAAATCAAAATATTAAGTTGGTTGATTAGAGAATGAAATAATTTTACACTAGAATGTTGCACCTGATAGGTAATATCCAAGTCAAAATTAGAACATTTGTTTTTTACGAATTTTTCAAAAACTTTTATTCACATTAAGTTACTCTTAAATAATAATGAATTATGTCGCATCTAATTCCAGCCTTGGCTATAAATTGTATCGACTGAGGATGAACAAGATTTGACAATTAATCTGTGAATTTTCGCACATCTTGTATAAGACATTATTTCCGTATTCAGATTTAAACACACAGAACCATACATTCGATACCCTAGCCTTAGGTTTCCAGCGTAGTCTTAAGTAGATAATCATTCCCTATTCCTTGAAACTTCGGTTTTAACGATGAACTTTTATATTTTTGAAATGTTGTATTATGATTACATCTTTGGTCTAGAGAGGGTGTTTTACTAAAGGGTGCTTTACTCAGTATGAAATTTGTGGACATAATTAAATGAAGTTGAGTATTAAATATAATGAATTCTTTATTCTAACAATGAAAACCTTTTAAGTTTTATCACGGATTGTTACGAGTTAAAAAACCACTGCAAACCAAGGAGGACTGGACAGCTGTTTTGTCCCAGTTTGAGGTTGGTGCGCAGGACCCTCTGACTTTAGGGAAAGCTCGTAGAGCATTCAACCAGTGGGACCCAACTCAATGGCCAGCTCATGAATTCTAACTTTTGCCAATTCGTGATTTTAACGTGACCATCAGTCATTGTTATCAGCTAGTAGTTTTCCCCACTCCTGACGGAATGGATCCCACTAATCAAAACTGCTCACTAGAACTCTAGGGAACTCCGTCCTGTAGCCAGTCACCAGCGAACATTGGCTTCATTTGAGTAGGGTGCTAGTGGCTGAATTGTCTGTAAGCTTGTCTTGAAACCGGAAGCTCTTGGCTTTAACACCGAGTGGAGTGAGTGCGTACTGATGATGAGTCCCAAACTAGGACAAAACAGCTGTCCAGTACTCCATATCTGATTACAACGGAATCGTGATGATCAATGCGTAAGTTTCGAAAGACCTAATACATTCCTCACTTTCGAGTGAAAATGTGAACGTAACCTGCCGCTTGTAAATCTAATTCAACACTGTTTCAATCTAATCTAATTCAATACTGTTTTCCAACTTTAATGTGAAGTTTCTTACTTTTGACGATTTTGCTTTTTGAAATACAACAACAGCATTTTTTTACCATTTTCATTCACTGAGTGGGAATAATAACTGTGAAATTCACTCATCAAATAGACCATGTTTAGCCAAACACTTCAGTTTAATTTGCATGAGAACAACTAACCATGATTAATTACTTAATGTGGCTGGCTGTTTTATTAATTTTGGTACAGACGAAGATCAGCTATAAGAATCACGGTTTTATTACTCCATGTTTGAGATTTTTTGTTGATATACATCAGTGACTTCGCAAAATAATAGCTTAAAGCATTCATTTCAGTACAGAATCTATCCATACGATTCACTTGGCGGGTCTCATCGGCCATAACCTTTTGTTAAATATTAATCGAAGAAATAAAAAATCATTGAGAACTAGGTTTAAACCTGGCGGTTAACTGTGTTTCTTCAGAACTGCTGGTCCCTTACTTCTTTCGTTTCCAGACTGCTGAAGAGTACCAGACCAAGATAAACCTATGGTGTGGCAAATCCTAGCTTCCAAATGATCCTCGAGACGTTACCTGCTTGTAACCAAATCAACAATATTTTAATACCGTAATCATAATATGTTCTAATATGAGGTTTTTCTAAGTGTCAGATATTAGTCCAGCGCTTCTGAAACAGGTCAACTTTGGCACAGTTTTAATAAGTATTTAGAGTGTATGACTAATTCATTTCCCCTTCACTATAAACTTTTATGCCCAGTGTCATTAACCTATAGCTAATGCACTGGTTTAAATGCTTTCTTTTGGTTTTTATGACTGACATTAAATGACATTTTTCTGTGTCATTTGAAAAACATAGGGTTATGAATGAACTAGTATTTGCAAATATTGAATCTTATGTATTTGAATAACCTAGCATTGTGTTGTTTACCTTCAGTTTTTACTATCTAGATGTTTCCAGAATGGCATTTGCATTTGTATTCACGTTATATCAGGCTGCTCCAATTCCTTTTTGTTCTCGACAGAATTACTTGTTATTCTTTGTTTAGCTTAAATGCATGTTTTGTGAAACCATATGTGTCCTCCAATGGAGTTTTTCTACTTTATGATAGTGACTGAAGTCAGGAACCATTTTGGTGATTTTTAAATCATTTTCAAAAGTAACTAAAATCAACAAGAAATGAATGTTTCCTAAAGTACTTGAAATCAGGGCATTCGTCTAATTCACTTTCCTAGTTCACCTATCGAAGTTAACTGGTGCACTATTCAAAACTTTGGAACCTTGAATAAATGTTTGACCCTATTCTGTATGTTTCGCTAATGGACAGAAGCTTGCTTTATAAACCGTTAGAATATAACTTACTGGTTGACTAGAATTTAACTGGTGGATGGTGACTAGCAGTGGAATCCAGGATGCGCATTTCATCCCATTGGGGACTCGTTAGCTGGGTGTACCTCCATTCCCCAGTTAGTGATGATGTTCCCACTGAGGCTCGAACCCATTGCCCATAGTTTCAAAAGCCAAAGCGTTATCCAGACGTCGTCGAAGCATCTGCACAAGAAGCCGACATGTCAATCTGAGACCGAGCACTTCGGTCCAGTCAATCGGCGGGAAAATCTAAAATTCAATTAAATAATTACTGGTTGAGTATTAATAAGTTATGTGAGAGAATCAACCCTATTAGGCTCAGTTCTACGTAAATCAGGATGGAAAACGTATCTAAAGCTTATGCATTCTAAGGATTTCTCCAGCCTGTATCAATCCTTGAACAGATTGCTTTATTATTGTCTAGAAAGTGAAGTGAAGCGTCTTTAAGATTCATTGGAAACGGTGATTAGTTCTTCCGGTTGGCTTAGGTTTCATACTGTTCAGCTGATTAATGGTGGAATCAAACTTTAATACCATCACATCCCCAAGACGTTTATTAATTAATGCATTATCGCTAACCATCCTATGTTTCATTCCTAATTACGTTTGTTTTCTTATACAGGAGCTATTAGAACATATGTCTTGACTATTACCCCTCCGAGACTAACTGTTCGACCGTACCAACCTATAGAATTCGAATGTTTTGCCACATCTGATGGACAGCCAGCTCCATTTACACCACGCTTCCAAGTTAGAGACTCTAGAGTTTACTATGAAACAATTCGTGTCAGTGAAAATCGTGTCAGATTTGTTCTGCAAAGAGGTTTGGGGGCAGATCAGAATGGAACAGTAGTTGAATGTCTTTCAGATGTAAGTTTTACACCAGGTGTCTGAAATATATTTAAAGTATTCTGAACTGAGAGATTATGTTTCATTTTATCAGGCACACTATTTATGTTACGGTTTTATTTTGATTCTGAAAATTGTTAGATGTTCTCCATTGTTAAAATTAAAACAAGATCTTCTTCAGGCTTTTCTCTAATGTACAAAACTTTATATGCAGACATTTTAACCACTGATGGTAACTGGTGAATCAGATAGATATCATATGTTGTATGTCATTAATTACGGTGATTATAATCGTATCAATAACAGTGGGTGCAGCAGGTCAAGTGTGAACACAAATACTCGCCGAAGACATTAGCTAGCGATCGCGCTATTTGCGAATTGGCAGAAGTTGAAATTCATGGGCCATTGGTCTACGAGCTCGCCTTGTAACTAGAAGGTCGTGGGTTCGAACCCCAGTGGGTGCGTACTGATGAACAGTCCCAAAGTAAGGCGAAACAGCTGTCCCAGCTGTCTCCCAGCTTTTCCAATGGTTCTCTAACTGATATCAGCTCATTATGAAATCCTGTAACCAATAATGATAATGAAGAGCAGTTGATTCAATAATGAAAAGATAATTTGGATAGACAATCAGACTTCAAATAATTTTTATTAGTGTACGAAGGAGGTGAAGAATAAGAAAGCCGTAGAAATTTTCATCAGTTTATTAAATAAACCTGGACCAAGGGGAATACAAAGGTATACCTAGCCTCTTTTTTATACAAAGAGTAGTATTATTATCCCAGATTCCCGTAGCTTCGGCTCCCTGTCGAAAAGTCAGACAGAATGCGATAGATAACCAACCTTGAAAGCACTTCTTCTGAGACAAAATAAGACATTTAGATTTATTCTTGGGGATCTGTACCTTTGATGTTTTAATTTTAATTATTTCTTTGAAGAAGTTCGGCCCACCTTACCAGACGAAACGAAGTGTTCCGTCTAATCCTGGTCATAGTTTGCATAAATCTTTTAGATTCTATTTAACATTTTGGAATCATGAGAAACGGTGTTCAGTGATGCGCTCGTTAAGCAGTCTAGTTGTTCTCCCTTTTAAACTTTCTCCACGAAATCAGCTAAATTTGTAAATACACATAGGTGTGACACACTGGGCAGTTTATGTTTCACCTCAGCAGTGTTAATCGGTAGCCTAGAAATTGACAAATAAAGGGTGGCAGCAGTTTAAGCTATTTTTGTGGCTCTAGACAACATATGACATAGAACTTCACTGGTCACCTGCCCACTGGGTTGGAGCTAGAGGAACTAGAATGCATGATTTCTGAAGAAAATAGACAAGAGATGTCTTCGATAACTTCTGAACTGCACCATTCAACTGCATTTTCTTGAAATGACAAAGTTTAATCAAACTTTTAGTTTGGTATAGTAAAATGACGTTATGTCACAGTTCTGCCGTTTGCAAAAAGACTGACCTCAAAATATATTCGGAAATGGGCATCGTTATGGCTATCATTTATTTTGGCTTTATTCTTGAATTATGACAAATTATCAGCAGGAAGCTGTTTACCCAGTGATATAAGTATAAAACTTGGGCACTGTGGTAGAGTATAACTCCATAATGGTTAAGATTTTATTTTGATAAATCAAAATAAAATCTTAACTGTTTACCCAGGTTTCGTGCTTACTGGTAGTCGTCAGTAAGTTGTTTTTTCATCCTCAGATGAACTGACGTATGCTCAGGGATTCACTTCCTCATCACTCAGTAGTACAGTTGTATACATTACCGCTGAGTCACTCATGCCACAGTCGACTGTAATGAATACATTGACTGGTCACTAGGGTACAGTCAATGTCATATGTCTAGTCTGTTTGTCTACCTCCAGTCATCTAACATAGATCTAAAATTCACTGTGATGACTTTTTAGTGAACATCCAATGTGTTCTTGCTGTTGGAACTTCATGAAACTCTATGACGTAATGTTATTAAAGTAACTGTCTTTACAACAGACTATGAATATGCTTATTCTGTTGAATTTTAATTTCCTGAAGTGAAGAACTATATTTTGAATATATTTCTGGGGGATTTTATTTTTTTCCCTAGGAACCCAGCAACACTGCGGTTGCCATAATTACTGTTGAAGATATCTGTCCAGAAGGCTCACGTCGCTGTCGTTCTGGACAGTGTTTACCATCTGGAAGATTTTGTGATGGTGCAAGAGACTGTGATGATGGATCAGATGAAGATCCTAAACTTTGCAGTGAGTTATCAATTTAGTAAATGAAACTTATCTGCCTTAAGAATAAATTTCTAAATTTTCCTATCGAAAGAAATGTTATATTAATACTCATAAAAGAATGCTAATAAAGGAAGTATAGTAATGAGATCGTGATGTCATTTAAGCTTAAGAAATTGTTTTATTATAAAATCACTTTCATTGTGATACTTATCTTGCTTGATCGAAAAATAAATAATCTACATCAATGATATAACACAGTAAACCATTGAAAATAACATCATCTGGAGTAGTCGGTCTCTCCTTATGAGAAACGGTGTTACTGACACACATCCAGGGACATTTTTCAAACGCAGCACTTCACCTAACAAAATAATCAAGGCAGAATTACTCACATAAGATTCTTTCATTTAAAATATGCTTGGATGTAGGTTTTGCAAATATTTTTTTCATTAAACCTTGAGGTAATGAAGTTATCAACTAAAAGAGGAAAGGATCTTGTTAACTAACCTCATAGGTCCCAAATTTTCATGCTGAATTTACTTTAAAATCTTTCCCACCAAAGTTATAAAGGTGCACTTACACAATTATTACTAAATAGATCGTCAGTGAGGAAACTGCTGTCAACAGCTGACTAATGGTTGAGCACAAAATTCATTATCCAACCGTCTTACTATTATCCGAAAGACAATAATACTTTTACCCTAAAATGCCTATAAATCAGACAGTTTAATGCACCAAAATATCCACATTTAACGAACACACGTATCATATTTCTCATATCAGTAATGCTAACAACAAAAAGGGCATAAATTTGGTACAACATGCTGAAAAATAAGGTTAATGCTGTTGCTACCATACACGCTAGACTGTATTTCCGTTGTATAGTGTTATGTGTTTTACATACATATTGTCATTTTCATGCTGAATACCTTCATCGTGGAATTAAGCAAAGCATGCATAAATTTGAAAACGTAAATTCCTTCAATAATGAATATAGAGTTAATGAAAGCCCACTAATCACCACAAAAACTATGCCTAAGCTTTCATGAGAATGAATCTTTAGATCATATAATATTATTTGAGGATTCTTTTGATGAAACTTGAATTTGTCGTGTTTGTAAAAAACTTCGTTGATAGATGTGTGTGATCCAATTTCAAGAAAGTGTGAATACTATCAAGGAAGAGAACCGATTAAACCAACATTTATGGTACACTGGACATGTGATGGCGAAAGTGACTGTGGAAATGGTTTCGACGAAGGCAACTGTGAAGGTTTGTTTCCATTTTCTTGGATTTTTTACCGTCACTTACTTTTGGGTTTTGAAAATATGCATATCGAATCACATAACAACTAAACTTACCCGATCGATTAAATTCTCCGGTTATTCTGATTCAATCTTATTCTTTAGTCAATAACTTTTGTATCTTCATTATGTATGACTCGAACGTAACGTGCAGAATTCTTTTCTCTCTTCTTAAATTCTTTACTGTTCTACGTTATTTCGTAAGAGACTCCTTTTTCAGTGGATAAAATTTATTACTTAGGGAACATTAATGTGGTCAAGAAAAAGGATCAAATTCAATCAACATTTATAACACTACAGTATTGACTACATGACCTAGATTCATTGGTCAAAAACAACATCAAAAGCACAAAGTAGTTCCAGAATACTAATTTTTAGTGGACGGAAAATCAGTCTACATTGTAAACTGTAGCCGCTTTTCGAATTAGTAAATGAAGAGTCCAAGAAAGATTTGTATAAAGCTATATACTACTGATTGATTGGAATGAGTAGTTGCATACCACCCATATCAACTACTAGTGCTTGCTAGCTAGATGGAGATGATGATATGAACACTGGATTGCTGTTTCTCTCGCTTCAGGTCGAGTTCATTGGAGGCGTAACAAGTTTGACTCAGCTCAAAGAGCCACATCAGTTCAAACCACTCGATTTCTGGCTAGTGATATCAATAACTTGGTTTCCGAATGAAACTGCAATGAAATTTCAGCACTCGAACTCTGCAGATTGAAAATTGATGACTAATTACTGTCGTTCTTCTCTCAGTAGCTATGATATTTTAGGTCTAAAAATAGCAATATTCTCAACATATTTCATGATAACTTTTAAAATACTTGGTGCATAGGTTATAAAAGCAAACATTTAAGCAACATGGATGAGGCCCGTATATTTATACCTGCCAGTAGGTGGTATAAAGAACAGTCAAGAGTGAAACCACTGCATGTTGATTATCTCAGTGACAAAGTTAAGTCTCCGTATAAAGACTGACGATAAAACACGTATACGAGTGTGACCTTGGCGCATTCTGAAGAAACCATACCCCGTCTGTTTTGGAAATTTGGTGAAATCTACTGGACTTCTACAGTTTTTTTCAATAATAAGTATAAAGGGATTGATTCCAGTGGCTTCAAGAAATGAGCTCCGTCTAAACTTAAGCTGACTGGAAGTTTTGCAGCCCCCGGTAACAGTGTTGGGTAACAAACATAAAAAAGTAGAAAAGACATCGATAATAGGTATAGCCCGTCATCTGTTCAGTTTTACTAAAGAAGAAACTACTGAAATGTTATGCCAAGCAGAACGGTTTCTTGGATTAACAGTAATGCGTCAACTTCTCAAGAGAGACGGCTGAAACGTTGAAGAGAATTGCAAGACACTTCGTCTGGTGTATGGCAGTACTGCAGTAGCTCACCTAATCGCAGCATAAATGTAACACAAACGTCACGCATCCATGTCTAGCTAAGGCTGAAAAAGTCACTTCCCATCGAAACGAGGCGAAACAGCAGAATTTATGTCTGTGATTCTAAAGATTTTAAGAGACAAGGGTGACGAAATACTGACTAGACTGATTTCGCCATTGGTGTGTGGATGAAATCCTAGAGTACTGCAACCAAGCTGCTCTAAATCCTTCATCATCCCAGTTCACGAAGAAGGGCTCAATTGTTCCAGTAATGACTGCTGATGAATCAAGTTAACCAATATGGTGTCTAAGACCCAATAGTCTACAGTCATACAAAGACTAAATATAGCTTATGTAGGACAAACTCAAGAAAAGGAAGATCTCACGTGCCAGAAAAAATAAAAGTCTTTACCCTTAAATAGGTAATGGAATTTGTCACTTATCGTATCTTTTGACTGAGACATGATGAGGTAATATCTCGCCGTATAGAATGAGCATTAGTTGTATGTGATCCTTTCTAATCAGAACACTATAATGAAACTGGCTAAGCTGTGAATGAACTTATGAAGGATTTTCACCTGAAGTGACAAAAAATTAGCGATATCTATCTTGGATAACCGATTTTACACCACTGTTCTTTTCTGAAACAAGTATACTAATGCATGCAGTTCTGTTTAATTTTGACCTCTGAGGAAATCCCTTGTTGTTAAGGAAATGCCCACTTAACTTTTAAACTGTCGACTGTTATGTGAGAAAATCCAAACAATTGATAGCTTTTACAGAACTCTAGTTTTTACTTTGCACATTTTAATTAAATGATTATGTGGTGATTTACTTGATCAAACCTAATCAACTGCTTGCTGACGAAATCTCAGATTACTTGGGACACATTTCAGTTAGCACCGTATCTAACTGACCATCAAAGGGGTGTTTACTACTTGACTATCTGTTTTTTCTACTGTAAAGATGACATAAAAATATAGAGGGTTTTTTAACCACAGGTGTCTTCGTTCTGCTAACTGCGTCAGATGAAGCAATATGTCCAATAATAATGATGCTATGCGCAGAATTAACCGAAGAGGGAGAGAGACAGTCGGCGAAGTTATAAGTGCTCATCTATTGAAACAGCAGGACATATTCTGTGTATGTTAGACCACAACTTTCCTCAGTCAGCAATATTACTTGAAGTAGAATTTGGTTGAACATATTAGTGGCGGTCAGACGAAAACTTGTCATTAATTTAAAGGATCAAATTCTATTGGTCCGAGACAAGTAAGGAAATTTAAACTGTCTGTTTGGTGTACTTTAGACACTAAAGATCAACGGCTGAAGACTACTGAAAATATGAATCGAAATCTTCAGGGAAGCGGAGATTGTTTACACTTTTGTCGCCTTCCAGAACCTGAAAACTGATTAGTTATTCTGTTCGTCTTGCCCACTTCGGCCCATCATTGTACCATTGTTTCCACTCTCTTAATTTTTATGCTGTTTTGATGTATGACAAACTGAGCCGTTGCTCTTTTGAGCCAGATTCTCGGTTAGTTCATCAAGTGGTCACACTTATTACCATCTAGTTACCAGGTTGTGTATGTTTTATTGTCGTCCGGATTGTGAGTTATACTACCCTTATTGAAACGTCAACTATCGGGCTCTAAAAGGCACTTTTCAAACTTAATCATTTATATTAGGAAGACTCTGAACAACATTGTCTTCACAATAGAAATTGCATGAAAACGTAACATGACCATATCTTTTGGTTGACTTCAGATAATAGCGTGGTTGCATATTGAAATAATAGAGAAGATTTGTAGCTCAGGTGGATGATTTGTAATATTGCATATTCTCTACAGTCTGTTAATAATTATCTAAAGGATTAATTGCCAAGCACCTCTACACAGTCCCTGCATAAACAACTTCTGAAAGCGTTTTCCCTTTCGTAATCAGAATACCAGAATTAAGACTGTTTGAGATAAGTGATAAAACTGAAAAGATACAGGAGTATCGATCATAGGTACAACGGGAACTGGTTACTTTCTCCCTAAATATAAAGTTATAAGACACTAACACAAAAATAGAAGTAAAATGGAAGCGTATTTATGAAAGCTTGTTTGTTGACGCGGAATTTCAGCATCGTGATAGGTTATAATTTGACGTTAGATAGGGTTATTTATTATTTTCCATATGTCCGGGATTGGTGTTGCGTCATTCACATTACATATGTAGAAGTTGAATCATGGTGAGTAATCTTTTTCTCCTCCTACAAGTATTTATTTTCAGTACGTCACACCAGCCACTGAAAGGTAATATAGGTAGGCGGGGAGAAGGATCCGACACATGCGATAAGAATGACACCACACCAATCAGGATTACGTAAAAATGCGTGCAGGGAAAAATATTAGTAAGAAGAAGTAGGACTGCATAAAACAAGTTGGTCATAGGACTAATTTGATAGGATTATGAACACTACATTGTGCTCGAAAGTGGTACTAGTAATAAAACTGTTTTTGGATCAAATTTATTTAACATGGAAAAGTCGTTCGTATATATAGTTTCTGATGAAAATAACTTACATTAGCTCACTAGATTCTTAGAAGAAGCAGGAAACATAATTGTTGTAATATTGTTTCAGTAATATAACTCATCAAAACTTTGTTTTCTCTGTTTCACAGCTCGAGCATCTGAACGTTGTCAAGATCGCATGTTTACTTGTTCTCGTGACGGTCGTCAAATCCCAATGGCCTTCGTGTGTGACAAAGATCGAGACTGTAGTGATGGTGAAGATGAACTTACTTGTGGTAGGTTCATTTTGAATCAGTCACTTTGATTAATTAAATGCGAAGCGAAGTTATGAAAAGAGATATCTTCTCTGACTCGTATGTTTTTAATTAAATGAATTAATAAATTAGTACAGAGATTATTCAGTAAAATAAGCAAGAAATAAAATTCAAAAATATTTTACTTTATGCAAATTTAATTGCAAAATTATGCTGTACATAATAACTTAGTAAACTTCTAACAATTCAGCAGATAACAGTGTTTCCATATGGTGTTAGTTAGAGGATCAACTAATTAATTAATTGGTTATCACATGACTAAGACATTGATCAATCTGTTTATAATTTATCTCCTGAAGATACATTCTAGTTTTAAGAAATTATTTTCACCTGTAATATAAAAGCTATTCCGAATCTCGGACGAAACTTCTGTAGTGAAACAGGGATTTAATGAAATATCTGCTAAAAATATTCCAAGCCACATCCATAGTCGTATATTATTATTTTATCAGCACTCTAGATTTTGCCTATCTGCACTTAGAAATACAAAACACTTTAACCACTAGGATACATACCCACTGTTTTACTACACTTAAGTAGTATTACTTGTGGATACAAGCTGTGCCGTGATATTAAAATGTATTCGCAAAGTAGTTAACATAAAGTTTAATATATACACTTTCAAAAAGATGCCTATGAAGAAGGAAATACTAAGTGTTTATGGGTCGTGACTGTATTAGTTTACTCAGCTTCTTTTTACAGGCTTATGTGGTTGTGGCATCAAGAAGAGGCCATAAACTGTGATACATTTTGAAGTGTGTCCAGGATCTTTGTTCTTATAACGAAAAATTAAATTAATCATTGTTTGCGTTTCAGACTTGCTTGTTTTACCCCAGAGTAAGAAATAGAAATCTAGCAATAATATTTTAACGCATTATATGACCCACTTTGTAATTACTCACTTTCTGAATTCTTTACTCACATAAAAAAATGAATATCTGAATTTTTTCAACTTTTATAGCTGCACCAATGATAGCTGAGCCGCTCACAACACGCTATTCTGTTCGTCAAGGTGATACTGTAGTACTTGTTTGTGAGGTGACTGGTAATCCTGTGCCATTCGTCATTTGGCGTTTCAACTGGGGATGTCTTCCTGAAGAACCTGGTCGTTTCCGAATAAGTAATGTGCCACGCAATTGTGATTCACCTATGCCAACGGTTGTTAGTACACTGACAATAACAAATGTAAGACCAGGGGATGATGGAATCTATAATTGTGAAGGTCTTTCAGGAGCTACTCGAGCTTTATCCAACGATCTGGTAGTAATGATTGGAGGTTAAGGTGAGACGGCTCAGTACTGGCTAATTTTCCTTTTGCTAACGTTATACATTATAACAGATGGATGGTATTTAAGTATGCATATGCTGCCTGTGACTACGATTAATTCATAAACACATAGGAACAAGTGATTCCTTTAATTTCACTAACTTTTAGCAATTATTTTCAAGTCTGCTGACTAAAAGCAACCCAGTAATACATACAACGATATGATCTCATCATGATTTCTCTGAAAAGTCAGGCTATTCTGCCAAAGAAATTTTATTCAGGGGACATGATGAGCAATAAACTTTTATTATGACATAACTAAATGGTTTCAATTACCCGTTCAGATGTTTAAAATCGATTGCCAAATCATTCAAACGCATTCGCATGGCTAATAAATAGTAAACCAATTAGTAATATTTAAATAAAATGTCAACGTGGAGAAAAGTAGGGAGGATTAAAGCAACCAAGCACATGTATTTGTTCTGATTTTTCCCAGATTTTCCAATGATATTTTTGAAGGCTGTTTCAGTTTGATTCAGTTTTCAAAATTTGTTACATTCTATTCAACATTTGGACAGTCCATTAAACTCAGTTTATTTTGTTGACTACTATAAGTATTACCTTATAGTTCTTGTGAAGAATGGAACTATGCAACTACTAAAACATTTCATATTGTTTTAGCTATTTTTAGGCAGAAGTCAAGAAAAAAATCTTGAAAAATAAGATACATTTGAAATTTTCAAATTGTCACCAAAAATTTCTAAACTAAAAATGTCAATTACTGACAAATAGTCTGTTAACAACTTTACGGTCATTAACAAAGGACTTTTTTCAGCAAAAAGAAAGGGTTAATAGAAAAATCATTACTGTGTGCAGTATCTATTCCGTCGTGGTTTCATCAATCTCTGAATAAATCTGATTATCGAGGTTTATGCTTGTGGGCAGTTAGAGGTAAGTTGGGTATGCAAACTTTAGAAAGCCTTCATTTCATCACATACTATCTTCGTGGTCAAATGCGCTTCCATTGACAAGTAACTTCCTTGAAACTATGACAAATAAAATGACTACATGAACAAAATTAATCGAAAACATTTTCCTAAGTTCCACTGATAGATTAATTTCACCTTACAATTTCCTATATGTTACCAATGAAATGACTGACAATGAGCATAAAATATCTGCATATCAAAACTATTTGGCCTACATACTGACGTCTTTGTATACAGAGAGGCACAACAGTTCTGTTCACCTTACCGCCATCTACATCAATAACATTATTTAGAGAGATTTGTTATACACACTTCGTAGTAATTTAATCATTGTTTTCTTTCTTCTTTTTTTATCTTTATAGATAGAAGTCTAATCAGGAATATAACAAAAATGGCAAGCGCGAAATTCACTCAAATATATATTATATATATATAGCTTAGAAATATTTCTTCCAGGTTTTTAACATTCTGTGTTCATATATATATATATATATGTATATATATATGAACATTATACCAAAACAAACTAATTCTACTTCTTCATTTTTTGCTAAGTATATTTTAATGAATTACTGACTTCTAGTTATATTTTTTTTAAATGATAATAAAACGACAAGCTATTTATTTTACCTTATTTATTCATTAATTATGCAGTTAACATTAATTTGTTCCTTTTAATCAAGAAGTCAGCCACCAAACATTAATCCACTGTTTTCTGATCCTAGAAGGCAAACAAACAAATAAGCCAACAAAACAAATGAAATAAAATAGAATTAGCAATTTTAAACTCTGATTAGTGACAGACACTATAACATTTAATTATTCAACTTGCATTTTCAGATAGTTTGTTATTCTATTTTGTTTTCAATGACCAAGGCATCTATTTATTTTCCTTTGTTTCTTTTATGATGTGATGGAATAAGGTTGGAGATTATACATTTTAGAAAACTTGTAGAAGAATCAAACACTAACAAACAAAGCGGAATAATATTTGATAAAGTAATAAAATCAGACTGATAGAATCATTATAATTGCATATTCTTTAAATAGTAATTAGTTTAGTGATAATAAACAAAACTTCTAGCCTCTCTTCTCTCTTATATTCTGTTTTAATCCCTGATTTTTATCAGTATATTTAATTGACTAACAAATCAAAATATTATTCTAATTGTTTAGTAACACTGTTATTTTAGAAATATTCATGCTTATTAATAAATATATATATTTTTTGTTTACATAAAACTTATTTATGATACACTAAATTAAAACTTGTTACTGTGAGTTTGAAGGGGGTTAAATGAACTTAAATATCAAGTTATGCATTTCCGAAAGTTTAATTAACGTGATCAGCTAGCTGTCAAACTTTACAATTCTATCTTGAAGTTTATCTGATGAAGAATAGATTTCACATCTTACCTAATATAGAGTTTTAAGTGTTTTCTGTCAGAGTTATCGCAAGCAGAATTTATTTTTCATTGATATCAGTGTACATAGAGTCAGTAAGATCTATTTTTAGTTCATCATAAGCCTGTAAACAAAATCTCAGTGTCAACCGTAGCTGTAGTCGCAGACGATTTGGTTATCACTACACCTTCAATACGACAAAAACCTATAGCAGACATAAGATGGTTGTCAAGCTGCCAAAGTTGTACATTTATATGTACATATATATATATTGTTGATGGAAAATCAACTTGATACATCTAAACAACAAATAACTTTAAACTTGAGATTTCATTTCACTAAAAAATTAATACTTGAAGAACTTGGTACGCTGTTATGACACATAGTCACTAATAACACGGATCACAAGGTTTTTCAAATATATATATATATGTATATATAAATATATATATATATATATTTCAGCAGTGATTCAACTGAAAACTGTTTAGAGATAATATGCATCATATTCCTCTGATTTTTCAGTGATACATTCCAAACAATGGAATGCTGCTCCATTATAACATATTTAAGCGAAATGCAGATTCGGAACTTGTTAATGTACACTATTAAATATTATATAATTGGCAGTAGGTGAAACTTACTTAAAGTGTTATCAGTACAACAATAATAAAGCCAAATGTTAACACTCTGTTATCTAGTGAGAGCATTTACATATTTCTTTGAGAAGTATATTTTAGAGTAGAAAAGGCCGGTCTCATAAGAACTCCTCTATTATTATTATTCCCTTAGGTTCTGAGTAGAGCATAGGGCTTCAACAGTGCACATTTATCTCATCTTGTATGATGCAGTTGTCTTTAGATGACTCTACGATTGACTATTAGCTCTCATCTCCTCTACGCATGACTATTTCTATGTCATCATCGAAAACTCATCTCATCGTTTCCCATTTCGATTCCTCTCAGAGGACTGGCGTGGGACTTCACTGAATAGTATTTTCAACGTGTCTCCATTTCCTCCGGTATATTTCTTGAGCAATAGGTTCTTGGTCTTTTCTTTCACAGAGTTTCTTGTTTCTGATTCTTTCTGACCATCTGATATTCAGCGTCAAACGAAGGCAGCTGCTGATGAAAAGTTGAAGCAGTTCGTTGGAAATGCTTTAAGTGAAGCTCTAGCCGTGTTTTGGACCAACGCAGAAGGAGTGATATAATAACAGAATTTGTGCACCTTGGTAGAGTATAATTCCATTATGGGTAGAATTTATTTTATTTATTGATGACGTTTCGAGCATAATTTATTGCTCATAATCATATCATATCACCTTGATATGATTATGAGCAATAAATTGTGCTCGAAACGTCATCGGTTGAAAATTCAAATCCATGCAGAAGATTTCTACACTGATTTTAGAAGAATGAGAGCCCATTTGTCTTTCCAATCCTGGCTTTGACATCTTCAACCCTCTCACCAGTGAAGTGAAGTTGATAAATAATCCTTGTTTTTGTTGATTGGACATCTTCATCACGTCGATCTTCTCTATATTCACTTGAAGTCCTGTCTTTGCTACCATCTCAGCCTTTTTACTGTTTTCCCTAGTGGGTCTTCGAGACTGAAAGATATAAAACATAAAATACCCATGGAATCTGAATCTTCTAGTATTCTTCTTTTGGTCCAGGGTATACATGAATTCTTATTCCCATGGCTTGCTGCATGATTCAGTCCACCATACTCAGGAATACCATTGGCTATAGTGGACAGCCTTGTATTACACCTGTTTTCACTTCAAACCTTGCATTAACCTTTCCGTTGTGAATCATTTGGCTTATAACACCATCATATAGCTGATGAATGAAGTTAAAGCGGCTGCCAAATTATTTCTCAGTCAGCCCTATAGAAGGCTCTACCAAATTCAATGAATTTGAGGTGAAGAATTGAATACCGTTCTATGCTCTGTTCTATGATGATACGTAGCGTTGCAATGCGATATCTACACAATATGCTTTTCCTGAATCTAACTTGTTCTGGGGAGAGTCTCGCATAAGATCAGCTTGTAGTTTCTCCAGGACGATGCGACTCAGTATTTTGTTTGGCGTAGACAGGAGCATAATTCTACTCCAGCTTTTGTAAAACCGTAAGTCACCCTCCTTTGGTAATATGACAAGCCCTTCTTCCAATCGGTAGGAACCTATTCTTCCTGGCAAACTTTGTGTTATAGTGGCGTGGGGAAATCTTCTGAGATGTCTGCATCCGTTTTTGGTACTTCCGAAGGAATTCTGTCTAGTCCTGCTGCCTTCCTGACTGGTTTTCAGTAGCCTGGTTGCATTCAAGATTCCTGATTTTGTTGTCGGATCGCTGTCCACTGGTAGTTCTTTCTCTACTGTAGGAGGTATTTCTGGACGAGTTGCAGGTAATAGTCGGTTCGGGAGTCCTTTGAAGTGATCGGCCTATTGTTTTCTTTGTTCCTCTACTTTGGTAATTGGGTTTCCTCTACTATCTTCCAGTGGTTTTGTCGGTGTCGATCTCTTCCGGGAAAGAGGCCTGGTTATCTCACATAGTGGTCTGAGGTCCTGCCTACCTGATGTGTCCAGCAGACTGTGTCTCCACCGACCTGAGGTTCAGATGAACTTTGTCTGAAATTTGGTGAGCATGTTGCTTTGTGTACTTTCTTGTGCCTCCAATCGTTCACGCTTCCTCTTGGTGTTCCACTTCATTGGATTCTTTAATATGCCACATGCACTAAGAACTGACTGTTTCTATACAAATATTGAGGATATTGTGTAGGATGGATCTTCAAGTATCATTCTTCAGCCGAGAAGTTTTATTCATTTCCATTCAAGGACTATTTGGCTTGTTTCATTTTTACCATTTATAATTAAACATTCTCAGTTTTCATATTAAAGTTACTGAGTAAACTTCAGTCTCATATTTGTTTTGAGACTAACAATTCTATAACACCCTATACAAAACATCACCTTAACAATTTGTCGTGTATTTAAAACAATTAAGAGTAGGCTTTCAAATTTGTTCGCTCTTAAAAGTGGACATAAATAAATATAGATGAACTCAAATATGAGTAAACGGAATCGTCATTTAACAATGCCTAATCCTCATTATATTGATATTTATCCTTCTAATTCATATTATTATTTGAAGCTGTCCCCTAGTCAACAAGAATCCCATAGTTCACAATTCATAGTTTATTGAGCTGTTATTGCAATAAAACGCTGTAATATTTATTCATTGTTCATCAGTAGAACAAATGACTACTTTCCACTTCTTTTATAAAAATAATCACTTAAGTATAATCCAAAGTTCAGTGAAGCTAACTTCTCACAAAACCTCAGCTGCATTATTATTGAACAATGTTTGACCGTTACATATCATGAAATCTTTGTATTTCTTGTGCTGCATTTGACCAGCACTAGTGGAAAATTTAGTAGTAATGAGATATACAGATTGAATCACTGAAAGAAAAAAACAATAATTCTGAGGGGAAAATATTCTCCTCCTTAGGCTGTTCTGTTTTGATTGTTTTTACAAAATACTTACAATACATAGACTGTAGTGAATTGAGTGAAATTATGTTTACTTTTAAATTAGGTTCCTATCAACGTCTGTAAACTAGGGTGGAGCTATTTTTAGAAAACAAAACAGAAGTTACCAAGTACGTTAGCGACAATTAACAAATATTGCTGCTTCGAATTAGAAGAGTACAATTAACTGCAGAATTAAGGGTGAGAATGGAAAAGTGAAAGTCATTAAAGTTGGAGAAGATTTTAGCATAAAGCATAGTTTCTGTCACAGTAAAATAGAATTAGAAGAATAATTAGGGTTGTTTCGCAAGTGATTAAATTTTTCAAACTAATTATACGAGAATAAATAGTCACCAGAATTAACAAGGTAGCTGAAACAGTGGTGTTACAACAATATCTTGGAATTTCGATAAAGGAATAGGGAGTGATCCTTGTAGTACACTCGAAGAATGTTAACTAATGAAGCTGAACATTACCAATCAGATATCTGTACAAATTAGTTGTAATTGCAGGTTTATTCAGACGGATTCTGACAACTCTCATTGCGTGTAAAAAGCGAACTGGTTAAATATTCGTTGGTGAGACTGATGGTAGAATAGTAATATACAGCAAATTGGTAGAATCTGAAAATTATAAAACGGTGAATTCTGACGTATCAAATGAATAGTAGTATGCTCTCAGTGTAACGTAAGGTTTTAGGAGTGATTCTTCGAGGGGTCTTTGGTAAACACTACTATTGAGTTTGGACTATATCAAAACAGATGTTCCATAACCTAAGGTGTCTCTACTGACATATCAGCTTGGTGAAACCAATCCTGAGATCCTGAAAAGTTGAAAGGTTTTGTGAGGTATTCCTAAGAAACTATTCTTTTTAAAGACACTGTAAAACACCTCCAAGATAAGCCAAATAAAAGAAGTTTCCAAATATCCCTAAAAATTTGAAAAGTATTATTAGTCAGGTCACTGAACTACTAGGTATTATTATAGCTTAGTATGGACTTTCTAAGCGGGATCAATTTATTGACTTGGTAGCGGCAAATATGACTTTGCAGTCATTCCTGTAACTGTTACCTTTAACAGTTTTCTTTGCTTTTGCTTAACTCTAACATTCCCCAAAGAATAATTCGACTCACTACCTTAAAAAAGAAACAGTTACAACTTAATAAATGTTTTCATTTTGTAATACCGCTCACATCAATACCATGAATACTACGTAAAGTCACTTAGATTAAAAATGAATGCCGTGCTTTGCAGTTAAAACTAAATTTCGAATAGTTAAACAAAATAATCGCTTTTTTTTTAAATTGGCAACAAAGATAATACCTACAATATTAGCAACAGAAAAATACTATAAAGCAACCACTACTATGAACTATATAAATCACATCAGCCATATATTATACCAACGAATCATTTCACTTCATCCTTTTTTATGCTTTCATGTGTCTTCTTAACGATGGTTGCATTTTAAATCTTACTGCTGTATACTGTATCTATAATATGCAAACAAAGTGAACTCGATATGCTGGTATCTTCTTGCGATAAGTTAACTATGTCTACGTGTTAATTAACATGAATTCGGGCAACTATAAATGTCATCAAGAAATCTGACGTCAAAGTCAATAAGTACGTTTGACAAAAATTCAAATGTCATTTTTATCGTAAATTAACTATGAACATTTAACATACATAAGAAAAAATAGGGATAAGTTATTATACTAATGTCTGTGTTTCTTAATACTTTCAAGACTTTGTTGTTAAAGATTTAATAGAAGAAATTTTCAGTCGAACAGAATTACAGTTGTTCATCTGACTTCCACATATAATATAAATGGATTCATCATATAAATATCATATTTATGTCGAATGAAAATTAAGTGGTGAAAATAAATGAGCTAAAGTTCAAAGAATAATTGATATTATTCTACTCAAAGCCATGGCATAACCTGCCATGATGATGATGATGATGATGACAGAATCATGTCCTAAATATGTAGCATCATTCCGTTCATACATAAAATACACGAAGAAGAAGTACAATGAAGAGTTTATTAAAAAAATCGATTAGTGTATAGAAAAAAATTTTAAAATGCTTTACGACCGAGTTGGTAACAGTTTAAATTTGGACATATTCGTTTCCATGATGAATGAAATAACAATAGAGAATTTGTGTAAATGAGCTTCTAGTTTCAGAGATTGGAGTACTTAA
The DNA here is from genome assembly GCA_944472155.2 of Trichobilharzia szidati. Taxonomy (NCBI): domain Eukaryota; kingdom Metazoa; phylum Platyhelminthes; class Trematoda; order Strigeidida; family Schistosomatidae; genus Trichobilharzia; species Trichobilharzia szidati. The sequence continues at coordinate 111,558,079 of OX235279.1, read as the reverse complement.
CGAATACTAAAAATACCATTCCCATCGAATAAACTATAAATTCGCCGTTTGAAGCTTTATATGAATTTAAGGGTAGAAAAATCAGTCGAAAATGTTTATAGAATGAGTTTCAGGAAGAAATCTTTTACTGTTTGTGTGCATAAATGTGTAATTTCAAAGGGTCATGGAAATATAGAATGTGTCTTTGTTAATAAATATACGATTTGAAACTATGATTTTGATAAAATTAGGTCAAATTTCATGAGAAAATACGCATAATATTCATTATTTGCAAACATGCTGAGTTGTAAGTAATTCACTGAACATACTGAATACTGAGTGATTCAGATAGAAGTGTGGATAGTTGTTATCTCTTCTCCACCTAGGTGATTACATTAGGATTTTAGCACTCCAAGTCAAATTCTGCAGATGAGCGTACTTTATTCATCCTCCTCATGAACATCAAAATGTGCTTCATGGACTGAAAAATTCAACTCTTTTTCATGACATACAGATTAAGGGCCAATAAATTAGGCAATCATATTTGAATTACGTTGGACTGAATGAATGGTGTCATTATTATCTACTTCAGAGGGTGAAGAACAAGAAGTCCAGCAAAGATATATTTTCGGCGATTTCATTCTCAAAAGCTGTATAATCACATTTATATACATTAGTTTACATGAATACAACTATCATTTATTTAATTCCACATAGTAATGAAGGAGGTAAAAATTTTCAACTTGATATGAAACTTTGAAGGTACGAATATAGATTACAAGGGGCTTAGAGACAAGATTACATAGGATTAGAAAACAGTTACAACGTGTGCAAAATTAATATCTGATAACTGGAGAAATAATTTTAAAGGCGAATAAAAGGTGATAATTATTTTCCACATAGTAACGAAGGAGATGAGGATGTTCAACTTGAAGTGTTAGTTAGTAGGTGTGAATATAGATTACAAGAGGTTTAGAAACAAAAAAATTACACAGCATTAGAATATAATTGTAAAATAGTTATTCGAAACGGATTACAAGTGTGATCAGCAGGAGAATGGAAATAAACTTGTAATAACTGATTTTATATAAAATATTATATTTGTAAAATCTCAGTGAGATTGAAATGAGTAATCCCAACGTTTCGTTCGGCAATCTGGTCCGAACTTCTTCAGGAAAATTAATCGAAATTAACATAACAGAGGTTTATATATAAAAGGAACATCACTTGTTTTTAAAAACTTTGTCCAATCATGAGTCATTCAACAAGTATCAACAAGTATAACAAACAAAATTTTATGAGCTGTGATCAAAATTTGACCTCTGACTTACAAATATTGGTCTACCTTTGTTAAACACTTTAAACAGAGTGTGTATGTGTGTGTGTGTGGGTAAACAGTTGTAATTACTCATTTCAATCTCGCTGAGATTTTACAAATATAATATTTGACAAATGTCTACTTCTCACTCGGTGCCCAAATATTTCAGAACTATTCTGTCAAATCTTGACGACAGTTCATTTGAATTATTTTGCAATCGAATTAAATTAACAAAGAAACTGTGTAATTGGAACAATCATCGTGTTTTCACTCTCCGTTGTCTGCAACAGAATGCATATCCTAAATCCGTAGCTGTCGAGTCACCTGACAACTCCAGTAGGTCGAATAAAGCAGCTCAATCTTCAGAAAGAAGACAAAGCAATAAGTCCGACAGGGTGCTTCTACTAAACTCCAATCCTAAACACCATAATTTTGAAAATAAGTCTGATCATAAAATTCTAGATACTAACAATGTGAACAGACATAATAATAATATATTCTCATGAAGGTGTGATGTTAGCTGATGCATAAGAAATCCTTATTAATAAATAAAAAATGGATATGTATCACTAATTATTAATACTTAGTCAAAATTCTCGACTGTCCATATCTTCTTATGGAGACGCTAAGAAATGTTTTACGACTGTTTACCCACACACACAAACACACTCTGTCTAAAGTGTTTAAGAAAGGTAGACAAATATTTGTAAGTCCGGGGTCAAATTTTGTTTATTATACTTGTTGAATGACTCATGATTGGAAAAAGTTTTTAAAAACAAGTGATGTTCCTTTTATATATAAGCTAGCCGTCAAAATACATGATATCCACTCCCTCAAATCACTACATACAGACAACCACGGACATCAATTCGACTGGGACAACGTTCAATTATTCGACAGAGGAAACAACGAGAATGCTAGAGAATTTTTGAAAGCTTGGCATTCCAGTGAATCACCAATCACTAGACACATCGATATAGACAAAATTTATCAACTGATAAGGAAGAAACCTCACACACACACACAAAGGGTAAAAGTTCAAGGCAAAGAAACAATACAAGTAACCTAGAAGGTGTGAAAACACACAAAACAACCAATCACGTGCAAGGTCACCGGAAGGGATGATTAACAAACTAGTGGAGAAATCCAAAGGCTCACTTCAAATTGAAGTATGCGCTGAAGATGTCGCCTAGTAGGGCAATGAAAGCTTCGCAAAATAAGATCCACCTCAGAGAACACAACCACTTCGAAAGCATCCACCTGAGCTACAAATCTTCTCTATCATAACTATTAAGGCTGGTAGGTGAGTCAAACGATCTGAGCCCCTAACATACGTAAAATTTCTAGAGAGACTACAGAGAGAACAATTCTAGGACTAAGTGCAACCAAATGCATAAATTCATTGGATTCTTACAGAAACACAAATTTTTCAGAAAAATGGCAAATATAAATAATATATGCATAAAGTACTCATTTCAATCTCGCTGAGATTTTACAAATATAATTTTTTACAAATGTCTACTTCTCACTCGGCGCCCAAATATTTTAGAACTATTCTGTCAAATCTTGACGACAGTTCATTTGGACTGATTTTATAACTGAAAAAATTGGGATGAATTGAATGGAGACAAAGAGAGAAAAATACACACACAGAGAACAAAACAACAACAAAAACTGAGGGATAAGGGAACACACCGAACTAGGTCCACGGTAGTTGTAAAGGCTGGACTAGTTTCTTCTGAACACACAGCTCCGGCTTTCCGATGCATATGGCGAGAGCTTCTGCAGTTGCAAAGAAGTCGGAAACACACTGCCTTTCGTAGATTTTTGTTTACTTTGTAAATGACTCTGAATGATGAGTCAGTTGAGATGCTGTGACAGGTATTGACGAGGTTATGGCACTTCTGATTGAACCAGTGCCTCCTCTTTGCAGCCTCTAGTTTTAATTCTAATAAATGAATCCAGTGTGAGCTACAAATAAGACAAGCAATTAGACTGATGATAGGGTTAGAAATTCATTTACACTATATTTTTTTATTCGAAATAGGAGTTATGACCCTAAAAGTAGCCCTAATTAGCTTCATAGATTTTCTGAAAATCGAGGAAACCCATGTCTTTATCCATATGGCATTATAGAGGACTTAAACCTGTTCGACTGCATTTCGTCGAATTTCAAGGACTTCTTCAAATCACACCTTAATAACATGTTTCGCATGTTTCTAAAGCGATCTTATTCAGGTCAAACTGCCTTGATTATGGGACTTCGAATGTCAGTGTGCTTCTCACAATCACTTCACAGATGGAAAGCTGAAGTCTGACTTAGGAGCAGCAAGTGAGTAGGAAGTTACTGTCACATAAAACTGTTTTCATTTATGCGAATGATGTTTGAAATCACTTAGTACTGATATTTCGGTATATATGGACAATATATTCATATGCATATATATGGAAGATATTTTCACGCATAAGATTGCATTAACTAGTGTCAAGAGACCACCTTCTTCTAGGTTTTACCGATAGAAACGCAGGAATTACCGCAGCATCACTTCGAATGAAAGCTTCATCTCCTGATTTATCACCAGTGATCCAACCTAAATTTTAAACTCCGACCGTTTCCCCATCGTAACGCATTCATTGGATGCTACATACAAAATCCTGCAAGTCACTGATGAACTGGTGTATACTTCAGAGATATTTCCGTTAGACTTTGCCACAGGGAAGTGAAATCCAGTTTCTCACCTATTGTCGAAATTCACTCTCGCTCTATTGTGATTTGAAGTACTCTTGTCGATTAAGCAGCTTATACTTTATTTATCTGGGCCATGTTTTGTACACAAATGGCAACTTATCAGCTGTCAAATAACGGAATACATAATACATTTGTCTTATATATCACACAAATGGTGTTCTGAATACTATCATAATCTTTCAGTGAACAGATATGAGTCAAATCCGAAGGATCAAATAAATCAGAATATCATACAATGATTCCCTTTTATAAATTTGAAGAAACATTGGCGCAGAATAATCTGGATCCATTTTATTTCGTTGGTTCTCATCAGCTGCGTACAACATGAATTTTTGTTATTAAAAATAAATAGTGTACAATTTTTAACAAACCTTTGTCCATTAGCAAGCATAGTGTCAGAGCGTCATAGTAAAATAAGGCATTGAGATTTACAGGGTGTCTAAAGTGTCACGACATGTATATATATATATCTTGGTAGAGAGAAGTTTCTTGAAAAAAAATTAGTTAACAGTTGTTTTGTTAGGGTGGTAACAAAAGACAATTAGCAATAGTTACGTAATTAGATAAGAGAAGATCAAAATTTTTAAAATTACGATGCACATGAGGTCAGATGAGAAGTTGATGATGTAATACAGTGAACAGAACTCAGAAGATCAAGAAAAATTATCTCTTAAGAGAGTCAAACGAAACATAAAGGGGGAGGGGAGTGAAAAGATAAGTTAACAAAATTAGAAAATAAAGAGTTACTAAGACGTCAGTTACCAGGGCAACTGAAGTCCAACGACGGAATATTAATTGAATGTTGTGGATATATCTGAGAATATATTCAATTTCATCCAGTTCGGTGGATATACTATAGAATTATAGCAGAAAATATTTGACTGACATTCTGTTCTGTGTCTGATAATGTAACATATTTTTACAATTTCTTTCGCTCATGACTTACCTTTACTGAATTCAGCCTGTCGTCGGCGAAGTCTTCCATCAAAGGCATCTTCTAATCTCTATAGAATGATGATATCGCTTAAGATTTTGCTTGAAGGAGATAGGAGCATGATATCATGCGAGTTCTTCTATGGACTGAAGTCACCGTTCTTTGACAGTTTCACAACGTAGTCTTTCTCCCAATAGCCAGGCGCCTACCTCCCCTTGCTCCCACAGCTCATGCGCAGCTCATGGCGTGAATATGTCCACTGAGATGAGCTACTTTACCCGTATTCCTTGCTTCTGGCGGCGTTCTATCTGATTCCGTTACTTTCCTCTGTGTGCACGTGTGTGTGTGTGTGTTAGTTACTGCGTGGCATTTAAGACTTCTGGCTTTGGTGGAGATTCGGTGTTCACTGGTAGTTCTGTGTCTTCTGTTGGTTCTTCTGTACGAGTTGTAGGTGGGGGTTAATTCGAGAGTTCTTTCAAGTGATCAGCTCAAACTTTCCTCTGTTCGAACTCCTCGATAATTGGCCTTCCTTCACTTTATTTCACTGACTTCATCTGAGTTGATCCCATCCTGGATAGCCATTTGATTATCTGACAGATCAATGTAAGTGTATAACTTGGATATTGTAGTAGAATGTAATTCCATATTATATAAGTTTATATTGCGGAACCGTGCGATTGAATTAATATGATTAAGAGCGATAAATTGTGCTTCAAACGCCATCCAGTTATTAATGCTGTGGCACTGTGGCATTTAAAACAAGCTTATCTAATATCTGACACAGTGCTGTGGGCTGCTTGGTACCTGTAATCTGTTGTGCTCCAATTTCCAGTGAAACGTAAAGCCATATTCTGTCTTTCCTAGAACTTCTCTTCATTACCTTGTCCATTGCACTGCAGATTGACCTTAGCTTCTCCGTTAGTTATTGATTGCATGGACGTAGCATTCGGTAATTGTATCTATCTTACCTACTGAGTGTAATCTCACTGGCATTATCCTGTTGGAGATAGCTTCCTACTGTATTACAGCCCTCCACGCTAATGGTTATAATCGTAATAACCACTCTCTCAATGTGTTCGTGGTTGTCGTCTGGATGTAGGTTCTTAATTATCCAGGTATTACTTCCAAGAGTTCTCTTTCATTCCATCTGCATTCACTGATTCATAGCACTTCTAAACCATATCTTCTCATTTCGCCTTCAATCTCAGCAGCTTTACCAGCTTCGAACGTTATGCGGAAATTCCATGTCACCATGTTTATATTTGCTTTCATCGAAAGAAGGCGTATCGGTTGACCGACTTTGCTAACGCTTTTGCCAGCCGGTGTCGTTTGGTCTCTCTGGTTCTAGTGAAGAATGTCTCTGTCTGTCTGTCTGTTTTCGACATAGAACTTTGCACATATGTGCGGCAGTTCAAGTCGCCACACTCCATGCAGCAAACAAAGCAAGAAAAGAAAGTAGAGGAAATGCATAATTGAGAGAGTAGACGGGGATATGGGACAAAAGGAATAGTATTAACCAAGAATAATATAGTTTCATTGGAAATTATAAGTCACAAGGAGTGGATGCATCTGCGCCCTCGAGAACGATTTTGAGTCATATCATTGATTGTTTCCAGCCATTGGTTTTTACCGTGTCGAGGACTCCAACCAGGGAGTCTACACCTTTCTAAGTGGCTGGCTTAAAGTAACTGTTGTGGATTTCATTGACTGGTACTATGTTTTGGTTTGACCACCGCTAGCTCCTTTCCAACCTGACCCTATATCAGCTAACATTGCCCACTGTCGAGGAGGCCGACGACTAGGCATACATAACACATGTCCTAACCATCTCAGCCGATGTAATTTCACAGTCTCGTCTATTGATTTCCCCGCCCTACCTAGCACTCGACCAATGCCTAACCTCAATATTGCTCATCCTATAATGTCGCTTCACGCGGGAGATAGAATGCAGGCACTTGTGATCGAACACAACTAGCCAAACTTTCATGTGTTCCACTCTCAATGGCCAGGTATCACAGCCATAAAGGAGGGCGGGGCGGACTGCTGAGCGGTACACCCTCCCTTTGGTCGATAGCCAGCCGGATATCACGCCTACACCAGAGACAGCGTAAACTGGCATATGCGAAATGAGCCTTCTGTATCCGTGCTGAAATTTCGTCAGCGATCAACCCATTCAGACTAATGCAACCTCGCAAATAAGTTAAGTGGTCAACACGCTCAGCCACCAATTCACTCCCTATTTTTAAGCTAGGAGTCGATGTAGTCCAGTCCAGTCCAGTCATGTAGCATCATCTTACACTTGACAGCACGAGCTAATCGCATGCCAAACATTCGGAGATTGCAGCTCAAGGTGTTCAGAAGACTCTGCATTTTGTCAGTGTCTTCACCTGCAAGGACTATGTCAACTGCATATTCTAAGTCAACGAGACTATTCCCTGAAAGGTAACAATTCAATTCCTGAGTCGCTGAAGTCACTCAGGTTTAAGTCCATTAGTACATCTATGATGAAATTGAAGAGAAACGGGGATAGTGGGCTTCCCTGGCGGACACCACTAGTTGTCACGACTTCAGATGACAACTCGTCGTAAGCCCTCAGCTGGCTACATGAGTTCTAGGAGATTGGGTGCCTTGATCAGTGCAATGTATTTTCTCGGCATTCCCTTTACAGCAAAGCATCACCATAGTACCCCCATGGTCAACAGAATCGAATGCCGTCTTTAGGTTAAGAAATATAACGATTGCTGGACTCCGGTAAGCACGTCTATGTTCCACAATCTGTCGAAGGGTGAAGATATGATCAATAGACACTCTTCCTGGTCTAAAATCTACCTGGTTCTCCATATTTTGAAGCTTCTGTTATGATTGGACTGATTTTAAGAGTATGATAACTTGTCCAAGGCCTAACATCCTCTCTTCTTCTCGCTTAAGACGGGCTAGAAGATTAGTAGGTTAGTTAAAGTTGAGGACACTAACCAGTTACCTACGGACTGACACGAAATGAGATGAAATTACGACCTGGGAGATACCCGCTAAGAGTTGGAGTGATTACGCCAATGAGCCACCTCACAACAGTTTCGGCAGTGACCTGACTGATTCTCCTGGCAAGATCTTTGGTCCCGCAGCCAATCTTCACTCTTTTTCGATACTTAGAACCGGTTAGGAAACCTAGCTAAGTTTTCATCCATCAATCCCATGGTTTAACACACAGACTCAACTGAGATAATCTAAAATTTAAGTCCCACATAGGGTGAAATACCTACAGTCAATAAGGCAAGTTTTTGTTACTAAACACCTAAATGCGCGCATGACAACAAAGAAGTTTGACGTTAACGAACATCGTAATACACAACACATTTAGATTATCATTATTGGGAATGTGAAATAAACTTACTTACACGAGAAATAATACTTACATTTGAGTCATCAGAATCATTTTCTTCTGAAGATTTATTGTGTAAGTGAGGTATTACTGTTCTTAAAGACCGACCTTTATTCGACTGAGCACAGTCTGTGGGGAAATTAACATAAAAGTAGTAGTTTTAGGAACACTTTCATACACGATGTATCAGAATAAACGTTTTAGTAAATTCCCCAAAAATACCAACAAATAGGAGCTATTTCTAGTTGAATTTCCTGAAGCTGTATTGCAAGGATCGTCAGCGACTGTTCCAGTCTTCTGCTCCTAATTCTTCTTCGCCAGGAGGATCAATAGTAAGTATCAGCTTGCGGAAATCGAGATTATCTTGTACGAGGGACTGCATTTCACTCGTACATTCAATATCCTCGTCTTTTTCGGCAACATCTTCAGCTGATAAGTTTTCCTCCGTATTAAGGTCACTTTTAACAGACGGCTGTGAATGAGAAACAAGCTCCGATTTGTGAAGTTCCATCCCAGCAGCTTTCAAGCATGGTAAGGGATGAAAATGAATACCAACGCGCCGAGTCAACGGCTTCTCCCACAACTTAGCTGAATCTGAAGGCGAGTAACGCTGAATCTTTCTAAAATACACAAAAGACGACAATGGTAATTCAGTTGGAGGTCAACCATTCATCTGATGTCGACTCATCTACTAGAAGTAAGTGTTCAAATAACAGAAAAATCCATAAAGTGTTCGTAGATATCACAGAGGGATCATGAAGAATAAGTTTTAAATTTCATGCATTTCGAAATACCTGTCGAAACAAAACAAATAAACACTTCCAATAAATAGTGTATGGAGTTGGAAAATATATCTGGAATGTTACTAAGAATATATTCCAGGTAATCAACAGTTCGCTTGAAACAGCAGAAATCGACTAGCACTTACTAACCTTCAATATCAAGCTATTCAAAAGTAATCACCACTGTTTCTACATCTGACTAGATAAAATGGCAGGTTTCCTTCAAGCTGGGTCCTCCCAACAGTCTCAGATACACACTTTACTATTTCTTCCCTAAATAGAGACTTCATGTTCTCATCGAGAAGCTGGGGCGTATCGGTTTCATAGATGCTTGTTTTCTATATCTGTTCAGACGTAGGCGTGCATACTCATAAAATGGCCATATTAGCGTTTTGTTTTTAGCAGCAGCTACTCTGGTTACTATTAATCACCTCACTGTTCAGAGAGGATGAAGGTGATGAACATGATTGTAAATGATGATGACGAAGTTTTGTGTGGAAGTGGAATTGAGGGGGTATTTACTGCATCCTAACTGCTCACACCGTGGAAGTTGGATTATGTGTACTTGACAATTAACGAAAAAAGGCAGTGAAACAATCGTTAAATGTTGAGCATCTATCAGTTTTCTAATTGTTGTTAATCTTTGATAAAATCTATCCGGTTAAGACTGTTTGAAACTATTTCAATTTGATAGAACAATCTTAATCTGGTGAGATGAACGAAGTTAAGACTTATGCAATTCATTGTCCCCAATTGATCTAACTGATTCCTGTTTGACATTTTAACCAAAATAAAGTGATATATATATATATCCGTAGTATCAGTACACTTTGTAAATGAATAGGAACAGTTTCACTGTATAGACTAAAACGATAACAGTGAAAAATTCGACTATCATGGCTCAAAATCTAATAAACACGAAAAGTTGTAGCAATCATACATGAATACATGATGATTTGTAGCTGAGTATGAGGTAAATATATGTGTTTGCATTCCACTAATAATTAGTAATTATAAAAGAAATCTTGGGGAATTTATGTTAAAACGTAGTAAGGTAGACAGTGAGACACTGCACACTTACCCATCAGTGATACAGTATGATTCCTTTAGAAATTGTTTAAGCGTCGATAATACAACACATGCACGACTTATACGAATAGCATCTTGCATCATAGGTAGAGTTTTCTGACGTGATTTAGATAACCTGTCGAAGAGTGCAACTGGATCTTCCTCTTCCTCTATTTCAAAAGGACCCAAATCAACCCTGGAAAAACCTAAAATAAAAGCATATAATTAGCGAAATAACAAAAAAGAAATACCAACCAATAAAAATAACAAAATTATTTCCCTAACAGCATTTAACTAGCTACTACTGATGCATACAAATAGGGCGTGAACTTACTTTCGCGTCCGGAAAGGATATTTGAAGACAGCTCAGTCGTGGATGAGCTGCTTCCTATTACTGGGAGGTTAGACGAATTCAGACTGTTTATTCGTTGGATAGTATGCTGAATTTGATCGTTGAATAAACCAGCTGTAGCATGATCACCTCTTCTGAGAGCTTCAGTTGAAGCAGCGTGCTGTGCCTGAAGTTCGGCACGTAACTGCATTTCCATCTGCACTCGGTTCTTCGCATCAGCTTCAAGCTGAGCAGCGACGACAGCCTCAAGAGCTGCTTTTAATTCTGGGAAAATGCCTCACGAACATTATTCAGAACTCCCGAACCTGCCATACTAACCATTAAATCTATGTGATGGACAACAAACAATGGTTCTTCTTACGATTGATAGGAAAAGTGTGCCAAATTATCAGCAACATAAACTAACTGACTAAGAGAAATCCTCTGAAAAAAAAGGAAATGACTAATTACAATATGAATAAGTGAAAAAATATGTAGTTTGAAAGTTACTACTATATGCATTGCTGTTCAATAGCTCACACACTGAAATTGCAACCAATGTATTGTTAGACACTATAATTTTGTTCCGCTTACTGATATTTCAGCAGTTCAGTACGATTACCGGTTCTCACACGAGAGATGCGGTCAACAGATAGCCTATTGAATAGGACTGTATATGATGCAAAACTCTTTTATTTAACTTGACAATGCTTGTTAACAAACCAAAAAACAAACATACACCCTACAAATAGCTGTAACACATGTTTCAATGAGACGAAATGATTGGGAAAAAACCATTATGTGCAGGCATTAGAAATATATATATTAACACACACGAACCTGCAAGTCATCAAATAGTGATATGAGGCCATTTAGCAGAGAACGACTTTTATTATTTCTGCGCATAGAATACAAATTTGAGTTGAGAGCAGTAGGGACTTCACTGAAGGGATCTCTGGTCACACGGATAGCACGAAAAGGGTCTTCCGGAACATTGAAAGGAGAACGATGATCAGGAACATTCGTAGGCTATGTACATCGGGATTTAACCCATATTAGTTTGTTTATTAGATGTATCACACAGTGAAACAGTATTATTTACTGAATGACTAATATGGAATTACTTACTACCACAGTGACCAAGTTTTACACATATATTAATCTGGAGTTATCATCAGAACCTAAGCCATCAGTCTCAACTTTATTGCGACTACTTTGACAGACAGAAATAGTGTTGGGAATTTATGAACGTTTGCTAATTCAGGTGAGCCAATTTTTTGTGAGCAAACACCAGGATTTACTTTCTGTTTTTCGCGCAGCTCATTATACAAAACAATTTGGAGACGATACGGTAAATTGACACCCTGTGCAGCTCTCATCTGTAAGAGATGAAAAAATGTAGAGATGCTAAATATGCAAACGCAAAACAAGATACTAAAAGTAATTTAAAAAGGATACTTACCGTCAAGAAACCCGGAAATTTCGTGTCAGTTTCTTGAAGGTGAGCATCAGCTTTAATACGAATATTCGGATCAACATCGGTTTGCATAGCTGCCAGACAAGGTACGGTTTGTACTGGATGAATAAGACCTTGACGAAGAATTGTTGTGATAACTGATAGGGCGAACAGTGAAAATGGTGGAAAGAATAACTCGAATATGTCTCTGGGATATGTTTGTGCAACTGAGCTCCCTATACCTGCTGTTTTCGTGATTATTGCCAATAGTAGTTAGAACAATAGACTCGCGAATCGACTAGTTAATAAATTCCTTAACGCAACTGCTAGTGTATTAACGGTCATGTCAAAATTGGTAGCGGGTAAAAAGCAGAAATGGAAATTTTCACCCTTGGAGAAACTGAGGGAGCAGCAGCTAAAAACAATGGAGTTATTGCTAGTCTATGGATATCATCCCTTGATGCTTCATCTTCAGCTAAAGTCAGTATCGGTAGCAGCATTTCTGAATTTTTGTATGAACCAGATTTAAACATTCCATACTTTGTTCCACAGATATGAAGGCCTATTTAGAATGAACATTGTAGGCATGAGAAGTGAAACTCTTACTGCGGAAGTTACATGCAAATGAGTTGGATAAATACTGCAACCTGATTTTCCCCTTGAAGCCAAGCGACAGAACGTTTGATGAAAATGTCCAAGCACTCCGTCAGCAGTCTGATTACCACAGATCGTTGTTCAGCGTTTGTTACCACTGCATGAAACTGGACGAAAAGGACGACATTCATACTTAGCTTGGTGCTGTAAACCAGAGATTCAAGTCATAGTCGCTGACAGAAGACCAACTCAATGTTCTTATCTTCGTTTGTGGTCTACAGTCATCCAAGTTTGTCAACATAAGGAGACGACTGATGAACAGACTTGAACAAGACCCGCAAATGATACTGAAAGACGTCGGTGAAGAATACCGGCGACTTACCAACCTTTGAAAAGATACCGCCTTGATCCAGTTTGGCCTCCACAATGTAACCGAAGTAAGTGCGGTGCATCCAGTAGCAACGAAGTGAAGATCACCACATCGTCAACTTCAGACTCCGTCTTCAACATGCTGAAATTGTGAGCCCTGGAACCAAGTACATGCCCCTACAAGCACAGTAAATGCCGACGATGCCACATGATTGGTCACAAAGATGGATATTGTAAGCAAGTTCGCCGAATAAAGTCCAGAAACCGATCGCGTCAACGTTTGTTGCCGAAAGCGATCAGCATCACAACTGCCCACTTCATCAACACACATACTCCACGTAAATTCGCCGAGGTGTAAATCAACTCACAGCCCGCAAGTCCGCAAGCAGACACGGAATATGATATAAAGACGATATCGAAGTGGTTATGGCAAAAGTTGGGTTACCCCGGTTTGGAGTAGACAGACCAAACCGCAGTCAGTGCATGTGGTGAAAAACTCCCTCTGACCGGGCAGTTACCCTGTTGGACAAATGTGTGGACAAAAAAGGGCATATTCGGGAAAACGGGGAAGAAAAGGGGCTTTTTCTTTCAAAGGGGGAAAAACCGATTAAATGGGACAATGAAGGGGAAATGTGTGAGAGGGGTTAAAGAATCCGAATAAAAGGGGCATTGAGGGAGAACCGTGGAAAATTTTACTGTACACGAGAGGTTACTGTTAAATTGTAAGTAGTTCAAATTATGTTACCGTTACTTCAGTTGATGCGTTTTTCTTAATGTAATTACATCAGTAGTTTCCTGTTGAATATTTTCACAATATCTTACAAGCAGAACACAGAAGGAAATGGTAACACCTAAAAGGAGTAGTAGTTGTTGCCTGACAACTGAAGTGTTTTCCGTCATACATTTATCAAGAAAGGCTCGCACGCATACACATATGTGGATGTACGAATGCATGTATGTAAATGGATATACATTAAGAATAGTGGCCAATAGCATTACATTGCAGTCAAACTGAGGAATCAACTTTTGACTTGTTATTGTCACTTTGACTGTGATAATATAAGGGGCCAATGTACTCACCAATAATGTCAGTCATGTGACTCATCGTTTACCAAAGAAAGTGTATATGTGGGTTCATGCTTACTGACCAATCAGTGGAGTTTTCTCACTATAGAAAAAAGCGTTGGTGTAGAATTTGTGAGTTTCGCTGTGTCATATGATCAAATGGCTATCCAGGATGGGATCAACTCAGATGAAGTCATTGAAATAAAGTGAAGGAAGGCCAATTATCGAGGAGTTCGAACAGAGGAAAGTTTGAGCTGATCACTTGAAAGAACTCTCGAATTAACCCCCACCTACAACTCGTACAGAAGAACCAACAGAAGACACAGAACTACCAGTGAACACCGAATCTCCACCAAAGCCAGAAGTCTTAAATGCCACGCAGTAACTAACACACACACACACACACGTGCACACAGAGGAAAGTAACGGAATCAGATAGTAGTGGTCAATGTTAATTGCAGTGCAACACATTCTTTTGTTTAGTTGGATTACAGTCACACATTGTGGGTGCAATTTTAAACAATGCACGATGCAGGTAAGTGGCAGCTGTGGTTCATTTCTAATTTTTTCCTAGTCTAGCGATAGACACCCTTTATTAAGCTAGAAAAGATTACGTCAGTGTAACCTATGTTCGAACTACCATAACACTACATTTTACAGAAGGTATAAACTTATCTATGAGCAGGTACTGGCTAAGATCTCGGTTACGCCGATATCAACGGAGCCTGTCATACCTGCTGTCCTTCCTGTGGACGTCGAGCCGTCTTCAGTGAACACTGTTACCCTGACCGTTGAAACCAAGGTAGTGCCATCGCCACCTTGCAGCAGCCAAACACCGGCTGTCAGTACTTCACAAATGTGCCCACAAGTAGAGTACATAATGTAAATCTGGAGTTATTGTGTTTGGACTGGTTTGAAAACCTACTCAGTAGTATATGCGGCGAAGTTCAACAATAGCGTCCTAGGAGTGTGAACGCTGCAATGACCTTGAATGCATGCTAGTCGTTGGCTAACGGCATCTGTCATGATCATAGCTGAAATATCAACGCTATTCACCAACTTAAGAGCAAATTTCACCCAGATCAAGTCTTTAAGTACTGTTTGGAAAATATGTTAACACCTCGTTAGGGTTAGGATTAGGGCTAAGGTAGGTATTGGGGTTAGAATTATGGTTTGAATAAGGGTTATGATTAGGGTTAGGATTAAGGTTAGAGTAAAAGTTAGGGTCACGGTTAAACTTATGGCTACGATTAGGGATAGATTCATAGTTGATGTCATTGATTGTAATTTGTTTTATTATCCACGTTTTCCTGGTAAGTAGTCATCTATCCTCTTGCTGGAAACCATAATAGTTTAACCAGGGGCTTCTTTGGAAGACTGAAAGCAGGATGGGAGAGATAATCGATTCACAAAAACAGTTTATTTGTAGTCATCTCGGTGAGTACATGTACAGAAACTAGTCTAACTTAGCAGCTGATACACCTCGTTAAAAATATGACGTATTTTTAAGCCATTTCAGGGAAAGATAACATGTTTAATGCGTTTTCAAGCGTTTTCTTGTCTATATACATCATTTTCTGAGCAAACATTCATCATTTTTGTGACTGATCAGCTGAAGGTCACTCCTGCGTTCGTACTCCTGTGACGCTATTGTTGAACTTTGTCGAACCATTGTTTCAGGCGCCGCACGAATAACCTTTGAAGGTACAGACAATCGGTCCTCTGCCAGACCAAATTGTTACAAGAAACTGGAGTGTACTGCTGAATATTCCCAAACTACGACGAAACGGATGTCCAGTACTCCTAGGATTTCCAGTGGATCTCTAATTGATGTCAGCTCATGATGAAATCTTCCATCCAAATTCAAGATAAGCCAAACGGTTCTAATTGCCAGGGACCAAAACCCAAAACAAACTGAATGGCTCCTAACAGAATTACATTATAACAGAATAATAATGGTAAAATGTTCTCAATTTCTGTACATGAGTGCGAACTTTGAAAAGGAAGTGAATTTTACACGCTCTTTTTTTAATTTCGGCTTCTCTGTGTTATACGCTCCAAAAGTCTATATATTAACTTTATATCAGTTTATTCTGATCGAAGTTAGTTTATGTTTCAGTTTTCAGTCTATTTAATTATAGGAAGTTGTGTTCTTATAACTTTATAAGTATACATATCCATTTTTTACGCTTATTGTTTTTTGTCTCTGATTTACAAAAGTCACATATGTAAGGTCATATTTGAATCTTTTTGTCCAAATTCAAAGGGAACAGCTGTAGAAGATCTATGTGCCAATCTCCATTTGAAGAAGGAATGCGGTGTGATAACTGCAAGAGATGATTTCAAAGCATGTGCACAAACCGAAATCCTGCAGAATGCAAGCGCTGCTACAATGACTGCTGTAGTACGACTAAGTTTCGTATAAAGGAAGCCATTGCCACTCTCAGTGGGGCTCTACAGCTCATGGACTGCAGGGGTCTTCCCCCACAGGAAGAAGGCGACTACTGCTCAGACACCGATGACGTGACTAGCGTCATCAATATTACAACACACGTTCCTGATGCTTCTCTGTCAAAAAGTGAGTTCCTTTCAGCACAAAAGAGCACCCACTATATTCCCGACACATATGCTGCCCCCACGATACCGTATAAGCCCTCCAGTGACAGTAATAGAAAGACTTACGGGAAAAAGAGGCCTACAAGGGGTCAAAAACCTGCAGCTAAAGTCACTCAGGGACTTGCACATCAAGCCTGGTTCACACCAGTGAATAGTAGGCAGAAACAATCGACTGCGGTTAGCGAGGAGGACGCCGATGACTGGCGTTATGTAGTCCGTCGCCAAAAGCGAGATAAGGACAAAATAACGGTTATACCATCCATGTAGGACGGAAAGACATTTACGTTGCAGAACAAGAAAGCCACTCAATCTCCACAGGGTGGAGGAATCACCGGCGTGCAATCCCAATGTCGGGTTCGAGCATGACCTTAACCTGGTCAAGTCCCTCTCGGAGAAGCTACTGTCAAAAACAGTATCAGGCATAACCATACATAGCTTATTTAGAATCAGCCAAAACCCCGACTTGACAATAAATCAGCCAGTACGCCTTCTTAAAGTTGTACTAAGCTCCATAGGAGAGACGGGTGCCATTCTAAGCAAGTCCCAAACTCTTAAAGTATCAGGCGTATACATCCGTGCAGACCTATGCCCAACAGACAGCATCAAAAGCCAGTATGCGGATCTAGAATCAAGCGAACGACACCTGCTAAACTTCAAAGTGCGCAGGGTGGAGCGACTAAGCCGAAAAAGAGGTGGCGTAGTCATCCACCTCAAAAATGCTTAACTGTGCGTGGCACCGAAGCACTCGCTCACGAAAGTGAATCGTGAAAACTTCTACGTTGCGAACTTAGATGCATAAGCAGAGATATTGACCTCGTTGTTGTATAGCGCAGTGCAGATGGTTTTCTACTGTAGAAGCTAGGCTCTTGGACATCGAAACTTCGGAGTCCCATAGTCGGCGACTTCAAAGCCCCAACGGTTGACTGGACAGACCTTACAACGCCATCTTCAGACAACTCCTTTGATCATAAACTTCTGGAATCTAGTATTTCGCTAGCCCTAGTCCGACGTGTAATTAAACCCACGCGCTATGCCTTACAGCACTCCTCTTCAACTCTGGACCCGATGTTCTCCTATGGTGAGGATGTGGATCTCATACAACACTTCCTTCTTTAGGAAGAAGTGATCAAGCTGTGCTCACCTTCAAGTTCACAGCAGCAGCTTCATGGGCCAAAACCCCAGCTTGACTAAATGTTTGAAAAGCTGCTATATGCTATATATGCGATTGTCTCAGCAGCCAACTCAGTGAACTGGTACGTCAACCCAGAGTCCTAAGTTGAAGCCGCATGGAACCAATTTAAACAACTTTACGCCTAAGTAACTGAAACTTTCATCCCTTGTTCTGTCCCAAAGCGTCGGGAACATTTCCCCTCTGGATAAACCGAGCAATTCGTAAGTTACTCAGACCCAAACACAAATATTGGAACCCTCGTGCCACGGTTGTGACTCCTGAGACCAGGAAACTTCGCAACACCGCTTAAAACAAAGACGTTGCAGAAATCATAGATAGGAAATATATATATTATTAATCTGCCAATTAAACATAAAGTTCGAAGTGCATCTGGCTCACTATACAGAGGCAAAACCTAAGAAAATTCACCCGTACATGAAATTCGGGAATAGAACATACAATGGTGTTCCAAACCTGACTATTGACAATGACAAAATCGAAGATCAATAAAAAAGGTAGAAGCAATGGCAGACTACTTCACCGAGGTCTTTGCACAGGAGTCATCACTGCCATAGGATCAGCTCTAGCTGCATCAGAGGAACACGGGATGGACACCAAGACATCATGCTCAACTGCCTAATGAAACTGGATGCAGAAAAATCAATGGGTCCTGAAAGTCTTCATCCAAGGCTTTCCAAGGAGCTGTCAGCTCCCATAGCCGGCCCATTGACCACGATCTTCAAGCTATCTCTCCTAAATGGAGTGTTGCTACGTGACTGGGAAGACGCCAAGTAACTCCCATCCACAGAGGAGGATCAAGATAAAGCCCTTCAAACTACAAGCCCATTAGTCCAACCAGCACTTTAATCAAGACACTGGAAAGAATCACCAGGAAACGTATCACGGCATATCTGGAAAACAGCAATTTATTATCTTGAGCACAGTATGGCTTCCGACGGAACCTCTCCCTCCCATACCTGTAAAATCTCGCTGGAAGAGAAAGCTGAGTCAAACTGAGGGACAAGTGAAGATCCGGTGACATTGTATTCATAGAATTCATAAAAGTCCTCGATAAAGTTCCCCACAAAAGACTACTCATGGAGTTAGAAAGACTTGGTATCAAAGGCAGCTTACTGAACTGGATTAGGGAATTCCGCACAGATAGGAGGCAGAGAGACAGGGTCAGCTCGAAACTCCGCTCCTGGACAGAAGCGCGTAGCGGTATACCACGAGGCGTGGCACTAGAACCTCTCCTATTTATTTTGTATGTCAATGAGTTATCTCTGCTCACCGATTCCCCAATGGTCCTGGACGCAGATGAATTAAAAATCTAGAGAGAGCTGAAGGGCAACAGTGATACTCTCACTCTGCAAGAGGACCTTAACAGATCGTCAAACTGGTCCATAGGATAGATACTCCCGATCAATGTAGCGAAATGTGCAACCATGCACATCGGGTACGCAAGCACCAGCCACTACAAACTAGAGTGAATAACACTGCCGTCAGTTGAGACTCATTTCGACTAAGATGTCGTAGTAAGTCACGATTTAAAAACTACAGCACAATGTTGCGTTGTGGCTTCACGTAGCTTCAGATCCTTATGGTCAATTAGCGGAGCCTTTACTAGAATCACCAGAGATATATTCACTTCCTTATATACATCTCTGATGAGGTTAAGACCAGCAAACTGTATCCAGGCAGCCAGTCCTTGTCCTAAAGGACACTCACATATTCTAGAAAGGGCCCAAAAGAAGGCAACGTGCATTATTCTTGGCATGACCAATCTATCATACGAGGAAAGGCTAGACAGTTTAGATCTCTTCTCCCTGTCATACCGCAGGCAGAGAGGAGATTTAATTACAATGTTTAAAACTTTAAATAATGACTACGAACCCGATCCATTCTCTTTTTTCCCCCCCCACTGGGTCGGAACACCTTAGAGGACATAGCAGGAGAGTTCAAAAGCCAAGGAGAAACCATTTTGCTATGGAGTACTGCTTCTCACACTGAGTCATAAACCTTTGGAACCGACTCCTAGAAGAAGTGGTGTCTGCAGGCGCAACTCATTCATCCAAGAAAGGTTTGGACAAGCACAGAAATTCACCAGAAAAGGATTGACATAGGCTCCAAGCCTTCTATCCTCAACTAATATATCTGAAATCTCAATCTGATGAGCGATGTGAGTTTACAGACATCATCAATATGATAATAATTACATACATGAGGCGGGCATATTTACAATTATTAACCTACACAGTATATATATATTGTGACTGTAAACTACGGAAGACCAAAACGAAAATATCTCCAGCGACCAATCAAGTTGGCAAGAAGTAGAAGTGCGCGATTTGAATGCAACGTCTATATACAGGTAATGCAATGTTAAAAATGGCTACATAGGATAATAATTCGTCAAGGTCATCAATTTGTTCACGAGGTAGTTTCCTTTGGGCTGCTTTAGTTCAGCCGCCAATGGATAGAGGCACACACGGAGTGTCGTTATGTGTTATCGTGATTTTGTGTTTGGGTTGTTCTACGTTGTTTTCAGGTGTTTTTTCAACTGAAATACATTATACATACCATATTTTGGCGAAAAAACTTAGAAAAATGGTGGAAAGTAGACGTTTTTCAGCAGTTTGAGTGAACACGTATTTTTCATCGAATGTCGTTGTTTCTTTGCATGTGGAATGTTAAAATTCCGTGTCAATTGTTGATTACGTTAATAAAAACGAAATAAATTAGGTAAATGAAGTGTATTTTGCGAAATTCCGAAGCGGTGCTTTGAATCTCTGAGTTCTGAAAATGTGGTTACAATCAGGAGAGTTTACAGGTATAAGGGAATGTTACTTGATTTATTCGTAACATAACACTGAAGAAACAAGGTTTTTACTGAGATGTCCTTTGCTTTTTAGCAATTTTGTATTGGTAAGTATTTGCTAACAGAATTATCGGTGTTGTTGGTTTTCAGGTTACAATTGTGATGGTTCGCTTGATTTGAGAGCTTTGATGAAGTGATTTTGAAGAATTTTCGTGTTAACGTTGGAATCTTTGTGATGTTATAAAATTCTTTCTCAAAATAAATATTTCCTAAAAGTTTTAACAGTATTCTTGCACGACTACTTTTTTGCTTGTCTAAGGGATAGTGATGTAGCTATTTTTCGAATTTGTAATTAATTCGAAAGAACAATAATTTGCACAGTAGAAGAATACTAGGATAATTATGTTAAATTGGATATACCTATAATACGTTATTTTCGATGTACGTAGCCGTCCTACATTTGTTATTGTGCATATGCAGTGATCTCATAAGAAACATAAGCTAAAGGTATAATTTTCCGGTAGCGCTGATGAAAGCTAATCTTTCACGCAGTCGGACTTAGGAAACAGTTGATCTTTGCGCGCATATAAGGAGTAATAATGGCTAACCACTTTGATTGTGCTTTATAAAAGGGTAACTGTATTTCGTTATTACAATACAAACACATGTTTTACGCGATTCCTTTTTTAACACTAATGGCTACTTATACCATACGCAATCGGATAAAATGCAAATGATATGTTGCACGCACCTAAGGACTAATAACGGCTTACGAGTTTGACAGCATTTTACGAGAGGATTAATACGTCACCTAGAATTCTCTTTAAGAATAATGCATCTTCGACGTGATAAAGGAAAGAAATACACTGAGTCAATAGGAATGTATGTATTTACGGTAAATTGAGAATATGTATATTAAAAAGGTGTAGTACAAAAATAGTTCAAGTAAAAAAAGGTCATTAGTTATCTGCATCATAGGCTTCTGGAACGCGCTCCACTGTTTCCATGCAAACATGAAAGTTGTACTCCCGCGACCACCTTCGGCTGTGTTGCAGTAAATCTAATGGTATATGCATGTAAACTGCTTGAATTAAACTTACCTCCAGTGAACAATCCCACAGTGTAGGTATACAGGATGTAGGAACAAGGTAGATGATAATCATGGAATTGATGACACGTACACACTCCCCTGGAAATGTCCACAAGATTGAAGGCAACTCCATCATAGCATTCAATTATGTCGCTGCTTACTACAGTGTGATGAATGCGTTCAACCCTTCGGTAACTGTTGAATACTAATTTCCCGGCATAAGGTGTCAATTTGTCTAAGTGCATTTGAATTACTTCCGGAACCTACAAAGCGTCTAATAATGAAGTGTTACTTACATCATATTGAAAAATGTCTATAAATTAAACATTGTATTGTACTGTCTTAGACGCCAATACTTTTTCGCCCTGTTATTAACTTTCCACATGGTTAGCACTAGTGGGTCGTTTCGCCGAAGGTGCAACTTTAAGTGCTTATGAGCACTCTCAACCCTGTTGTTCGTTCCGTTATCCAACGTCATCTGTTTCCTCCTGAAGCATCTAGCCCACATTCTCCTATTATTCATCCATTGTCCATTTAAATATTGGTATGCTTGAGTGAATTTATCCTGAAGTAATCTGTAATAATAGTCAAATCTTCAGAATTAACAAATTCGTAACTCAGACATCACTTACCTTTCTCTAAAACGCGTTGAAAGCATTCTTCGTAGTGCGAACCATATGTCACTATTCCAAAACTACGCAGTAATGATGAATTATAGGCACAAACCTTCCGACCAAATGCTCGCAGCACATGAAATGAGCAAAGGACTATCCTGCAATGTGGAAACACTTGTTGCACCGAAGATATTTCCGCCTGACAATTATCCATTACAAACATCTTCGTTATATCGGTGCATCCCATAATGGATTCAAACATCTGCAGGACAAACGTGACATCGAACACTGTCTCCCTCTTACAAAAAGCAAACATAACACAAGCACCATTTCCACACCCATATGTGGCGACTAACGGAAAAAGACTGAAACTTCAGACAGTAAACCAGTATCAGTAACTTACCCAAGCTTATTCGTTTTGTACGTCAAATCAATGCAAATTACTTCTGGAAAACTCTGAAAAAAACTAAATTTGTTGCTGCAGGCTGAAACATACGACATCAATCTCTCCATTTGCAGTCTTTGTACGAATTTGTCCTGTTGATGCTAACAGCTGCAGAACTTCATCCATACTTTTCATACCTAGAATGACGTTAACCAATTATTTCGTAATATGTAGACCTCCAAACACTTCTCTCAATTTTAAAACATCTTTTCGCGTTAGATATTTTCTGAATTTCGAGAAAACTGCATCCCTCAGTTCAGCAGTTGATATCATATATTTAACCATACAATTCACTTCAGTCTTCTCCTCCTCCGTTAACCAACGTCTGCTGTAGTCCACCATCATAAATTATTTTGTACAAGGATGATTATGTACACCCTTCACATCACCTACTTCCAGGCGTCTATTAACTGAATTAACACAGAAACTCGATGTACAACCCATACACTTAGAACTTATAAAACACAGACTAAAAACTCACATATACACTTACGGTGTTCCAGGCCTAACTCCTTTAGACCGACTTCACCGTATTTGACCGAAGGTACACACATAACTTACACGTTTGTAACGAAGAATACGATTAATGCTATCTACACAACTGCTTCTCAAACATAATGAGTATGCGCAAGATTATTGAATTCTTTAAAGGCAGTCTCAAATGCATCCCACGTGTCAAAATGGTTACACTTCAATATGCGGTTAAATACATCAACCACTTCGTCAGTCATCAACCAAAACACAACTTTCACGCCTTTTTCAGCGGTTTACACTACTTACGTATTGCCGCCACGTATACGCCAACTCGAAATCACCAACCACAACACGCAAAAGTGCCCTTGAAGTGCTCAACCTCTCCATAAGGTCGTGTGTGCCACTATCCATTGCCAGTTCAGTCATCTATATATATTTATATATATACATACGCCAGAAAATGTAATGGAATAATGTCAGTAAGCACAATTTACATAAGTAAAAACAATATACATGACATAATCCTAGGCAACATCATTGTGTGAATTAGGCGAAGGTGTGCGTAAAAACTAAAGTTTGCGTCACAAGTGGTAGATAACGTAGGCTATTCACAAAAGTAGAAAACCAGCTTGCAAAGCGTTAGTTTACCGTGTGGAGTACGTAACAATATGATTGTACACTCCTATGTCAGATGTTGAAATCGGAGGCATTGTACATGACTTTTGATTAAAACAATTCATTTTGGAATACAGATAACCTCCGAGTACAGTCTAAAATACAGTGTGCTGTTCGTCGTCCCGTCTTCTCGCTTGTTTATACTGTCTACTTGCTCCACTCATAACCGTGTTGTATACTTTGAATCTTCGCAGGAACCTCTTATCCTCGTCCGAAGACAATTATACAACCGGTACATAGCTTTTACCAGTAGACACGATTCCAGTAGTGAACGCTTCTGTGGATTATATTAGTAATTTGTGACCGTGGACTTTAACTGAATATCCAAGTAACCGTTAAATGAATATAGCAGTATATTTCATAATATACTGTTACACTATCATCTCATTAACTTGGATATTTATTCACATACTTGTTATGTTATTGAGCTCGCTAGACATTCCCCTACAACTGACAATAATGTTCGCAGCAATATCATCTACAAGCGGCTAAACGCAGCAGTTAGTGTCCAGTTGAACATATAAAGAAGCATTGATAAATCACCATAACCAGCAACCGGTGAATTTTTGAATTCATTTCGTCCAGGAACCAGAATGATTGCGAACTAATCCATACAAAATGATAAAATGATGCGTGCAGGAGCGGAATATTACCATTCAATGACCCAGCGAGGTTCAAAACACAACTGTCAGCATATTTCACTACTTCTTAGACAATCAGGTTTATTGGTGTTGCACAGGTAGTGATATGGATTTGTCAACATGATGAGCTGTGAATAAATATCCAGATGTGTACTACAGCTCGTTCGCCGTGCGGATTTAGTTAATTCCATCTCGTGTGGCGTTTGATTTCTCTATAATCTTGAGATATTCTGCAGGCAATCACTGTGATCATGAGAAGTATACATATGCTTTGAATGCATTGTTTCGTGGACTTCTACCACCATTGAGTACATACTCGATATTGGGAAGGTTTAAGAATTCGAGTTGTACCAACGGGAATCGTGGATTTGCATAATTCCTCGTCACTATGGTTAAAATATCACTGCATTCTTTTCGGATAGTAGACTAGTGGGTGAAGTAGGAATAATGTCCAAGACACTCATATCTTTCCATGTGATACTGTGTCAAGTTTTGCGTTTTTTCTCACACTCCGTTAGTCGCGATATCCAAGCTTGAATGAATGAGTTATGTAAGTTGTTCGGCAAACGCATCCTGGTTTAGCCACATTCATGGACAAAAGGGTGAGGAAAGGTGGGAGAAGTAAAACACCATATTCCTGTAGTCTTGTGTGACATATAGTTTTATAAAACTGTATAAGTATCAGCTCAAAAGTGTTGGTACTGCTAAGACCTACCGCTAATGACGTCTACCTGGGTATAGTTGAAGATGAGTCATCCACGGGTTTGTTTAAGTCAGTATCGCCATTAAAACTCATGCAGTGCTTATGTTGCTCCATCCAAGGTCGCTATGTGTTAACGCGCCTGCTGACTGCACTCCTCCGTTCACTAGTTTCCCGTTGAAATATACAAGTGCTTTTGACATTCTGCCAATTTCTTTCACTCGGGAATTTCCGCATATATATGACAACCATTAAAACAACTTTCAAAGACCTTTGAACAAGCTTACAATAATTCCAGACTAATTCTCAATTTTGCGTCAATAATGCGATCCAATGCTTAGTGAATGTTTTGTCTGCCAAGAAGAAACCTAATATGTGTTGAAAAAGTAATTCAGCGAAACATTACAGAGTGACTGCATTCTTGGTGGAATATCAAATCATTTCAGAATTTCCTCACTATAGAAAAAAGCGTTGGTGTAGAATTTGTGAGTTTCGCTGTGTCATATGATCAAATGGCTATCCAGGATGGGATCAACTCAGATGAAGTCATTGAAATAAAGTGAAGGAAGGCCAATTATCGAGGAGTTCGAACAGAGGAAAGTTTGAGCTGATCACTTGAAAGAACTCTCGAATTAACCCCCACCTACAACTCGTACAGAAGAACCAACAGAAGACACAGAACTACCAGTGAACACCGAATCTCCACCAAAGCCAGAAGTCTTAAATGCCACGCAGTAACTAACACACACACACACACGTGCACACAGAGGAAAGTAACGGAATCAGATAGAACGCCGCCAGAAGCAAGGAATACGGGTAAAGTAGCTCATCTCAGTGGACATATTCACGCCATGAGCTGCGCATGAGCTGTGGGAGCAAGGGGAGGTAGGCGCCTGGCTATTGGGAGAAAGACTACGTTGTGAAACTGTCAAAGAATGGTGATTCACATAATTATTATTATTATCAGATTACCATAAAGTCCTCGATCACGTTCATAAACATTATTCATCAGCTATGTGATACTGTTACCGCATCCCAAATGATTCTCAACAAAAGCTCAGGGAAACCTGTACGGGTGAAGATAGGAGTAAGACACAACTACCTGATATTGCCGACCATGTTCCTGAGTGTGGCGGACCGGATCGTTCTGCAGACTGTGAGGATTGGTAAGATAGCCATATATTCCACATTGTAACAAACCATACGACATCTAGATTTCACGGGTGATTTGTCCTTTTATCACACGAATTCTGAATTATGATGTTGAAGACCAACAAGTTAGCAGAAATGTGAAGTTAGACATCCCCAACAGTGACATGAATCATGTAAGGAGGAAACGAAAGATTGCAGGCGCTCAGGGGTCCATTTGAACTGAATTGTGTAAAAGCGAGTAGAATGGAGAGATATGCAGCTGAAACCCTGTATACCACCCAGAACCCAAGGGAATACTAATTATATTAATAGCCGCAAATGTCCTTTCACCGTGTATTTTGTGTTTTGGAAATGCAACCGACCGTACGCGATGTAAACTAATTAATCATTTTCCGAGATAATGCTTCTATCATCATTGTTTTCTGTTTTTCAGGCTGTTGGTGCTTCCCGTCTTATGTTAGCTCAATCGGCCCCAACGAAGAGACGAAAGCCAACTCTCGGTGCACATACCGCTATAAGGAATCCCATCAACCGGAATACTAAGAAGAAACGTAGACGCCGAAAGCGATGCACCGTAAGTGGATTGATCACATTTCTGTTTCGTTTATAAATATTTATTAGCTTTAAAACCATGTCAGTGCTAGTGAATTCCGTGTTTGATATATTGGTAAAGATTTTTAGCATCGTTTTCCGTTCTTCGTGTGAAGTGTTTTACATGTTGAAGCTCTAGATGGAATCATTCACTCTTGTACAGAAGCGCACTGAAGACGAGTGAAACTAACCGTGAAGCAACCTATCATTGCACAACCATCAGTCACTCACCTTCTGAATTAACTACTTGATTTCCTTCCTAGTCGATAAATGTAGTAGATGAAAAAAATCACTACCTTAATAGGCATAAGTTGTCGTGAATACTAATGTACTTCCAGTCGATTAGATAGACAAACTTGTAGAAAATCAATAAAACATTATTGTGCGGCTGTCATGCATTTCGTTGATATCTCCTGCAAACTTTCAGTTTATTCATGATGCAGTGCCTCATCACATATATGTCTATGTGTGACAAAGCCACTTCTACACGATTAACCACTGACGATGTTTGTGTTTGAACAGAACTATAAGTGTAGAAACATTTGCATGACACCAGTTACAATTTCAGCCACGACTTCTGTACTTCTGATAATTTGTAGTGCAAATAAGATGCTTTATCTCAGAGGACTGTTAGAAAGCATCTTTTGCGCGAAGTTTGATCGATTAAGAATGTTTGGTGGACACTTACACTGAGCCTTTAGCTCAGTCTTATCTCTCCTGCTAATTCTTGAATTATTGTCTGAATAACTTCGTATCAACTGATAATTATATGCTGCTCTTTAGAGCGATCGTCTCTAAATAAACTGATCTTTTGACTTATGTCTATTATGAGTTTCTAGAACAACAGCACAGTCAGTGAGCAAACAAATATACTGTGTCAATTTATCATCATCATCATCACCACCAAGACAAAGATCATCTTAGTTATTGTCATAAAATAAACTTTAATTCCATAAGTACGGAACGCTCTGCAATCCGCATATGTCCAACCCTTTGGCTTGCTGAAATGTGTCATTCAATGTAACTTCAATATTCACAAGCTAGCAAAGATACGTCAAAGCAAATGTGTATTGTTGTCATTGGGCACACTACGGATCTTGAATAAATTTATACGACTAGGTACCAACTAATCTAATCAGTGACATGTCTACTATTTTTTGAATACTGATAATAGCCAAAAGTCAAAAGATCAGTTTATTTAGAGACGATCGCTCTAAAGAGCAGCATATAATTATCAGTTGATACGAAGTTATTCAGACAATAATTTAAGAATTAGCAGGAGAGATAAGACTGAGCTAAAGGCTCAGTGTAAGTGTCCATCAAACATTCTTAATCGATCAAACTTCGCGCAAAAGATGCTTTCTAACAGTCCTCTGAGATAAAGCATCTTATTTGCACTACAAATTATCAGAAGTACAGAAGTCGTGGCTGAAATTGTAACTGGTGTCATGCAAATGTTTCTACACTTATAGTTCTGTTCAAACACAAACATCGTCAGTGGTTAATCGTGTAGAAGTGGCTTTGTCACACATAGACATATATGTGATGAGGCACTGCATCATGAATAAACTGAAAGTTTGCAGGAGATATCAACGAAATGCATGACAGCCGCACAATAATGTTTTATTGATTTTCTACAAGTTTGTCTATCTAATCGACTGGAAGTACATTAGTATTCACGACAACTTATGCCTATTAAGGTAGTGATTTTTTTCATCTACTACATTTATCGACTAGGAAGGAAATCAAGTAGTTAATTCAGAAGGTGAGTGACTGATGGTTGTGCAATGATAGGTTGCTTCACGGTTAGTTTCACTCGTCTTCAGTGCGCTTCTGTACAAGAGTGAATGATTCCATCTAGAGCTTCAACATGTAAAACACTTCACACGAAGAACGGAAAACGATGCTAAAAATCTTTACCAATATATCAAACACGGAATTCACTAGCACTGACATGGTTTTAAAGCTAATAAATATTTATAAACGAAACAGAAATGTGATCAATCCACTTACGGTGCATCGCTTTCGGCGTCTACGTTTCTTCTTAGTATTCCGGTTGATGGGATTCCTTATAGCGGTATGTGCACCGAGAGTTGGCTTTCGTCTCTTCGTTGGGGCCGATTGAGCTAACATAAGACGGGAAGCACCAACAGCCTGAAGAACAGAAAACAATGATGATAGAAGCATTATCTCGGAAAATGACTAATTAGTTTACATCGAGTACAGTCGGTTACATTTGCAAAACACAAAACACACGGGGAAAGGACATTTGCGGCTATTAATATAATTAGTATTCCCTTGGGTTCTGGGTGGTATACAGGGTTTCAGCTGCATATCTCTCCATTCTACTCGCTTTTACACAATTCAGTTCAAATGGACCTCTGAGCGCCTGCAATCTTTCGTTTCCTCCTTACATGATTCATGTCACTGTTGGGGATGTCTAACTTCACATTTCTGCTAACTTGTTGGTCTTCAACATCATAATTCAGAATTCGTGTGATAAAAGGACAAATCACCCGTGAAATCTAGATGTCGTATGGTTTGTTACAATGTGGAATATATGGCTATCTTACCAATCCTCACAGTCTGCAGAACGATCCGGTCCGCCACACTCAGGAACATGGTCGGCAATATCAGGTAGTTGTGTCTTACACCTATCTTCACCCGTACAGGTTTCCCTGAGCTTTTGTTGAGAATCATTTGGGATGCGGTAACAGTATCACATAGCTGATGAATAATGTTTATGAACGTGATCGAGGACTTTATGGTAATCTGATAATAATAATAATAATTATGTGAATCACCATTCTTTGACAGTTTCACAACGTAGTCTTTCTCCCAATAGCCAGGCGCCTACCTCCCCTTGCTCCCACAGCTCATGCGCAGCTCATGGCGTGAATATGTCCACTGAGATGAGCTACTTTACCCGTATTCCTTGCTTCTGGCGGCGTTCTATCTGATTCCGTTACTTTCCTCTGTGTGCACGTGTGTGTGTGTGTGTTAGTTACTGCGTGGCATTTAAGACTTCTGGCTTTGGTGGAGATTCGGTGTTCACTGGTAGTTCTGTGTCTTCTGTTGGTTCTTCTGTACGACTTGTAGGTGGGGGTTAATTCGAGAGTTCTTTCAAGTGATCAGCTCAAACTTTCCTCTGTTCGAACTCCTCGATAATTGGCCTTCCTTCACTTTATTTCAATGACTTCATCTGAGTTGATCCCATCCTGGATAGCCATTTGATCATATGACACAGCGAAACTCACAAATTCTACACCAACGCTTTTTTCTATAGTGAGGAAATTCTGAAATGATTTGATATTCCACCAAGAATGCAGTCACTCTGTAATGTTTCGCTGAATTACTTTTTCAACACATATTAGGTTTCTTCTTGGCAGACAAAACATTCACTAAGCATTGGATCGCATTATTGACGCAAAATTGAGAATTAGTCTGGAATTATTGTAAGCTTGTTCAAAGGTCTTTGAAAGTTGTTTTAATGGTTGTCATATATATGCGGAAATTCCCGAGTGAAAGAAATTGGCAGAATGTCAAAAGCACTTGTATATTTCAACAGGAAACTAGTGAACGGAGGAGTGCAGTCAGCAGGCGCGTTAACACACAGCGACTCTGGGTGGCATACGCAATTGTTCCCAGTTCATTCGTTGGTTGCTGTTATTGCTACTGGCTCAGTTGCTTACTTAACATGTAGAAATCTGGAAAATCAATGTATTTCACATTCGTGTTTACAGCATGAAGCAATCTACGAGTCAATCTGGTGAGGAAAATACGATCAGAGTTGATATTAGCAAAGTTTTCGAAGAGAAAATTAAACCTGGAGATTTCAGAACGTGGTTTGAAGTTGAAAAAGCTTTGAAGCTTTCCGAGAAGGTGATTATTCCATCAGTATGTCTGTTATTAGTTAAAAATTTAGATATATCGTGAAAGAATCTAAATTAAACAAGGTTGAGCCACATGAGAAGTGTGAATCTGTTGTGCTTTTCGGGAACGAAAAGAAACAGGAAAGCAATCAGAAACGTATGTTTGTTAATGCTTGATATACTTGATCCAAATCATGAACTAGGACTGTCTGTAGTAAAGCCAGTGTTAACAGCCATTCAATTTATTGCGAAGCGATTTAAAAAGCGGATAAAATACAGTGATCTGGTGGGTGGATGAACTATCCCAGTTAAAGGTAAGACTTATATTAGTAAGAATAACGTTCGGGTTAAGGTCCACAATCGGTGGTTACAACAAGCTGAGAAGCTGATTATTATTCGGGGTTAAAGCATTGGCTAAATACAGATTGCTTGTTTCATTTCAAATAGTGAAATTCGTACTTTTGGATGTTTGTGATTTCTCCGGATCTCCATGATTTTTAAGAAAACTATAAATAAATTTTCCTTAAACCATTGGTTTTCTTTTTCTTGGCGAAACATCTGTTAATACGATTAGAAGATTAGGTGGCAAAGTAGGATGTTCTGTAATTGAGAATCGTAGTCGTTGTGTTTCGGATTAACATCACGCGTCTAACTGTTATAACCCTATGCATATAGGTTTTCCCTCATGGTACATTATGATATCTAGAAGCCATAAGCACACTGTCTTCGGTAAATTTATTTTTACTTTTTAAGTGACTGCAAATAGTGAGTCATTTGAGGTGATAGGATAAATACCTCTAAAGGCTTTCGTGGTGATTAGGATATATTCATTTTTTTCGACTAGGAGACGATCTTTTTTACCAAGAAGTTTCTCAGGATGTCCGCTTTTACTTTGGAATTCAAAGATAACGTTAAGTCGCTCACTAAGGTAGTACCTAAAGGAGATTACCTTCAGTGAGAACTAATTTAAGATAGCTACGTAGCTTTAGGTAATGCGTCATAGAAGTAAGCAGCGTAGGTTAATTGTGTCTAAATATATTGAACGTTGTACAACTGGTCAAATCGTAGTTCTTACATACTAGTTAGTCTAATAAATGGTGAATGTACAATACAAGCGTTTACCTTGATTAGCATACCTAGCTCATAAACATTATGCCTGCATGTGGTATACATTTAGGGCTAATATGCTGTGTGATGAATTATTCCCAGATACTTTATTTCTATATCACTGTCATCAATTTTGCAACGGTCACAGGAATTATCAGCTTCAGCTAACTTTATATGTGTCCAAACCAAGTTCACTTTTAACAGTTCAGCTAACTTCCCTTTACATCGGAAACTGAAATTAACAGTCTGACATTTGGAAGGATATAGTTTAAGAGCATTTTCTGACTCCTGATGGAGAGCTGTTCATCTTAATACAGTGTAGCTGGGAGTTAACAGACATTGAAATAGTCAGATCGTCCGCGTACTTGACAAAGTTCATTTTGTATGCATATTTACTTAGGTTCGTCAAACAAAAATATAATTAGTGGTGGACGACTTCCCCTGACATACAGTGTACTGCTTTCTTCCTGAGAAATAAGAATGCAGCCATTTGACAACCCAATAGTCAGTTTCAGCAAGCTTGTTTAACAAAATATCCCTAAGTACTAAGTTGAGAGAAGATGTGTAATCTAGGAAGGCTTTAAGTGAAGTGAGAGTAACTTTTCCATAGTTTTTAGAAAAGGAGATATAATAGCAAGAGGTCTAAATTTAAAACATGTTCCAGTAGATGACTTTATTGTCCTCTCAAACGGGTGGCAGGACATTTCTGGAAAAAGATTCATCAAATAGGTCCATGCACATTTTTTAAGAATAAGGCCAGGCAAACAATCTGGAGCTAGGCTACAAGAGGAGTTCGTCGACTGGAGACATTTTAGAACGTCATTTGTATTGAAATCAAGGAAGCAACTCTTACTAACACTTGTGACACTAGAAAACTTGGCATTTGTGGGAGAATGTATCAAAAACTTGTTTAGTGTACACACATCAAATGCAGAGGGAATACTGTTGTAATACTGGAGGTAATTAGATGCGTAAAGGCGTAAGTTATTTAATATCCATAAAGTAGATATGCAAATACTGCAGTTGTTGATCACAGAAATGATGGATATTGGATAACACCACATGATTCAACGGCATATTAGAAATAAATAAAAATTCTTTCTTACCTCACCGCCAAGTAAAGTCTATTTGATGATGTCACTGCATATTAACAAATTGATGAAGTAGCTATTAACTCTAAGTTACCACACTTACTTCGACTACACACTTGGCATTTAGAAGCATGCAGACCTGCATCTGGCTAGATAAGGTGACTTTCGCGTATCGAACAGCACAGAATTGTTATTCAACTTGTCAAATCCTACTTAGTTTTTACAACGTGCTAATGTATAGAAACAGACACGAAGTCTTCCGAATGACTAAAGTAACAGTCTCATAATACTATGGTAAATCTCCATCCCACTAACTAAGCCTAACATGCATTAATCCGAATTCACTTATTACAAAAGCACATTGTATAGTGACGCACTGAAAAAGTCTAGAGGAAGTAGAAATCAAGAGTATATTAAACATTTCATTAATTAACAAAAGAAAATTCTGATGAAGGGTATTGGCGTTAGTTTGACCGAATGACATTTCCGCTGATTTCATATTCGACAACCTCCGTATACCTGAAAAAAATAAAGCGCATGTAAGGAATAGCACAACATGAAGTCATAAAAGATGATTCTATATATTAGCATACACTATGAATACACTGATTCTGTTAATATCAAGTAAAATTCCTATGCAAATGAAGGTATTTCTAGTCCACAGCTGGTTTTTATGTTGACACCGTATGCATAAATAGACCTTATAAGTTTTCCAGCATCAGAGGATTATACCCAAATTTCAAGACAATCTCTGAAAATTCCATACTATTGCGGAGTCATTATGTCATCAAGATTACTTGCAGATCAACTTCACAACACATGCGTTTACATGAAATGAAGTGTTGCAAATGTGTAACTTAGAAATTGATCCACAATCTCAGTAAGGTCTAGCGAAAAGTTTTATTAATCCTACAGAAGTTGCACTCTCATATTTAGTAAACTATAGCCATCAAATATAAAGAACATAGGTCTCAACTGTAAACAGTTATGCAGAATGTTAATAGCATAGAGAAATGCTTAAAATATTGTAAGATACACAGACCTGTTGTGTTGATGAGGATAACATTGCTGTATAATTCAACCTAGATATCCAATCGTGGTAATGCATCTGTACTGCTTCACGTTAACGGAAATTTCCGGAGAAATTCATCTCCACTATTGGTGACCAAAAATACTGAACCATTAAGTATACAGTGTCAGTGGGAATGGTATAACAGACGGTAGATTAGTAATAATAGAGCTAACTGGATTCAGTTCTCATGATCAACACAATCCAGGGAAATTAAGACGAGTGATTGCTTTCTCCAATGCACTGCACTTGCAATAATCATGACAACCACCTACATTTGTTAGCCTATCAGTCAGCTAAGCAGACAATGGCACAATATTAATACAGTTGAGGTATTTTTGTACATTGAATTCACATAACCCATATTGCACTGCACCAAACAGTGCAAATATTTATTAAATCCACTTAGAAACATCCTCTTAACCTACGATTATCC